>OZ019949.1:1111088-1312342 GCA_963970385.1 Theonella swinhoei | reverse complement strand
TGTCTACCCCCACTATCCTCCCTTCCCATCAGACCCACTCAACATCCTGTCAGAACTCGAAGGAGAGGCCAAAGAAGATGATAGAAATGACCATCAAAATGATGAAAATAACGACTTTGGTGACTTTCCCAATGGACTTTGAGTTCCATCCCATAGTCCACAGCAACTTCAAATGTGACCTCCTTTAACTAATATTGTGTCTAACATGTACATTGTAGTATTGAAAAGATCTACACATACATTCATTCTAAAATCCACATAATTATAGATGTAAGTTTTCTGCTCTGATTTTGTCTTTTTTCCTATTTTTTGACAGCTGTACCAAATGTGTCTATAATAATATCGCAAATACTAGAGTTACATGTATTGTATACAAGGGGTATTATGATTTAATTATTACAGGGATTTACCCTCAATTGTTAACTCCATACTTACGTGCACACAAATTACCTTGTCTATATACCTACATGTAAAATTAATTGGCGAGTACGTGGAGCGAGCCCTCCTAGTTGCATGTGTCAACTGGCAGATTTTTCTATCGATTTTTCTCTATAATTGGTGAGCGTAGCGAGCCTACCTAGTGATGTGAACGGGCAATTTCTCTCTCTCTCTCTCTCTCTCTCTCTCTCTCTCTCTCTATATATATATATATATATATATATATATATATGTAACCCACACTGTACATACTGTAATGCCCTATGTGCTTCTAATTTTGTGTGCGTACTCCCGCTCGCCAACAATGTGTAGCATTCCACTAGTAATATATGTTTGCATTGTGATGGGCACTGTACATACTGTAATGAAGCTACTATATGCATACTGCCATCGACCACGCACCCACAATCATGGGTGGAACCACGCACACACATGCACATAAGGCAAATCCTTAACCTCTGTTCCTCCCTCACCTGAGGAACATAACTTACCATCCATTTGCCCCTCAACTCCAGCCAGCTACAGATCCTCAGCCAAGGACTGAAGTTGACTAGGGCAGGAGTCATCATCATATATACACTACATTACATGCTTCTAATTTTGCGTGCGCACTCTCTGCTCGCCAATAATGCGTACCATTCCACTAGTTACATTCCAATAGCATTGATGGAAAATCTTACATGCAACTTGGTTAATATCTGTACGAGTTGTATAATATTTCAAACTTCAAAAATAAAAAGAGTGATATAATCATTACAATTAACGAATTCGAAAAATGTGAGAAAAATTAAGTCTACAATATTGATGAAATAAAAACAATGAAATTTGTTACAAGCAGTTAATGACTTTGAATGGCTGAAAGAATGGAAGAATATTAGTTCATATCAACAGCTCTGTCACTAAAACAAACACGAAGCAAAGGACAAGCGTAATACACAAAGGAGAAGTGAATTTTAGCATTCGTGTTTGTCACTGACACACACACACACACACACACACACACACACACACACACAGTTAGTGATACACAGGTTGGATTGAAGCAAATAGACAGATTTAGACAATTTCCGGTAAAGAACTTTGATCGATGGAGAGAAGTTTTCCGTTCTTATCGTACATCTTGGGCTGAATCTGCTGGCTCAGCTTACTTAGAGTCTTTTTGACACGGAGAGGAAGGAGACGAACGGTACTGTTGCCATGCCAACACTCGGTAATGGTGCGGAGAATTATGCGCATGTTCTGAAAGGAAACAGAGGAAGATATTGGAGAGGTGTACACACTATTGACACCTTCATTAAATGGGAGAGGCCCTGAAATGAGGACACCTAGTTGATACCAGGTTTGTGCACATCCTCTCAAATCAGGACACCTCCCTAATCAGGACACCGCCCTAATCAGGACACCTCATTAAGCAGGACACCGCCCTAATCAGGACACCTCATTAAGCAGGACCCCTCCCTAATCAGGACACTTTCTTCTATCCCGAGGGTACATGGATCAGAGAGAGTTCACTGCAGATGTCATACCTCATCCCTGTTCCACTGGTCTGGAACGGGAGGTCTTAGATCCTGGGATACCACCAGGTTCTTTACCTCCTCTCTGTCGACAGGAGAATGCTTTAACATACCAGAGTAGGGGAGACAGACGTCTTCTACCATACCTGAATAGAGATGAGATAATGGTGCAATGACATCACAACCTCTCTAGATACCCTCCTTCCCTTCCTCCCTCTCCCATCCCTCCCTCCTCCTCCCTCCCTCCCTCCCTCCCTCCCCATCTCCATCTCCCTCTCCCTCCCTCTCCCTCCCTCCCTCCCCCTTCCTCTCCCTATCCTCCTCCCTCCCACCCTCCCCCCTCCCATACACCCACCTAGTACTGTACATCTTCTTGCAATCTCCCATAACACCAGTCCATAAGAGTACATATCTCCCTTCTTCAAGTTCTCTATATTCTTCTGTGCCGTAGGATCGGCCAAGAACTCCGGTGCCATATATCTGTAGTCAGGGTCTGGTTTGTTTTTCAAATCAACATCAAGAGAGTTGCCATCCCCAGTGACTGCTAGTGCAAAGTCTGAGATACAGCAAGTACCTGTGTGAGATGGAAGTACCTAATGAATGAATGCACTCAAGTGCAGAACCCTCGGTGCCATGCGTGCGCAACAATACATTCTCAGTTGACGGGGAGGGGGGAAAGGGGGAATTTGCCCCCGTCCCCCCCGAAATGTTTTTACCCCCTGAGCTAGGCCCCAATTCAGCAGCCAAACTCAACAGTTAACTCCTGCCCCTCCTCTATGTTCACTCCGCCACCCCAACTTTTTTTTATAGAAATTCTCTACTTACCGTTTGATTTGACAAAGATGGATTCACTCCTCAAGTTACGATGTGCGATGGCGGGCTTCTTCCCAAGATGATTGTTGACCTCTGAGTGTAGGAAGGCCAATCCATCAGCAATTGACATGGCAAATGTGACGACGTGATACGGATGGAGAATGGTCTTTTGTAGGTACTCGTAGAGGGAGCCGTAGCGATGGTATTGCAGTACGAGATGTTGGGTGTGAGGGTCGGTGGACGAGGGGAGACTGTCGGTGGCATAGAAACAGTGGATGTTGTCATGACGCATGTGCGGCAGCTGTTGGAAGGAGGTAGGAGAGGGAGAGGGAGAGGGAGGGAGGGAGGGAGGGAGGGAGGGAGATGTGAATGAATGCAGGCTTCTCATAACTGCTACTCCTAATTTTTTTCAACTAATCACACACACATACACACACACACACACACACACACACACACACACACACACACACACACACACACACACACAATTCACTCAACGAGATACTAACGAGAGGCTAAGCAACACAACACAACTCAACCCAACAGTCATTTCTCAAAGAAAAGTGGCTGCCTCAGGTGAGCACATACAACACTATTTTCCAATACTTATTTCCTTCTAAATCCATTCATTATTACCTGATGAATTTTGCTCTCTGCAAACCAAATCTTCTCCGCTTTTTCTCTGAAGACCTTCACTAAGACTTTGTCTTTCCTCCATACACCAATGTATGTGTCACAGAATCGACCTTTGCCCAAGTACTTTTCGAGAGTGGTGTGTTGGACGATGTGTCTCTGTTGAAGAGAGGGGAGGGGGTGGGTGGAGCTAAGATTGTCTATGGAGATGCCTGTGGTGAGAGGGGGAGAGAGGGAGAGGGTGAGGGTGAGGGAGAGGGAGAGGGAGAGGCAGAGGCAGAGGGAGAGAGAGGGAGAGAGAGGGTAAAGTCACATGCAGACATTCGGGAGAAGTGTGTCCCAATTACTGATGGTCCCCAATTTTAGCTTAATAACATCCTAATTAAAGGCTCCTAGACATACATAAATCCTACACAATGGGTGGCTACTTGACATCTCACCTTGTGGTTGGAAGGCCACAGGTCCGAGGGTGTTCACTGGCGACGGAGACTCCCCACATTCAACATCCCCAGTCCTCGTCTCACGACGCCGATCTCGGCAGCAGTAGCAGTAGAAGATGGAGAGGGAGAAAGAGAGAGCAGTGATGAGAAAGAAGGTACAGATGACTCCAGATATGATGGCAATGGTCTGGAGAGTCTCGTCAGTTGTACTGGGACTGTCACTGTTATCCATTCCTGTCTTATTTTGTTCTGGTGTGTGTGTGTGTGTGTGTGTGTGTGGGGGGGGGGGGGGGGGGGGGGGGGGGGAGGGGGGTATTGACATAAATTACAGCTCAATGCAAAATGCATGACAGACTATAGTTCATATTCACCATTCCCCTCCATCTTCCCTCTCTTTCCCCCCTCCCTCCCACTCCCCTTCCTTCTCCCTCCCTCCCTTCTCCCTCTCCCCCCTCCCTCCCCCTCCCCTCACTCCTCACCACTTATCCTGGCTTGTCTCTTCTGTCCAGTGCTCCAGTGATTACACTTGCTACTATAGCAACAGACAACCCCCAAATCTGATTGGTCCACACAAGTCTCAGAAATCGTCTCCGACTTCACACAACCTCTTGTAAAATTCTTCCCATCCAAAATCTAGAGAGAAAGAATATTTTTACTACCGCAGTTTTCCGAGATGCTTGCAACCTTGTAAGCAAACAAACGTGACATGCACAAAATTTTCCTTTTGAAATTTTAAAGTGGAATTCAAAGAAATGCACACAACTGACATAGCAGAAAATCACAGCACAATTAATGTAGTTGAGTCACACCCAATGCAGGTTAGCTTTACATGTGCAGAGTGTACATGGGTTTGAGTCCCGTCCGAGGCAGCTCATTTTTCTTTGAAAATGACTGTCTTGGGTGAGTTGCATTGTGTAGTTTGTACGTGTACATGTACATTGTGTACTAAATGACATCGCCTTTTTAAGATTAAAATTGAAGAAAAGAAAAATGCCATTACATTTTGAATGAGGTAATCATTACACAGAGTACATTTCTCCTCTGACCTTGACAAAGCAGGCTCCCTTGTCTGTGTGGCAGACACCTCCTGTACAGTCACTGCACAGACAGTCCAGAGCTTCTATAACACAAATGAGAGAGACAACCATCATTTAATACAGTGTAATGGAGGGGATTGAAGGAAGACAGCTACATGTAGATTAGCACCCTTTACTGATCAAGACTGGTGTAATATACATGTAATACATTTGTTGTTATTGCATGTGCTGCTGTTTTTCGTGTATCAATTATTTCACAAAACTATATTGTCAAGTTCATACTAACATACATGAACAATCCTTCAAGAGATGCTGAGAAAGGCAAGGCAACACAACACAACAGAAAGGCAAAGCAACACAACACAACTCGCCCGAAACAGTCATTTTTCAAAGAAAAATTGGCTACCTCGGGTGGGACTCGAACCCACGACCATCAGCTCTCCAGGCGATGCTCTTACCAACTGAGCTACCGAGGCAGCTCAGCTGGCTGGGCCGAATCCTGCATACAAATCACAAAGCATCTCAACCTGATGAACAGGTTAACTCAAACTTTGGTATTTAGGAGAAGGCCATGTACATGTAGCTGCAGAAAAATTGCAGAAGTACTTTCTATTTGAAGGAAAACAGCAGCATACATGAAGTGAAGCAAAAGTTACATGATACAGCCACAATCCCATACTTAACTCCAAACACTACATGTACTAACTACATGCATCCTTCAACTGAGTACATGCACGAGAACTACACGAGATATATACACATATGTTATATGCAAGCTCCATACTCACCTAATACGGTCACTACTGTTGCCGGATTTGTACACAACTAAAAACTGACCACTCTACTCTCATATATATATATATGTACTCTCCTGCCTATATCAACTACCCCAGCCCTCCAGCCTTGTAGCTGTGTTGCCACAGTCACTTTTCTATGTCCACAATCTCCATAAGTAGTACAGGATATAGTATGGTGGCCTAGGCCCCCCTGCATGTAGACATCATGTCACACTTGTAGGGGGTACATTCAAACACATGTTATTGTGTATACACTACTAATTAGCTGTGGGGTGCATGTAGTGTTGAGGTCTACATTCTACAGACATGTTTCTCTGTTACGTAATTAGAGATTAGGAGCATGGAGCCAACTTGAACCCTGGTCAGCTGGAGGTATGCGATGGGTACTGCGTCACTCTGTTCAGCTATGTTAGGCATACACAACTAGCGACACAGATATTGGGCACACACTACTATTAAAATATCTGGTTGACTTGGTAACTGGTGTGCTCATTTGACGTTCACTTACACAGGTCAAACAGCTAACTTGTGGTTGGTTGGGAGATTAGAATCGTTAGGGAAGTTAATGACAGGGGAAGTTAGCATTTGGGAAATCCCCAGGGGAAGACAGGGAATAATTTATGATATGTCTGCAGATGAGACACAAGCAGGAAGTCAGTAAATTGTCAGTATACTGTAGAGGTCAGGATACTAAGACAAGGAAGTCAGTAAATTGTCAGTAAACTATCTAATACAACTAGGAAGTCAGTAAATTGTCAGTAAACTATCAAAGTCAGCAAGCAGGGAGTCAGTAAATTGTCAGTAATCTGTCCAGGTCAGGATACTAACAAATTAACCACAACAGGAAGCTGATAGTTGGAAGTGGTTAACAAACACACCTACATGGAGCCTATCCAACAGGCCACTTGCAACCTAACTAGACAGGATGCAATGACAGGTGGTATACAGGTAGTAGAGACAGTCTGTCCACAAGGAAACAGTCATCCTGTCTAGAGCTACATCCACCCAAGTGCACTTGTCAAGAAAAACACCGAGTTCAGATTCCCCTGAAGTGTGGACAATATACATTGTTAACTAGTAGTATAACTGGTCACGTTGTTAATAGGCCGACAACAGACAACATTATGGGAGAGTGGGAGTGGGCCCACCTAGTCGTCTCAATGGGCTGATTTTTCTGTTTTTATGTGAAGGGGCAATGCAGGTACTGTACATACTGTAATGTTGTACGTGAGTTCAAATTTTGCGTGTGCTACAGGTTTGCTCCCGCTCGCCAACAATGCGCGTACAATTCCACTAGTATATAGCATAAACAAAGTAACCAATGGGTCTAGCTGTGTGCAATTTAACACAACAGAGAACAGAATTGTATTTTTCATGCGAACTGACCAAGACACCAGTATACGTCACACCTGGCGGTGCACTAGATGTAACGGTACTGAAATAGGATGGGGTAGTTATGAAAGCAAGTCACAGGGACCCTTGTCATACGTGTAAGATCGCTGGCTCCTTCGCTAAGTTAACAGCAAAAGACGATATTGTGTGTGTGTAGTGTATTCAGTGTATTCATAGGAAATATCGACAAAACAGACCCTCACTAGACAGACAGACAGACAGACTGACTGACTGGCTGATAAGATTGTTGGTGAGTGGTGTTTGTTGTGTGCTGTGTATACAAGGTCCTGTAGTGTTGTGAGTTGTTGTAGAGTGTTTGTATTGTGAATAGTAGTGTTATCGGAGGGGGAGAGGGAGAGGGAGGGAGAGGGAGAGGGAGGGGGAGGGGGAGGGGGGAGAGGAAGAGGGAGAGGGGAGGGAGGGAGGGAGATGGGGAGGGAGAGGGACAGGGAGAGGGAGGGGGAGGGGAAGGGGGGGGGGGGGGAGGAAGGAAGGGAGGGAGAGAGATAGGGAGAGAGAAAGACAGTGAAATAGGAGGCAGTTAAGGAGCTTACCAGAAAATTACATTGAATTAGTGATCATTATTCAAGTCATTGACTTGTACACGGTGCACAATACCACGTAACCACCACCTGGCATTCCAGGGTGGGGAGGGACACTAAATAGTAAATGACATAGACTCCATGGCTGGCCCATGTATATATATTGGAACCTAGCTATCTAACAGAACACCTTTAAGGCATAGGGTATGTACGAGGGCTCTTTATTTCACAGGCTATTTGTGGAAATAAAACGTGTACTACTGATCAAGGTGTTGCCAGGTTAGGGTATTGGAATTTGACCGTAACTCTAGCCAGAGGAGCACAACAGGTCACTAGTGATGATTCTTTACATAACCTTGAGGCAATGTGTGCGTGTGTCGCAACCACACCAAGTTTACCGCTAGCTCTATTCCCGGAGGGTATGGCGGTACGTCAATAATGCACTCGTAAATGCAATTTCCAAGGCAACACATAACCAATGTATCGCTCCATTACCCATTCACATTATAATTCTATCACACGAGACGACAAATTCCCACATAATATATGTAACCCTAATATATACATATACATGTATTTAAGTGGGGACACACACACTGTGAGACCGTGCAGTACAGCTGTGCTCAATCACGGCATTCCACTGCTCTTCATATATGCCACCTAGTGAGAGAGGATACTCGGTCTACGTGGTAGCGGCGAAAAATGGAATTCAACACTAGGTGCACATGGTGCAGGGTTACGAAATTCCTCGACCTTATTCCCATGACCAGCTAATTGCATGCAGCCTTCCTGTCTCCGAATCTACATGCAGCCCTGTCTACGTGACATACATGTACATGTGTAGATATGTCTCCATATATACATGTACATGTACATGTGTAGATATGTCACCAGATATACAGGTCTACATGTACACACACAATGTATATACGTGTGTAGACATGTCTCCATGTATATACATGTACATATCTACAAGTGGATGGTGAATACCGGCTGCACGGAGATGAGGGACATTTTCAGGGCTATACCCAATGATGTGTTGAAAGGAGGGGCACGCATACTGCGGAGCCTAGGTGACTACTACACGCAGACTGTACACATTTGGTAAGTATGCTCAAAAAACGTACTTTCATTGGGAGTATGAATGTAAGAATAGTGTACACATTGAAACTGAACACCTGATACTGTACATGTGCACACACGTGTTTCGTATATGTTAGTAAAGGATGCAATATGGACAACATATGTGTCTCATTGTCAGCTGATGTTGTGTAACTTACATGCAACACACACACACACATACACACACACACACACACACACACACACACACACACACACACACACACACACACACACACACACACACACACACACACACACTGGATACTCACCCACCATCACTCAAACTACATGACTAGAGAATGTATGTGTACTATAGTACCGGGGTAGTCATATCTAATTAGGACACCCTGGAATTAGGACAGCTAGCAGGACACACTTCACTTTGCTAAACATGTGCTCATATCCATTTCACCCTAGCAGTCAGAACACCTCACTAATCTGAGAACTCTTCCGGCGCCAAGGCTGTCTTGTCTGGGTTAGAGAGGTGGCACCGTACACACACACACAGTCTCACTTTCACGGATGACAGCTGTGAATGTGAAAGGCACACCAGTTCCTTGGCTCTCGGGCTATTGACAAGACACGTGTCAAAAACAGGAGTGAGCAATGTAACTCCTCCAGACCGTGTTATGGGCCATGGATACACTGGAATAACGACATTCCTACCACCACCACACACCCTACTGGCTCCAACGGTGCCACAAAATCTCTTGTTTATTTGTTGCACACCACTACCTACATACAGCCCTAGGCTACAGTGGTGGAACCCCTGCTACAGTGGAACCCCTCAGTTTGAGGCTACAGTGGTGGAACCCCTCGGTTTGAGGCTACAGTGGAACCCTTGCTACAGTGGAACCCCTCAGTTTGAGGCTATAGTGGTGGAACCCCTCAGTTTGAGGCTACAGTGGAACCCCTCAGTTTGACGCTACAGTGAACCCCTTGATTTTAGGCTACAGTGAAACCCTCTTTAGTTTGAGGCTACAGTGGTAGAACCCCTCAGTTTGGGGCTACAGTAGAACCCCTCAGTTTGAGGCTACAGTAGAACCCTTCGGTTCAGGACATTTATACATGCACATAAACTACTGACAGTAACACAAGAATCCTAATTGAAGACATTTTTTCAAATTATAATTTTGAATTACCTACTTTTGTAACACGGCTTTTAAATTTAGCGACCTTGTTTTACAACTGAAATGGTCACTAGTTTAACAATAAGCTTTTAACAAATGAGATAAGTTTCACAAGCTATACATGCATGCATTGTTACTGTGATCATCAATCCTCACTGAGCATGTTTTCTCCACAGTACAAGTCACTTACATACAGCTTGATGAAGGTTGATGGGTCTTCAGAAGTGTAACTCTTACACATCAATTAACTTACACTTGGCATGTATTCTACACATATAAGGTATGTATTCCACACATACATGTACATGGAAAAAGGTGTGTGCAGAACAAGCCAAGCAAACGGCCGACAGCTATTTCAGGCTGGTTGGCCCTCATCAGCGCCATGTAGCTGCTGTGTGACAGACTAGACCTTACATACCCTAGGCAGGCCTGAGTAGTTGTGGTTTAAGAACAATAATATGTACAGTATAGCATTTGACCTTCTTGTACCACTCAAACCTGTGCTATATCTCAAAGACTATACTAAGCATCTCTGAAGAGCCTGTAGCACTGATCTCAAAGGCAATACATTCCATACACCGCCCACTGGATGAGGTGGATACTTGAGTGGAGACTTTGTGGCGGGTGCCACAGGCCATGAATACACTTATATCTACATCACGTAACCTTATACAGTACAGTGGGGAGCTTCAGAGGGCGCTGGCCTACATAACCACGTTGGAAAGAAAGCTGACTGCATAAGAAAGCACACATGTGGTCTGTCTGTATAAACCAACCAGGTGGTAAGATAGGAGAGCAGTGTTAATTCCTTGGAGACAAAAAACCACGTAAAATGCCATAGCCATCTTTGAAAGTTGCTACAGGAGATGATGTTTAAGCACTGCACATGCACCAACCAGTGTATGTATTCACGTGTAAGCTGTGTTGTGTTCTTACTGTTGTTGTGCGGCCTGCCTTTCTAAGCATCTCAGTTTACCATGTGAAAATAACGACTACACCTTGTCTCCTAACAATGGATGTCTCCAGTGTACATGTATATATACTTGTGTCTCCGTCTGACAACTGTTATACAAGTTTACACACACACTACATGTAGCGTACATGCAAACAGAGCATGTATACATACACATGTACAAAACACTGACATGACTCTTACGTGATGACAGACAATGTTTTTTTAATCAACACATATGCTATTGCGGGCTACTGCCGAGCATGAACTTGTAACACATATACGTGAGGTGTAATTTACATGATAAATGCACATGTGTGAAGCATCCCATGGCTGTTACTATGGAGACAGACACACAGTTAGGCAGTGTAAGATGAGTCACCCACACAAGTGGCATTGTTGTCCAACAGACACATGCTAACGTACACTTATAAGACGTAGAGTCATTCCAGTACATTACGTGCCAAGTTAGCTTCCTTTCTACGTATGTATCAGTGTTTCTTTCAGAAATGTGGCCAGAAGGAGCAATATCCACCAACCAAAAATGAGGGGAGAAGAGTGAATTAATAGTGAAATTTCTGGACCCCCAAGGGGGGCAATGAGTTTCTAAGGGGGGAAATGTCCCCCTTGCCCCCCTCCAAACCCTATGTTTACATGTATGTTTTGTGTGGGTTGGCAAGGTGGGTTACCTCTCTTTTCTTTCTTAATTCTTCCGGCTAAACTAAGTAGTGTGCTATACACATGCTCTTCGATGTACCCTACGTCTACAAAAGAAATTCAACTGGCGATATTACAAAATACCTTGTGGTTCCGCCACATAAAGTAAATTAAGGAAACGATAACACATATCTGTATACAGACAGCGAGAGGGGAAGTCATCAACATATGTATATCTGAATAAACACCACCCAGTCAGGTAGGCACGTCGAATACGATATTCAGAGCTTTCTGTGCCACACCCTGGCATTTGGGTGCCACTGGCAATGAATGCGTACATGTGACACTAACCAGGGTGATGCATGTACCATACAAGCCCTAGACAGACTGCCTGGTGCTCTACTAATTACATTCTAATATGTACCGCCTAGGACTGGGGTAGGCATACATTCAATTGCTCGTTAATAATTAGGATAAAATTTCAAATTTTACATTTGGCAATAATAGACACTTTTGCTCTCACGCAGAGTGAATGTATGTGTACATGTGGCATCTGTTGTGAGCACGGGTTGAACACTTTACTATAGGAGGGACTTCGTTATTTACATTACAATCAAAGGGGGAGCCAACTCGTTCTATGGCTAATGCAGCCAACCTGTTGTTCTGTACCTACTGGCTCTAAGGAGAGGGATTGCACTTCAAAAGGAGCACTTGTTATTATTGCCAACTAACACACTACCGGTTTGTTCTATGTATGTACTAGTGTTGGTGAAACAGTCTTCACAATTATTGCAGTTGCATATGCTCCCTACTGCTTATCACAATACGTTATCTGCCCCTGACGGCAGACTGTCTCCTCGTATCATAAGTCAACACGCCATGCACACGGACACACACACACACACACAACCCTACTTCCTGTAACATTATAAATTGCCTCGCAGAGCTTTCACGGAGCGCTGGCTCTACAAAACCACTTTGGAAAAGAAAGCTGACCATGGAATTAAAAACATAAATTTGTCCGCACCATATTCAAGTTACCACCAATACCCCCTCCCCATACATGTATATAGGTCTGGTTACAGCATAGAAATACTAGAGCTAACAGATGATTACGTAACCTACCCCTTAATCAGAATCACAATCACAGCCTTCAAGTCTGAAGCATAATTATCTCCTCAATAGATCTAGTTACTATTACCCAGGATCAATTTACTGTATTATACATGTATGACCCTAGCAATATTTGAAGAGATGGCGTGCAATTGTGGTGGCAGTGATAATTGTTACACATACAAAACCATGTACAGTACATTAATACATGTATAACGTTAACCGGACAAGCTCGGGACGGAAGAAAGTGTCCTGGTTAGTGAGGTGTCCCGATTAGTGATTAGTGAGGAGTCCTGATTAGTGGCAGCAAAATTTGGTATTTGGGGCAGCAAAATATGTCCTGTTTATCAAGGATGTCCTGATTTGAGTGGGTCATGATTAGAGCGACCCCAACTGACACACACACACACACACACACACACCAATTCAAACAGAAACACATCAGTCCAGTCAAGTGCAACATAGAAGTAACCCCATACACACGTAGACTACACACAGACAGTCAGTCTAACTGTCACGGACCTAGTAATGCTTATATGCATACCAAACCTAACAGTCTGCACCAGTTTGAATATTCATAACCATTTCCCTCTCTTGTATCTAGTATCTACTGCATTCCTGACATTCCAGCACACAATGGAAATGAATACGCTTATGCCTTAACAGCATTCCAATGGGGGATTAATTAATCTTGGCATCCAAAACGGAATGTGCATATAGCTGCTGCAGAGGAAGGGAACAACAACAACTGCAACAGCCACTAACTCCACACATTTAATGGTGAAATGGCTACAGTGGAACCTCACTTGGTGGTCACCTCAGTTAAACATCTATCTAGTACATGTATACAGTGGTCACTGAGTAGAGTCCCTTAGTTACTGTACCAACACTACTTATGAGGAGTCCGGTACTAACTATAGAAAAATTGGTTACCGTCCAAAATCTTCTACAGCTGACACAGTCAATAGCTACATGTATGTAAAGTTAACAGTAAGTAGAAGTTTCTTGACAGTGGCCCCATTTTTAGTCAACGACGGCATTTTTCATAACACAGTAAGGTATTCCCTGGCTGCATTGCTCTCATTCTCACATCCATTTAACCACACACACCCCTCTCTATAGCAGCGTCATTTGCAACCACTCTTTGCCGTCAAATCTAACCTCCCTCGCAAATGAAGCCGCCTCAATAAAGGACCGCTTTCCATAATATTTAATTGTTTCCCACTGTATCAAATATACATGCAGGAAATTGCCTGTGAGGTGACAAATTAAGCCTAAGACAGGTGGTGGTTAGATTTTAATCGAGTTATCCAGATTGTTAACCTCGACAAAGATGATTAATTCTCACAATTGCACCTCAATAGATCAGATATCGGTGATCACGTATTCCTCTTGAAGGAGATTACTGCAAGCACTTTACAGGACACACTGCAATACAGGACAGGACAGCAAGAGCCGTCCTAAACATTGTGTTACATTTCAAACAGAGCAAAGCTATGCTGAACATTGTGTGTGTGTGTGTGTGTGTGTGTGTGTGTGTGTGTGTGTGTGTGTGTGTGTGTGTGTGTGTGTGTGTGTGCGTGTGTGCCATATTCATCTTAAGCACTTTACAGGACATGCTGCAATACAGGACAACAGCAACAGCCGTCCTAAACCTTGTGTTACATTCAACCAGAGCAAAGCTATGCTGAACATCATGTTTGTGTGTGTCGTATTTCAATCAGAACATTCTTTGTGACCCTGGTACATTGTATATCCACACCACTATCAGGTATAATCATTACAGGATATAGGATATACAGACAGTCAGGATGGAGGAGGGGAGGAGGCAGAATGTAGGCTACAGCATACATGTACATGTACAGGGAATGTACAGTCTGCTAGACATCCAGTCTACATGATGTCATGCCTCAGATGCATTTCTTGGAAGGATAAGGTGAGAAGGCTCTCCCCTTAATCTGTGTTAAGCAAGGTATCCTGAATATGCATTTACACAGGGGTTGTCCCTTAATCAGTACCTAATTAGTACGTAATTAGACATTCCACTAACAGATATAATATATATATATATATATATATATATATATATATATATATATATATATATATATGTATGGCTGGGAAGATGAACATACGTATATGAGCAATATAGTAAGTAATATACATGTACGAATGTGTCAACAAAAAATCATGTCACGTTAACAAGTTTAGGAGTTTCTATTACATTAAACATTGCACGTAAAGACATGCAACAGAGAGTGTGTGGGAATTGTAAATGATATGTTTACGCTCATCAATTGGAAGCAGGCCCATTGAACACTTACAAGGCCAGAGTCAGAGTGGCCAGCCACTGTGGCAACGTGAGCCGTACCCAGACTGTCTAGCAGACATCATGTCTGAGGGAACATGAGTCACTAGACTAGTATCCCTGGAAGAGGTAGTTTCATCATCATACCTTCTTCACAGTATCACTACATACACACGTGAAATATTCAAACCGCTCACAGGAAATACTATGCAACTCATCCAAGACAGTCATTTTGAAGAAAAATGAGCTGCCTCAGGCGGGACTTCAACCCACGACATTCTACGTTCTAGGCAGATGTTCTACCAACTACATACACATATAGCTCGGTGGGAAGATTGTACAGTAATTGATGGGGCACAAAATGACCTGATTAGCGAGGTGTCCTGATTTCGGGGGTTGAAAAATTGCCCGACATGGAATTTGGGAGAGCAATGTTTCCTGTTTATGAAGGTGTCCTCATTTGGGACTCCCAATTAGAGGGCTCCCTCTATAAAGCCACTCATCACTGCATTCAGTTAGAGTTTAGACTGCACGTCTTGTCAGGCAGTGAAGTCAGACTGGCTTTCATTTTCATCCTCCCCCAAGGCAGCCTTTTTAGGACCAGACTCCTGACTCTGCTCAAAGCCAGACACATTGACTCTGCTCTCTATAGGTGTACAGCACTATCAATCCATACCTTTGAACTTTCAGAGTCCAACTCAACGGCCTAGTGTCTACACTATGTGTACACATGATCAATACACGAAGGAATGTAGGTTTTGCAAGTGCATAAGTACACATTTCCATTGACTTGCATGTAAAGTATGCACACATTACTGTGTATGGAGGCAGCTAGACAAGATGACTGACCCACAGGGTAACCAGGCTACTAGGAGCCTCAATTATTAATACACACAATATGTATATGTGTATTACTACATGGTGTACTGAGCCGGTATTTCTGTGGTAATACATGTACATTGTATATGGGAATACTGTGGAGTCTCAGTGGTTACTATTCAGAGGGAAGAGAGTGTCTTGATTAGTGAGGTGTCCTAATTAGTGAGATGTGTCCTGATTTCAGGGGTCGAAAAACAGGGAATTTTCCGGAGGGAGGTAGTGTCTGGTGTCAGACAAGAAGCGATAGTGTACAGAGCCAGTTTTATAACACATCATTCGCTTGTAACGGTCACTTTCTGTTCATTCAACATCTCAGTTCATTATTACAGGGTCATCCCATTAGACATGGTCAATTGGATGACCCGTTCTCAGTTTGCTAAAGAACACCAAACAACCACGCTCCCTTTCCCTCTCGGAATGGGTTAAGAGGCTATTAATTACCGAAATTGAATTAATACACTCCTTTAATTTAGACCAATTTAGGTTGTAAGAATTAGGTGTGGCTAATTACCATTAGATTAGGGGACAAACCTTATTACCATAGTAGCAGGAAAATATGCAATTTCACAAATAAGCATTTAACTGAACTATTCACAAAATGGGTATTTTTATAAGCCAATATGTTCTTCAACATTGCACACCACTTACATCTCCACTACATCACATATACATGACCAGTATTAACTAGAAGAACGTTCGTCATTGTGAGTGCTGAGTGAGGTTCACCCAGTAGTCATACAGATGAATTACACATGGTGTGAAGGAACAGGATGACAGGTATATCAAAACCTTACGTGTAACAGGATACTCAGTATCTGACAATTCCTACCTACCAAGGACATAGAATTTTTCATCTGCACGACTACTAAGTGGGATTGCTCCCACTTGCAAAAGTAGTAACTTTTAGCATGTGTATGGTGGTGAATGGAGGGGGGGGGTTCTGAATGTGGGGAAACACAGTTCCCCTTTACTGGTGGTCTGATGTCACATGGAGTGGAAATAGTACTAAATGTTCTGATCATTTTGAGGTGCTGATTCTGGAGAGAGGGATCAGGTGATTGAGAGGGGACAGTGAGGCTTCTGGTAAGTATAGCCACATGCAATTGGCAGGCTCACTTCAAGAAGTGGATGAAGAAGGAGGGAGAGAGAGGGAGAGAGGGGGAGAGAGAGGGAGAGAGGAAGAGAATAAGTTAGAGGAGGAGAATAGGTGAGAGGGAGAGAGGGAGAGAGGGAGAGAGAGGACGGATCTAGCAAGTCTACTACTGCACAGCATCTGATACTGTGTGTGATTAAAATATGACACAAAACGTGGCAACAATAGAGGTTATAAATAATACTTCTCCTTATGAATTATAACGTTCACATGCATATACTTGTACTGATGGAGTGTACACCTTACAACTGCTAAATGCAAATTACCCACACAATATGGTTACACTGCAGGCCGTGTAGCCACGGGCGGTACATGCACACTCTCACACCGTTCTGCAGCCTCAACCCCGACCACACTACACCCATCGTGCAAGAGACAAGTCAGATCGCGAGTGATGTCTCTCTGAATAGCTCAACGGAGCTGTACAGTACCTGCTAGAGCCTCACACCCAACGTGCTAGCCATCAGTTGACACTAACCTGTACTTGGTAATGAGAGCAGTAGGCACAGCAGTGCGCAGTACGGCAAAATGCCTCTAGTTAGCTCCATCTCTCCTTGCTGCTAACTTCGGTACAATAACAAACGGCTCTAGATGTATCTTGTCCCAGTCCGGCTAGCACGCCCAAATCTCCACCATATCGGATGAGAGCTCGGGGCCTCCACTTTAAGTTGTAAATAAATGTACCAGTACACACACAACAAGGCATTGAGGACTCGCGACCTACGCTGGCGGCGACATCAAAGGACGCGCCGACCTTCTGTCGCCGATTATGAATAGTTTTCGATGGCGCGTAAATAGAACGTTCGCCTTTGTGTGTTTTGTGGTCGAGTATACGGGAGATTACGGAGATTGCCGCCGTCGCGGCTTGTAATGTGGCGCCGATTAGCTGTCTGGAATGTAAAGGCTGCGGAATGGCGCGGACGTGATCACGTACGCACACACATGACGCAATGTACTTTGCCTCTCACAAAATTCATCTCTGATTCATGTACACATATGACAATTAAACCACTAGAGATCTAGAATTGCAAAACTATTTGTAGCTAATACAGTGATCACTACAGCTAGCACACTAGAAGATATCACTATGCAATGATTGATAGTCATATATAACAGGATATGGTTTGTAGGACTAGACACAGTTCTTGCAGTAGGGGCGGCCAAGTTTGGCAAAGAAACTGCCTCCCTCCAGAGGATTCCTGCAGATCTGTGGGGGGGAGGGATGAAACCTCAGTGATACCTTCCCATTTTCTTTCACACTTCCTTCTTCCTCCCTCCCTCTTTCCCTTCTACAGTCAGTCACCTCTCCCTCCCTTCCTCCCTCCCTCCCTCCCTCTCTCCCTCCCTCCCTCCCTCTCTCCCTCCCTCCCCCTCCCTCTCTCCTACACCACTCTTCCCTGTCTCTTCTCCCTTCCTCCCAGCTCCCTCTCCCTCCATCTCCTCCCTCGATTCCCCTACCAACTCCTATGAGGCCACTCCAGCCAGTCCACCATACCGTGCATATAAAGCAGTGGGAGTGCCACTGTTGGTCCAGAGCCTCCACCCACAGCTGATCTCCTCCTATCTTCTGGTTACACCCTCCACACGTCGCACCGTACGACTCCCCATAGCAGTTGGAACAGAATAGCTGACCAGCCTCCATATTGAATCCCTCACCTACAGAGAAATGACCAAAACATCAGGACACACTAGCCTCGTCCCATGCCCAATTGAGGCTAAGGAAACACTACTGCAGTATAAATGCAGCAGACAAAATTAATATTACCATAGATAGAGCCCAGACACTCTCATCTCAAGTATGTAGTTCTGACCTTTGAACCCTTGGACATGAAGGGTTCAAAGGTCACATATCAAAGTACCGACTGATGGTAGATAGACGTTACTGACACATACATGTATATGCACACTGCACCACTGGTTTATAAAGGGTTAACCTAACATGCTCACTTGCTAACTTCTTGGTGTGTACATTGCATGGTAACTGACCTTGGGTGAGGTCGGCATGGCAACGAGAGCAGTAGAAGTGCTCCTGGTGCCAGCTGAGGTCTTGAGCAGTGATGCAAGGCTGGAGGGAAGAGGGAGAGTAGAGTTAACTGTAGTGTGGTCCGACCTATACATGTGTATATCAACACTGCTCTGATCCTCAAAAATATGCACACATACAGTTCTGTTGTTAATGTTGAAAATAGCCTCAATGATTTTATGTTAGTATAGCTTCAGGACAGAAAGATCAGGTGTCCTGAACTGTAAAAAACTCACCCCAACAATAGGCCGGTGGCAGGAGTGACAAGTTTTTGCAAACTTTTTCTCGTAGCATTTCTCACAGAAGATGCTCTCCTCTTCGAAGACAAACATTGTGTTCTGGAGCTGTTTCTGACAGCTGGTACAGACAAAGTGTTCGGGATGCCAGCAACGGCCCATGGCTGTGGCGTATGGGCCTCTGAGAGAGGGAGGGAAGGGGCGAAAGAGGAGGGGGTGAGGGGGAGGGGAGGGGAGAGAAAGGGAGAGAGGGAGGGAAAGACAGTGAAGAGGGAGTGTGTGTGAGGGAGACAGAGAGGGGAGAGGGAGGGAGGGACAGTGGAGAGGGAGTGTGTGTGTGAGGGAGACAGAGAGGGGAGAGGGAGAGGGAGAGAAAGGGAGAGAGAGAGAGAGGAGGGGGGAGGGGAGGGGAGGGGAAAAAGAGGAGAGGGAGTGTGTGAGAGAGACAGAGAGAGGGGGGGAGTGAGGAGGGAGAGGGAGAGGGAGGGGGAGGGGAGGGAATGAGGGTGAGGAAGGAGAGAGATCAAGAAGAGAAGGGAATGAGAGGGGGGAGAAGGTGAGGGAGAGGGTGGAGAGATCCAGAAGGGGAGTAAGAGAGAGGGGGGGGGGGGAGAAATACAACCATAATACTCAAAACCTAGGTAACATTATTTCACACTTCCCTCTATCTCACCTAATAGGCTGGGAGCAGGCAGCACATGTTCCCTGTCTCTCTGTCAGTTTAGCAGCTACAGATGGAGTGAGTTGCTGAGTGCCTGGAGGAGGGACTGGGGCTGTGTGTGTGTGTGTGTGTGTGTGTGTGTGTGTGTGTGTGTGTGTG
Organism: Theonella swinhoei; assembly: GCA_963970385.1. Classification (NCBI taxonomy): domain Eukaryota; kingdom Metazoa; phylum Porifera; class Demospongiae; order Tetractinellida; family Theonellidae; genus Theonella; species Theonella swinhoei. The sequence continues at coordinate 1,292,337 of OZ019949.1, read as the reverse complement.
TGTGTGTGTGTGTGTGTGTGCGTGCGTGTGTGTGTGCGTGTGTGTGTGTGTGTGTGTGTGTGTGTGTGAGAGAGAGAGAGAGAGAGAGAGAGAGAGAGAGAGAGAGAGAGAGAGAGAGAGAGAGAGAGAGAGAGAGAGAGAGAGAGAGAGGAGAGGGGTACTTTCAGACTCATAGAAATCTTCAGTGGTACACTAACATGTTGGTATTGATGGTGGTTTGGGAGAGGAGGAGGTGGGGGGAGGGGCTGGCTTGGCAATGGAAGATGTCTTTGGAGGTGTCGTCACTTTAGATGTTACTGTGGGAGGGGCTGAGGGGAGGGAGGGGGAGGGGGAGACAGAGAGGAATGACACACACACACACACACACACACACACACACACACACACACACACACACACACACACACACACACACACACACACACACACACACACACACACACACACACACACACACACACACACACACACACACACACACACACACACACACACACACACACACACACACACTCACGGGGTGGCTTGTAAGAAGTCTTGATGACATTACCATCATCAATGCGGACCCCTCCCATCTTCTCAGAAGGAGGAGACGGAGGTCGAGGAGGTCGACTGTGGAGGGAGACAGTCATCACTATCACAACTACATGGATACTCCACTCAGAGACAAGAGAAAAATTAGCACACTTTCTAGAACTAGAGGTGGCCTGCGAGACTGTGTTGAGGTTTACCTGAGGGCACTGGGAACTGACTCGGGGTCGATGTGTAGTCTCTGAAATGAGGGGGACTGGATGGTGGAGGTAGTGCCTCCATCGAGACCAGAGTCAGGTCTAGCAAGAGAGAGAGAGAGAGAGGGAGGGAGGGAGGGAGGGAGGGAGGGAGGGAGGGAGGGAGAGAGACGGAGGGAAGGAGTGAATATGCACATGGTTAGAAAGGCAAGGTAACAGACACCGAAGGATAAAGTAATGCAACATGACTTGTCCAAAGCAGTAACTCAACACTCCATTTCTGACAACTCCTACCAACTAAGCTACCGAAGCAGCTCAGCTGGCTGGGCCAAATCGCACAAGGCAAACTATCTCAAAAAGATAAACAGGCTAACACAAAACTTTTATAGTATACACGTGCACATGCATTGCATGAATGGCTCACGAGAGGGCTGAGCGTTGGACAGGAGGTCCCTCCGGATAGGGCACTGCAAACAGCAAGGGAAGCACATCACATGACATGGCTAGTACATCACATGACACAGCAAGTATGTCACATGACATGGCTAGTACATCACATGACACAGCTATCATATCACATGACACAACAGGTACCTCACATGACAAGTAAGCTCACATTTGACGGAATCCTCTCGTGGTGGGAGAGGACTCGACCTGGTGGTGGAGGGAGACGAATAACTCGTCGTTTTAGCCCCACCCCCCGAAGCAGGGGAGGCACGAGGAGGGGTTGGGGGACGAGGGTGAGAATCAGTAGTCTCCGCAGATTGTGGGTTGGAACGAGCAAGTGAGGGACTCTTTGGTGGAGAACTAGAAAAAGAAGAGAGAGATGATGTGTGTCTACTTACAAGTCCTTCCGACAGTGATATTGGGCGAGCGGGAGCAAACCTGCCTCGTTGTCTCAATGGGCTGATTTCTCATATATATGTATATGTGTGATAGGCACTGTTTTTACCTGTCCCCACGTATAAATTGCTGCACTTCACATGGCTCCTTCGGGGCTGCCCACGTGCTACGCGCAAACGTAACCGAGCTTGCCTCTTCCGCTCACCCACAATGCGTAGAATTCGACTAGTAAGTTAAACTGTAGATGGGGATCGACTCATTGTGAGAGCTATTGGTACACTATTAGTACTAACGAGGAGAGTTTGAGTTGCAGGGATATCCCAGTGGCTTTGATCATCTGCTGGGCATCGAAATGTAGCAGTCCCTCAGTTGCGTCTCCATTGATGGCAACTACAAAGTCTCCCTTGTTGATTCCTCCCTTGCTGGCCTTGCCTCCTGGGGTCACCTGGGGCAATGTGGAGTGGGTGGTGATTACAGTGGAACCCCTCTAATTAACCCTTGGCGTGCATGCGCAGAAGGGTTAGAGTAGTCGTTCAGTCTGTCGGTCTGTCTGCCTGTTAAGTTATATCTCACATCTGGAGCGTCTGTTCGTCCTAAAAATACTGTCACATACTCAGCGGGGAACGGAGGTCAATGGGTTTTCTTTGAAACCGCTCCATTCAGGAGTTATGGCATGAAATGCAAGCAATGCTAATTAGATCTAGCCTACTCTAGCTTACCCGCGATCAGGTATTTCTGTTCGATGTACAGCGAAACACCAGCGGTTACTGCATGAGGGAGTACAAGCATGCATACTGCTCCGGTCTAAGCTATAGCACTTCCAGCAGTGTACAGAGCCAACCTTGAGTTTCAATAGCACGTGCCTTTCCAGCATCCGCACACGCGCATTATATACACCGAGGGTTCTGCGGTGCATTTTATTAGGACAGAAATTAGGACACATCTTTGCTGTCCTAATGTCATGTTTGTCTCCCTTTCTTGTGTTTGTTGTATATACACATCCATATACACATTAACTCCTATATCACTCTCATGAGAAAACAACTCGTGTACTACACCTACAACATGTACATGGATACATGTACAGCGTACATGAAATAATGTACTAATAGTTGTTGGATGTTGCATAACAACTAGTTTATCACATTTTCAGATGGGTGTGGCCGAGTGAAGTTGCTAGACTCTAACATCCAACAAATACAGTGTAGTAAATGTACATTACCATGTCAACGTACATGTCTTGTACAGGTAAATCTCTCATGTCCTAATATGGTCACAGCTGCCCTAAAGTCCCTGGCCTATTGCCCACATAGTGACTAATGGGGGATGTGGAGTAATGTACATACACTGACAGCATACCTCACATGCTGTGTATATTAGAGGATAAGGGATCAGTACCACATGTACAATGTGCAGTGTATGGATAGTGTTTGCTGAGGTATTTGTGTTTGGTGTCCTGATTAGAAGGGGTTAATAGAAGAGGTATGCTGTCCTGATTAATACAGTACTCCTGGACTTCCCTAATATGTACATGTATGTACAGGAGAGGACTGTGGTAATCAAAGGGAAATCTTCGCTGACTCCATCTACACTTTAGTAGTTTGGCAGTCACAACTGGACACATGCCATGCATACATTCCTCATATTAGAGTATGCTACAATATATGAGTCAGTAAATGGACTAGTACTCTACCGACTGTGTTGTTTCATGTGTATATACATATGTGTAGTGGGGAATTACAAAGGTTTAATTACCTTTGATACGGAGAGGGGGGCACCGAAATCTCGGCCCCCTGAGAGGGTGAATCCCCAGGGGCCCCCTCCACTGAGAGAGATAATCCGGGTTGTCATGGTACAGTGTCACACCACTGGGGGGAGGGGGAGAGGGGGAGATGGGGGAGGGAGAGAAAGAGAGTGAGAGAGAGAAAGAGAGAGGAAATCATCCCTCTTCACTTTCAACTACAATACACTACTCGTCAACCATTAATCCATATCGGGACATCAACACACTTTATTCTGTCATAACAACAAGAACATGTGTCATGACAACCACATGTACAGTATGTGTACCTACATCACCACCTGTGATGGTTCATTGAATGTGACTAAAAGGCTTACAGCAGTCAGCATTCATCAGCCCTGAGCTGTTACACATCAAGGCAAATTATAGTACTCTAGAAGGTGCCATAGCACCACTGCCATTGATCACACACCCACAGAGGCACACACACATGTACAAACAGGCAAGTCTTTACTATCTCTTTACTATCCCCCCCCCCCCCCCCCCCCCGTGACTCGAGGAACATAACTTACCATCACTTTGCCCTTCAACGAATAGCAACAAATGTAACTTCTACTTCATTACTACTGCCACAGGATGTGTACAGGTATAAAGGATGATGTCATTAGGATGTAGGGCCACTGGTGTGGCTAACACACTACCTCATTAATTATGGACCTTATAGCTGCACCCCAGGTCCCTCTCTCTCTGTGTCTATCAAATCAACACACTTACAAGAGAGAAGGAACACTGCTACAAACTTCTTCCCTAGTCAATCTGTGCTATACTTAACCAAACATACAAGGTGGCTGGCTAGTAGCCTTGCCTATTAGCTCCATTCAGTATACACAGTACATGTAAAGGGACTTCTACAGCCATCCTATGGACAGTGAATAAAGTACAAATTGTCCAACTTTGCATGAGTTGAATAGACCCCTAATTTATTGAGAGTAGGGCCACAAAGAGTCTGCTCTTACGCGAAGAGATTTGCCCTATTTTACCATCGCTATCTATTCTACGGACTATGAGCGAATGATCAGTACTACTGTACCATTGTGCACATACATGTACACAGGGCAGAATAGTTTAGCTACTGATCACTACGTACAGGTAGTCATACATCCGTATACGTAGCTACAGCTTACCAGGCTTGCTGTGATATTACACCACCTGGCAGATCGATGAACACACATACACACTATCACACGTTTGCAACTTTACGTATACGCACGTATACAAGTACGTACGTCTAGCTACGGGTACGGAACCAGGGCGTCACGTGCAAAACGTCACTAGCACTCTGCTCATGCGCACAAGAAATTTCAACGCAACTTTTCACTACATGGAATAAGTACCTACTAGTGAAAATGCATGGCATTGTTGGGCCGAGCGTGAGTGAGAATAGTCAGTTGGTTATGCAATGTTTTATCTCCATTACGCACATACGGAAACAATACACGAGTAGATAGAGTTTTGTGGTGAGAATTTCAGTATTGCTCAATATGCACCTACTGGTACAGAAACAGAAGAACGCACGTGGTCGGACAGACGGAGAGACTGACACGAGAGCCATTGACATCATCAATGTAGCTTTGTAGCTAGAGCCTTAGATTATACTAATGTAGCTATAGTTCAGTCAGGGTAGCTACTGTATCCTCAGGAGTCAGGTCTAGAAGTGGCTGGGGAAGAGCACTGAGTTGGGGAATTAGGAGGGAACTGAGTTGGGGAAATAAAAAAGGCTGAGTTGTGGGGTTATGAGAAAGTCAGTTCATTGTAGGGAGAACCTTTTGATGTTTCACGATGGATGAGAGCTTTCATAACTTCCGTCATTCGTCCCTCTTCAGTTAGCTTGCTCCAGTTTCCATTGTCACCAGGATTAAATGGTGTTCATTCATGGCATTCAGATTTGATATAAAGAGTAGATCTTCATCCGTGGATTTTCTACCAAATCTGAATTCCAGAGGACATCATATACATAAGGACACCTCTGAATAAAGGGACAAAGGAGATGATTTTTACATAATTGAAACAACATTCTTCTTTATTTCATTCATGGCATTCTTCAGAGCAACCTCTAAGGAAAATGGGTTTCCAAAATACATGAAACCACCAATGAGAACAACTGCACCATTGAAGATAGTTGTGAATCCAATTAGGGACTGTTCAATGGAGTTATTGATTGGGACATAAATAATTAAACATGACTATAATGGTAGAGCGTATATAATTATTGCAACAATTGGGGAGATTGCAGCAATGATCAATTCACATTTGTCCCTCTTCAGTTGCTCCAGTTTCCAGGATTAAATGGTGTCTTCTTTATCTCATTCATGGCATTCTTCAGTGCATCTTCTAAAGAAAACAGGTTTCTAAAATACTGTATGCCTACACTGTAAGCTGCAAAACCACCAATGAGAATGACTTCAATGATGCTTTAAACTTTTTAAAAGATACCTAACTGTATAATGTTATTTTTCGGTGTTCAGACCCTTACAGAGCTCTATATCAGCTGTGTGTGGCCCCAGCCGCCTCAAATTCAATATTCAAATATCATTATAGAAACTAGAATAATGCTACATACATAACAGCTCAGATAACTACTTTCTAAATATTAATTTGAAAATAAAGGATAATAATTACAAAAATATATACAAAGGGAAATATTATTGTCAATTTGTCACTACATACTACGTGATACTACTACAAGAGTTCAAACTACTACACTACAGGCCATTGCTGGGCATGTAAGTCTATTCATTGGGTTTTAATTTCAGTCAGTTCAACAGATTCAGCAGTTGATTTGCCAGGTCCTGGAAGCATCTGGCGGTGGATTAATGCTTTCAGGACTTTTATCATTCGTCCTTCTTCAGTGAGTCTACCCCAATCGCTCCCATCATCCAAGTTTAATGGAGTCTCCATCTCAATCATGGTTTTCTTCAGGGCTGCTTGGATTGAAAAAGACTCAAACAGATAGTGCCATCCAACATTATACACTATAGCACCAATGATAATCACTCCAATAGTGAAGATGGCTGTGATTGTATATGCAGAGGCTTCAGTAGAGGTGTTGGTATAAACTGGAATGCTTCCAAAAAAGATGGCTAATGTCACAAATACACCGTTAACTATGATTACAGAGATAATTGAAACAATGATGGAAGTGAATTTAGGGAAACGAATGCATGGAAGGATTCTTTGTTTTGCAACAAGTTGCTTCAATACAATGAGTGACCCTATATATGCATATTTGACAGTGGTATAATTTGAAAAAATGAAAATTGCATAATACACAACAAATTTGCTGGCGTAAAAAGGATCAGTTGACCAGGCCTGAAGAATGCTTGGAATATATATGACAAAAAATTTGAAAAAAAGGAGCCGAAAAACACAGCGTCAATGCTTCAGCTCCAGATTGTGGATTTTCAGGCTTAGACCTATAAAATTTATAAATTAAAATGCCGCTGCAGATCACCCAAACAAGAGCAAACATATCAAGTATTACATTAAATATCACCGTAATCCAACTAGTAAAAGAATAAATTTCCGGAGTGAAGGAAATTATATCCATAACAATGATATACAGTGTAATCCACAGACTGAGAGATATTAGAGAAAGTAGAGTACCTTGAGTTCTGATGGACTGCTCTAATATATTCATCCATTTCTCTAACATGTTTGGTGGAAGATGATATATAACAACTATTACTAAACATGAAATAAGGATAGGAAAAACCAGTGCCATCACATCGGTAGCCACTAGAATACCCACTGTGATTCCTCCATAAATATCTTCACTCTTAATTTCGTGATCATCACCATACACAGACCATCCCATATAACTGTCGTCAATTTCAGGGATAACCGTTTGACTCTCTGCGTAACCCTTCAACTAGAAACAATCCCACTGATAAATATGTGTAATTATGTAAAACCCTACCAGCATATGAAACTTAATGCTGACTCCGTCTGCACACATTTTCACTACAAGTAAACAATGCAATGTGTCAGTGGTGTACATGAGTGATGGGGAGTCCGCTACCCCCATATGCATAATGAAATAGTGTAACAACCCACGACCACAGCTCATTAAACATAATTAATGTTCCATTGTACACTTGCTTATAATTTGTAAAAGCACATAACACACCACCTTTACTTGTGGACATCACAAATGCTTCAAGGTTCAAGTCAGTTCATTTACATCATGACCCATATGGTATGGGCACACAATAATCACACACTAATCACAGGGTTCAGTGGTGTTCTGGCAGATGCATGGATCTTGTTTCTGCACTGTCGGCAACACCGACTAAAGAGGCTACCATCTCTATAGCTATGCATGCGCATGCGCGCAACGCATAATTGAACCGCGCAACGTATGTAGGACCAATAAATCAACGCGTTTCTGCATGGCGGAAAGCCTGGAACTAAGGCTGCAATAGAGCTAGTCTTTTTAGAGACACTGTCAGCATTAAGTTACGTACGGCTGAATGGGTATGCTAAAATGCTTCTTACCCTTTCGGTGAGATGTTCAAGCGAAGACATACTACTTTTCACATCGGCGAAACAACTCAGAGGGAGTTCTAGTGTAATTGATACTTTTTGCCACTGAGGACGTGAAAAAGCGAGAGAGCTGTAGAAAAAGAAGTCCACGGGGTTAATAACGTAAGCTCCATCACTTATCCAATGCCAATCTCCCGTGCGGTTGATTCCATCACTGTAGGTGATTTGAACTTCTATCGGCGAAGGAGCATCTGATGGGAAAAATGCTGAATTCAGTTTGAATTTGTTGTCACCAGTATTAATGAGAGCAGTGATCAAGGTTTGGTAGCAGGTGTTACAGTTGTCATATCCTCCCGAGTTTGGAAAATCACTAAAACAGTCTCCAGCTACTGCTGGGAAACTGATACAGAGCTGCAGAGCTGATATCAGCACTAGAACTAGCACAGAATGCATACTGTAGCTACCTTGAACTACAATACTGGTAGTTACTGTACTCACTCAGCTGACAGTATCACTGCATGTACTGACTGACACGATCTTATATACTAGGAATGCGTATGCACATTTAATGCCTCGCGCCGCGCTTAATAAGCTTGGCGTCGTACTAGTACTTGCGAAAGTTACCAGTTACCTTTACAAATGACATTCCTATAAACGTTACTCCAGGAAATTGAGCGTGACTAATGCAATCCCTAAAGCGTGACACACTAATGCGCTCGACAATTACAGCCGTGCGCGCGCGCGTAGGCAGGCCACCTCCGCCACACGCAGTTTACCGCACACACATAAGTACATACATCTGTACGTAAAGATAAAAATACATGCATCTCTACATAAAGACAACTATATATAGTCTCTCTTGGTATTAAAAAATGTGTAGAGTTATCCCAAGGGACAATAACCAAACTACATATGTATATGGAGGAATGCAGTGTATACATAAAGGTTACTCCTCCATTGTATTTGAATACAGCAATGCAGTACAATCATAAGGAGCCTTATTATCTCTACTAAAATAACCTATTTCTTTAGAAAACATTTTCTAAGCCCCTATGCCCCTAGACCCACTTGCTCCCCTCTTCTCGACTGGTTGCTACCCCTCTGGTTTGGTGTGTTGCATCAGCAAATTGGTCCACTGTGTATACACAGGGTCGACTCCAGAAAATAGTCGTGCCACACCCAAGCGCGCGCAAGCGCGAGGCCGGCGAGGGCCTTTTTGTAATGTAATTAGCACGCCTACGACGTCGTTATTGGCACGTGACATTACGACGTTATGTATTTGGTAATTGGTCGTTCTGCAATCTGATTGGACTGCAATATTCTTACCGCGACCGGACCCTCGCGCTTGCGCGCGCTCAGGTGATATGTTGGCTCCTAGAGTAGGCGTCCCAAAGTTCCAGAAGTTCATATATCTTGCCTCCAGTGTTAGACGCCTGGCGGCCTTCCCCGACTTTTCAATGTTTTATTCCCACGCGTAATGTAATTAAGCTTGCGGGGAAGGCGAGGCTAGTACTGGAGTATGAAGGCGTCTTGTGCGCGCGCCGCGCGCGCAAGCATTCTACTTGGCGTGAGCGAATTAATTGGCCGCGCCCTTGACATGAGCTTTCGTATTATTGTACACACCAATATAGGTGCAGACACAAGAATGTCAGAAAAGAATGCTCTAAAAAAGGGTGAAAAAATGTACAATAGGGTCAAAAATTTGCAATGCAGTATAATAATCAGCAGCTCTTTTAAACTGTAAAGCGACTAAAGGAAGTAACGTAGAAAAAGAAGCTACAAAGTGGAAAAAGTCTCCTTGGGGACTCTCTTGCTCACTCTTGGAAATGAATTACACATAGCTAATTTGTGATAGATCCTTAGATTATACTAATGTGTAAACAGTTTAGTCAGGGTACTGTGTCCTCAGGAGTCGGGTCTAGAAGAGGCTGAATTGAAGAAGAGCGCTGAGTTGGGGAAGTAGGAGTTGGGGAATTAAAAGGGTGTTGAGTTGTGGGGTTATGGGGAAGTTCATTGTAGGGAGGACCTTTTGATGTCTCACGATGGATGAGAGCTTTCATAACTTCTGTTATTCGTCCCTCTTCAGTTAGCTTGCTCCAGTTTCCATTGTCACCAGGATTAGATTTAAATGGTGTCGTCTTTATTTCATTCATGGCATTCTTCAGAGCATCTTCTAAGGAAAATGGGTTTCCAAAATACCGTATGCTTACTCTGTAAGCTATGAAACCACCAATGAGAATGACTGCACCATTGAAGATAGTTGTGATTCCAGTAACGGACTCTTCAATGGAGTTATTGATTGGTACATGAATAATAAACATGGCAACTGCTCCTATAATGGCAGAGCATAGTACTATTGCAACAATTAGGGAGATTGCAACAATGATCAATTCACATTTGTCCCAGTAATTCTTGGAGTCCTCATTTTGTCGCAGTATTTTAAGTGGAAAAGTGTAGGCATACTTAACACATACAAAGTAACAGAAAATTATAATTCCATAAAACAAAGCAATTCTACTGGCATAAAATGGGTCGATACACCAGGCAATTAGAATGTTTTGAAAATGAAAAGATAGTGACAGTAAACCACTTGCAATGCAGAACAGAATAGGAAAGTAAACTTCCCATTTCTTCTTATAACAAAGATTGTGAAAAAAAACAAAAAGTAACCACAATATGCCAATAATATCACAAAAAAGTGAAACTGAACTAAAGGCAATAGTAATGTAATAAAATCCATAATTCTTTTTATGATAATATCGGGGCAGTTTTTCACAGTTTTCTTTTTTAACAGATATCATATCCAGAGCAAAGGCATAGATGGTAAATATACCACAAAAAAATGTAACTGCGGCCAGGTTTGCTTGCACTTGAAGATCATTAGTAACTGTACTTTTTAATTTGCTCATACTCTTTTTAGTAAACTTCCAAACTTGCTTTATCTTCACCTCGTTTTTACCTTGTGTCTGATTTTCACCTTGTGTCTGGTTTTCAACTTGTGTCTCATTTTCACCTTGTGTCTTGGTTTCATTTTTTGTCGCTCTACACTCAACTATACATTTACACACACTAAATATTATCAATAAAATAAAAAATGGAAAAACCATACTGAATGGTATAACATACACAGCTGGTATAATTTGTTGACCAACATTTCCCCACACATCATCATCACCCAGCTTTGAATGACTTGCATTGATAGCTTTCCCCACATACGCCACTGACACCTCGGCAGTGGCAGATTGAGATGATGCATAGAGGCTCAACTGTGAACAGTAGAAATATTCCGTTGGAGTGCTTCCAAACATTACAAAACAATTTCAAATACAGAACTAAATTACCCTGCACTTGTACTTCACTTGGTTCAAAAGTTCATTTGCAATAGACGCAGTAGGGATATAGCAATGGATGTACAACAGAAAGACTCCCTATCTATAGGAATGGCACCGACACACATTTCATACCGTACTGTGTATATAGGGATTGCTATGGACTATTGCCATTGAAAACCATATATAAAGATATTCTTCATTTTCACTTTCAAGTTCAACTTCTCAAGATAAAAATGTGGGAAATAACTAATATACAAATCTGTGATAGTGTGCCATAACATAAAGCCTCTATATTATAAAAGAGAGTAAAAACATTTCCATTAAAATGTTGAAGGATGTAGGGATGACAGTGCCAAAAGGTAGAGAAACAAGTGCAGTATATATGCAGCAAGACAGGGGATGAGGGCAACATATATGCAGCAAGACAGGGGATAAGGGCATGCAACAATGATAACATGCGTAACCCCATAATAAAAGAGATGTAGGGAGGTTACGATTGTTGCATGCCCTTATCCCCTGTCTTGCTGCATATATGTTGCCCTCATCCCCTGTCTTGCTGCATATATACTGCACTTGTTTCTCTACTTTTTGGCACTGTCATCCCTACATCCTTCAACATTTTAATGGAAATGTTTTTACTCCCTTGTTTCACTGGTTTTTCGTTGCATACTCGCTTGCAAATATAATGCTCATCGCGTTTATGCGAGCCCCACCCATTTTACTGCTCGTGGTCATGAGGTATGCACGTGTGTAATAACGAGGAAATGGCGTTCAACTACGCGGAAATGCTAGTAGATTCTTGCTGTTCTCGTTCGAGAAGGATCCTAGGAAGATTCTGATGGCCAAGGATCATGCACGGGAGAGAAAGAAGCCGTTTTATGCCAAAACTAAGGTGAGCGCGTTTGCCAATTTTGAGGTAGGCCGTTTGATAAAGAAGAAGAAGAAGAAGAAGAAGAAGAAGAAGAAGAAGAAGAAGAAGAAGAAGAAGAAGAAGAAGAAGAAGAAGAAGAAGAAGAAGAAGAAGAAGAAGAAGAAGAAGAAGAAGAAGAAGATGGAGAAATCGGCGGTTTATCAATTTTCTGTAAGTCACTGGAGCGGTGTATTTTACCTACTTTGAGAGCTTTACTGTGTATGAAAACACTCGTAGGCCATGTTATGTGTCTGAAAAGGCCTATAACTGCCCCGTTCGAGAGATCTGAGCCGTTTCATTTGTTAAGACTAATGGGCGTGTCGGTGCCATCCCTACACATAGAGTCTACCGACTCTACAGGGCCGGCGGAGACGGTGGGGCAGGTAGGGCATTTGCCCTACCACTTTTTGGTGGTCAATACAGGAAATGACGTTACGATGATTTTTATCCGAGATAGTGATTCTGAAGTACGTAGGTTAGCTGCGTTTGCAGTTACGCAATGTAGCGGTACGCGGTATTGCCTAGTCCAGAGTCGTCTGATTTGTATGACAATCGCGTGGGCCTAGCAGCGATATGTCGGAAGCGTCGCTGCGATATGTCGGGAATGCCCCTCTCGGCCACCATAGATTTCGCTTCGTACCCTGCGGCCGCGTAATGCCATAGATAATATAGACACGTTACGTGTCTATATTATCTATGGTAATGCCCGCGTAATGGGCAGGTTCAACCATACACAACTGAAAACATGTGTAGAGGGGTCTGGGGACAAGGCTGATAAATCTGCTTATCTAAATACGATTGACAACGTAATAGCCATAGAGCAGAGGTGGCAGAACGGCACGTGTACGCGCATGCGCACACTGTAAAATCAGTTTTGTCATAATAGCAAAATTGTTTGTTGTATGACTTTCATCCCATACATACATCAGTTCATCATGTGATACTATGATATTGTACTCCCTAGACAATGACTATTCCTTACATGTGTGAGTATTGATAAAGTAGTCTACTATTCCACACATGTGACTGTTGGCCCAGGGATTACATATTCTTTACAGCATACAGTGTACATGTGTATCTAGTTAAAAGTCACTTGCATAGAATGATGAGGTACTGTGTCAACAGTCACACATAGGGATATAGTTTGTCTAAACTTTAGTGTTCAACTTGCCTTCCTCAAGTGTTTAAGATATTCATGCACACTTTTAAAGCTGCTATGTGTAGTTGAATGGTTCAGACAGCGCTTTCTCTCTGTCTGTCTATCTGTGTGTTTGTGTGATATAACTACATCAACTGTACTATAAACTAAATTATATCCCTACATGTGTGACTGTTGACAGTACTTCATCATTCTACACATGTCACTGTTAACTTGACACATATGTACACTGCATGCTGTAAAGAGTATGTAATCCCTGGGCCAACAGCCACATGTGTAGAGGCATTGTGAAATAGTAGACTACTTTATCAACACTCACACATGTAAGGAATAGTCATTGTCTAGGGAGTACAATATTGTAGTATCACATGATGAACTGATGTATGTATGGGATGAAATGCATGCAACAAACAATTTTGCTATTATGACAAAACTGATTTTACAGTGCATCATTAGCAGTTGCCCTACCACCCTTTGTGAAGCTGCTCCGGCCCTGCTCTATGATATTTTCGGACGCAAGTATAAGGAGTATGATCTTGATATAAAAGGGTAAATCTTTATCAGTGGATTTTCTACCAAATGTGAATTCCAAATGTGAATTCCAGATATATATATATATATATATCTGGAATTCACATTTTGAATTCCAGAAATGAATGTAATTCTTACTATTACTAATGAATGTAATCTTAATAAAATGAAATTCTTACACGTTGTGTGAGATATTTAAAGAAAGCATCAGAATTATTGGAGCAAACGAAGCACTGGTGTGGAAGGTAAAGACTAGCAGACTTTTTGCGCCAATGAGGAGGTGAAAAGAAGAGGGAACGATACAGAAATATATCCAGAGGTTGGTAAATAAAAAACTCTCCCCTTAGCCAGTACCATGTGGTATCAGTGCAGTGCGTATCATAGTTGATTGTTGTACAATTAATACACAGATACTCAATTTTAACTTGTACTGGTGTGACAGCATCATCTGGGAAAAATGCTTGGCCAAGATGGTACTTGTTGTCTTTGGTGTTGATGAGAGCATTGACCAGTGTTTGGTAGCAGGTATTGCAGTTGTCATAGCTGCCATTGTTTGGAAGGTCATCATAGCAGTCTCCTGACACAGCTGGGAAACTGATAGAGAACTGCAGTACTGATATCAGCACTAGAACTAGTACAGAATGCATAGCTATTTGCACTTTCTAGCTAGTACAATGTAGAATCACAGTAGCTACTTAATTCACATACAAAATATTAGTAGCTAATCCCGTTCTTTTTCCTACACAACGATAACTGGTTTCTAAATAACGCCAGCTATTCTAAGCCGCCCTAAACCTTAACGCGTGTAAGCGCTAAGCTCCGTCTCCAGCCGCATCAGTATACCGTTTATCGGAATGTTGTACGTATTATCGGCTTCCAATACATTTCTAATATCGGCACCTACTACTTGACGTCCAGTAAAACGCGCTGCGCAATAAATAGAAAAGAACTGTATGTATTATGCACTACAGAAAACGTAGTTTGTGTATTGTATTTGTAAAAACAATGAAACTTTGTAGGGGAAACATGTCATTCAGCAAATAAATCAATACAAAATGGACAGAGCCGTTCTTTTCCAGTGCTATCCAGAACACAGTCCACCATACACTCTTCGTGGAGCCATGCACCTGCCGCATGCACAGCCAACCCAGTCCTTTCCAGTCTTGTTCAGGACGTCGTCTTCATATGTTATGAAACATGCACAACACCGACTGTCATCAATGGTTTCTTCTGCAACTCGGGCTTTCTTAGTTTGGCTTGATCGTCTAGTGCTGCTTGTAGAAGTGTTAGGATTACCCTTTGAGGTAGGGAGTTGCACTTTCTCTTTCTGTTTGCGAGCCTTCTGTGCCACTTTCTTTGACTTGTCATTGGCTCTTTCTTCTGCTCGTCTTGCTCGTTCATTTGCTTTTCGTTTTCGTTCTTCCTCTCTCTTTCGTTTATTGTCCTCCCTCTCCTTTTTCTTCTGCTCTTTCAACTCCGCCTCCTCCTTTTTCTTTTTCTCTTTCTCCTGTAACATCTCCAATGCTGCAGTGCTAGTCAGCAAACGTGCTCGTGGCGGTGCTTTCTTTGGTCCACTAGGTGTGGAAGCTGATGGTGCCAGTAACACTCTCCCTTTGGTTGTGACGATCTTTGGTGGGCGCGGATTTAGAGGGACACCAGTTTCGTCCATGTTGTAGATCTGCGAGGGCTTGTTCAAAAGGTCATGTGTTGTCAATGTCTCACGCAGTAATGTAAAGTAATGGTCAATTGTTTCCTGGTTCAAGGCGTCCATCCGGACGTGAGCAGTGCTGTCCCCCTGCCGCAACGACAAGTCACCCTGACGCTCCTTGAATTGTCTCCACCAACCATCAGAAACACGGCTGGACCACAGTTTACCACTATCACCAGCAGCAGACTCGACAATACGGAGCACATCCCTCCTCGTTTTTCCATACCCAAATTTGGCACAGTGCTTTAGGTAGGTTCCTAGCTCCTTCTCTTCTGCCTGACTGAGGTATGGTTCAGGGCCTGGCTTTACACCATGGGCAACTCTTCCGCTAACACGGTCGTATAGTGTACTCCTAGGAACATCGAAATCCCGCGCCGCTTTATTGACAGAGACGCACCTTCTTCAACTGCCTTGAGAGCTGACAGCATATTCTCTTCGGACCACTGCTTTCGCTTTCCAGTCCTGGACACGTGAAGACGCACAGCGGCCGGAGCAGAATGCGATCGTTTCCGAGAGGTGAAGGACTTCCTTCTGCGGGGCATTTTGGTCAGTCAGGCTATAAAAGAAGAATAGATAAGTTTTTGCAGGTTCTCTAGTGCCGGTTTAGAGGTAAACTCACCTGTAGGAGCGAAAAAACGAGCGTAAAAGAGAACCGTGCAGTGAGTGTGGAAGCAGCGTGGTTGTCCTCCGTATATTTCACTGCATACTGGCCGTAAATTAGACATGTTCTACGCGCGTCGTGCGTTGCCGATAATAGGTAGAGTCCGATAATTGGCAGCGTACGCTAGTAATAATGATGAAGTACTGTGTCAACATTCACACATGTAGGGATATAGTTTAGTATATAATAGTACAGTTGATGTAGCTATATCACACAAACATACATTACACACAGATATAGACAGACAGAGAGACAGCACTGTCTGAACCATTCAACTACACACAGCAGCTCTATAATTTAAAAGTGTGCATGAATATCTTAATCAGATTCTTCTTTATCTCATTCATGGCATTCTTCAGAGCAACTTCTAAGGAAAATAGGGTTTCCAAAATACATGAAACCACCAATGAGTAGCCTCGTTCCCAGGCTCTCCCCCGCTACGCAATCTTAAAAACCGCTGGACATCGAAAAGCAGGAGAGAGCCTGGAAGATTTTATCACGTGAGTGACGTCAAGGGTAGAGAGAAGTTAATTGTGTGCGGGCGTACCAACCACAACGCCTACACGTCCGCTTGTATTCGCTTGGCTGCTCTGTATATCTGTGCAAGCTTTACACACGTGCACTCGCGAGCTCTGGACCCTTTGGCATCGTTAAGGCTGGCTCGTGGCTAGCCATGATCTGTACTGACCCTAGTATTTGAGCCATAGACAGATATGAACTACAGCACTGCCATCTATGGTATCTGAACAACACAGTAGAACAGCGTCAGCGGGAGAACAGGGACTGCCGCTAGATCTGAACTGCTTACAGGAGGAACGCTCCCGATTTTACTCAGCGTGTACACGTTAGTTACCTGAATAGCATTGTTGCTTCCGCGCACGGTAGATGTCAGACTGGCTTTTCTCACTCCATAGACTGACACAGTGGCAATCAGAGGCATACTAGCCAGATTAAGGTATACCTACGCTGTGCGTTTCGCGAATGCTAAGCTACTCTTAGTATATAGTACTCTAGCTGCTGAGAACTTTACACGTGCATACGACTGTACACAATGCGTAGGCGTAAATACTATTGCGGTATTGCTCACCCACGCACATTAAGTTCTCTCTACCTTCTCTCTACCCAGAGGAGGTACGACAGGATGATGTCATAGAGCAAAACCGCGCCCCAAAAATGTAATTAAGCGCTGGCGCGCGCCGATATTCTTACGGGTACGGTACACTGCGAGTTGAGAGCACAGCTGCTAAGTAGAACATCGGAATAGACTATAGAGGCAGTAAATAGACTCAGCATAGCTGACAGGCGGACTAGTGCCAAAACGTTCCCTTCTGTACACGGCGTGTAAAGAATAGATGATCAAATACTTCTACCGTTTTCAGCAACTTCCTGAGGGGCCTTCTCGGGGCCTCTAATCTAAATAGAATTTAAGATGATACTATTAAGTCAACATACAAAAACTAATTGCCTAGCCCTCTTTGTGAGAACACAGGAGGCTGACGCAAAGTTGACCGTTTGATACATTGATTTCCCATGTAACCGTTTTTGTCAACGTCAGCAATTTATGCGATCACGTGATGCTGTCGTACCTCCTCTGTTGGTAAAACCAGGAACGAAGAAATGAGAAATGGGAAATGAAGAAATGGAGAAATGAAGAAATGAAGCCGTAATGTGCAGGCAGGATTGGCACTCTGCTATCTTACTACGCCGGGTGGCAAGTCTTCAGGTTTTTAGAAGAGTACCTAAGGTGTAGCTTCTCTATGAATATGTGTACATCTCGCCCAATCAAGAGCTTGGGGGCCAGGAACGAAAGGGAAACGAGAAATAAGCTTGGGCTGCCGTTCTACACAAGCGACAGAGAAGACTCAGGGGACTTAGATCTCGAGTTCTGCAAAACACTGGGGGCTGTCTACTCTAGCAGAGGCATCTGTATAGCTGTCATTTATTGTCGTTCGCCTAGTCATACAATTGTTTATGGCAAAGTAGATGTAAAGCGTAAGCTTATCCATAGCCACGATTATAAAGCAAGAGGTTCTGTGACCTTGTCTAAGGGATTAGAGTTGGGCGAGAAGCTTATGGAAGATAGTAAGGCAGGCGATTAGGCTAAAGGATTACTAGACCTATCTCAGTTGGCTGAAAATCTGAACCGTGGTGAGAGGTAATGTCAGGCTCTGAACACATATTCTGAGAGCATATCGGCTAAATCAACGTTTAGCTTTTATGTAGCACGTAAATATATGTGCTTTTCGGCCAAGCAGAAAGCAGCAGCTCTTTTATCTATGCAAGATGTACACATATTCCTAGAGGAGCTACACCTTAGGTACTCCTCTAAAAACCTCTCCACGAGCTGTTCCAAGTGTATGAAGACTTGCCACCCGGCGTCAATCCTGCCTGTACATTTCGTCTTCATTTCTTCATTTCTTCATTTCCCATTTCTCATTTCCTCGTTCCTGGTTTTACCACCACCCCTCTGCTCTCTACCCTTAACGTCACTCACGTGATAAAATCTTCCAGGCCCTCTCCCGCATTCCATGTCATGGGGTCAAAGGTCGCGTGCAATAAATATGCGCGTAACGGGAGTGGGCCTGGGAACGAGGCTAACCAATGAGAACAACTGCACCATTGAAGATAGTTGTGAATCCAATTAGGGACTGCTCAATGGAGTTATTGATTGGGACATAAATAATAAACATGACTATAATGGTAGAGCGTAGAACTATTGCAACAATTATAGCAGCAATGATCAATTCATATTTGTCCCTCTTCAGTTGCTCCAGTTTCCAGGATTAAATGGTGTCTTCTTCAGTTCAGTCATGACATTCTTCAAAATGCATCTTCTGAAGATAACGGGTTTCCAAAATGCTGTATGCCTACACTGTAGGCTGCAAAACCACCAAATGAGAATGACTTCAGTGATGCTTTAAACTTTTTAAAAGGTACCTAACTGTATAATGTTTATTTTTCGGTGTACAGAGCTCTATACCAGCTGTGCGTGGCCCCAGCCGCCTCAAATTCAATATTCAAATATCATTATAGAAACTAGAATAATGCTACATACATAACAGCTCAGATAACTACTTTCTAAACATTAATTTGAAAATAAAGGATAATAATTACAAAGGGAAATATTATTTTCAATTTGTCACTACATACTATGTGATACTACAAGAGTTCAAACTACTACACTACAGGCCATTGCTGGGCATGTAAGTCTATTTATTGGGCTTTAATTTCAGTCAGTTCAATAGATTCAGCAGTTGATTTGCCAGGTCCTGGAAGCGTCTGGCGGTGGATTAATGCTTTCAGGACTTTTATCATTCGTCCTTCTTCAGTGAGTCTACCCCAATCGCTCCCATCATCCAAGTTTAATGGAGTCTCCATCTCAATCATGGTTTTCTTCAGGGCTGCTTGGATTGAAAAAGACTCAAACAGATAGTGCCATCCAACATTATACACTATAATAGCACCAATGATAATCACTCCAATAGTGAAGATGGCGGTGAGTCCATATGCAGAGGCTTCAGTAGAGGTGTTGGTATAAACTGGAATGCTTCCAAAAAAGATGGCTAATGTCACAAATACACCGTTAACTATGATTACAGAGACAATTGAAACAATGATGGAAGTGAATTTAGGGTAACGAAGGCATGGCAGGCTTCTAAGTTGCTTCAATACAATGAGTGACCCTACATATGCATATTTGGCAGTGGTATAATTTGAAAAAATGAAAATTGCGTAATACACAATAATTTTGTTGGCGTAAAAAGGATCAGTTGACCAGGCCTGGAGAATGCTTGGAATGTGACAAAAAATTTGAAAAAAAGGAGCTGAAAAACATAGCGTCAATGCTTCAGCTCCAGATTGTGGATTTTGAGGCTTAAACTTATAAAATTTATAAATTAAAATGCCACTGCAGACCACCCAAACAAGAGCAACCATATCAAGCATTACATTAAATATCACAGTAATCCAATTTGTAGTAGAATGAATTACCGTAGTGAAAGAAATTATATCCATAACAATGATATACAATGTAATCAAAAGACTGAGAGATACTAGAGAAAGTAGAGTACCTTGAGTTCTGATGGACTGGTCTAATATTTTCATCCATTTCTCTAACATGTTTCGTGGAAGATGATATACAACAAATATTACTAAACATGAAATAAGGATAGGAAAAACCAGTGCCATCACATCAGCAGCCACTATAATAGCCACTGTGATATCTCCATAAATATCTTCATTCATAATTTCATGATCATCACCATACACGGCCCATCCCATATAAGTGTCGTCAATTTCAGGGATAACGGTTTGACTCTCTGCATAACCCTTCAACTAGAAATATATACAATCGCTCTGATAAATATGTGTATAATTATATAAATAAAGCTCTACCAGCATATGGAACTTAATGCTGACTCAGTCTGCACACAATTTTCACTACAAGTAAACAATTGCAATGTGTAAGATTAGTGAATGGTGTGTGCGAGTGATGGGGAGTCCACTACCCCCATATGCATAATGAAATAGGGTAACAACCCACGACCACAGCTCATTAAACATACTAGTTGAATGCTACGCATTGTTGGCGAGCGGAGTGGGGAAGCACGTATAACGTCACGGTATGTGCAGCGCCCGTCACATAAATATATAAATATATAGAAAAATCAGTCGTTCAGATCACTAGGAGGGCTCGCTACGCTCGCCAATAATTTTAAAAGCACATAACACCCCGCTTTTATACTTGTGGGCATCGCAAATGCTTTAAGTTCAAATTAGTTCATTTACACCATGACCCATAGGGCATAGGCACACAATAATCACACACTAATCACAGAGTTCAGTGGAGTTCTGGCAGATGCATGGATCTTGCTTCTGCACTTTCGGCAACACCGACTAAAGAGGCTACCATCTCTATGCTTCAAGCATGCTCATGCGCAACACAAAAACACGCATAATTGAACCGCGCAACGTACGTACGTAAGACCAAAAACGCAAAAATGAATCAGCAACGCGTTTCTGCACGGGGGAAAGCCAGAAACCAAGGCTGCAATGGAGTCCTTTCAGAGACACTGTCAGCATTGAGTTACGTACGGCTGGAGGTCTTGCAACCTAGCTAAAATCCTTCTTACCCTTTCAGTGAGACGTTCAAG
Source organism: Theonella swinhoei (assembly GCA_963970385.1). NCBI lineage: Eukaryota > Metazoa > Porifera > Demospongiae > Tetractinellida > Theonellidae > Theonella > Theonella swinhoei. The sequence goes on along the minus strand of OZ019949.1, from coordinate 1,271,029 downwards.
CGAAAGCGTATCACCTTTCACATCTTCGAAACACCTCAGAGGGAGCTCTAGTGTAATTGATTCCTTTTGCCACTGAGGACGTGAAAAAGCGAGAGAGCTGTAGAAAAAGAAGTCCACGAGGTTAATAACGTATACTCCATCCCTTATCCAATGCCATTCTCCCGTGCGGTTGCCGATTCCGTCACTGTAGGTGATTTCAACTTGTATCGGCGAAGGAGCGTCTGATGGGAAAAATGCCGAATTCAGTTGGAATTTGTTGTCGCCAGTATTAATGAGAGCATTGATCAAGGTTTGGTAGCAGGTGTTACAGTTGTCATATCCTCCCGAATTTGGAAAATCACTAAAGCAGTCTCCAGCTACAGCTGGGAAACTGATACAGAGCTGCAGAGCTGATATCAGCACTAGAACTAGCACAGAACGCATACTGCAGCTACCTTGAACTACGATACTGTACTCACTCTGTTCACAGTAGTTTAATATCACTGAATGTAGTGACTGACTCGATCTCAAGCTATTTTATACTAGGAATGCGCATGCGCATTAATGCCTCGCGCCGTGCTTGGCGTCGTACTCGCGCGAAAGTTACCGTGACAAATTGAGCGTGACTAATGACATTCCTAAAGCGTGACACTACTAATGCGCTCGGCAATTACAGTCGTGCGCGCGAGCGTAGGCAGGCCACCGCCGCCACACGCAGTTTACCACGAAAAGTACATGCATCTATACATAAAGATAAAAATACACGCATCTGTACATAAAGACAACTATAAATAGCCTCTGTTGGTATTAAAAAATGTGTAGAGTTATCCCAAGGGACAATACACTACATATGTATATGGAGGAATGCAGTGTATACATAAAGGTTACTCCTCCATTGCATTTAAATACAGCAATGCAGTACAATCATAAGGAGCCTTATTGTCTCTACTAAAATAACTATTTCCTTAGAAAACATTTTCTAAGTAAGAGAGACTTGAAAACAGGAATGCATTCCTGCTAATATATGTCCTTACACTGTACATTTTTATCATCAATAGAGGTTAGAGTCATGCAGACAACTGAGATAACCACACACATGCAATTGTCAAAACAACAACTTATTTTTTGCAGTGAGCCATGCTGCTAGTTACAATCAAGGGGGTTTAAAAAGGATACTAGGGGTCAAGTTCTTCAGTTTGATTGGAAGAAAGGAGGGTCATTGATACATTGACCAGCTTGAAGACTAGCACACATCACATGCAGTTTCTTGGTCTAGCTAAGTTGTGAAGCATACTATGGTATGCTTTTTTCCTAAGAGATGAATGCTTGCATGGATGAGTGGAGAGAGCTTATTTAATTTGATGACAGCACAGTACAGTAGAGTACAGTACAGTTAGTACAGCACAGTTAGCTAACTAACTGTGAGTGTAGTTTCACATATAAGGTAGCTAAGCCATTTCATAATTGTCTCTTGAGATATATGTTATCCAACATGACTCTGACATATCCTTTGGGAGGTTATTTAGTAATGAATTCATAAAGTCATTGAGCCATCTGTGGTATCCATGCCATCTCATAAAACAAGAGAGGGTTTGTAGAGGGGTAGGAGAAGGGAGGAAGGGGGGGGGGGAGCAGTTGCCCCCCTCCCCCCTTTAGGCAAGGCAAGAAAATCAGCTTAGAATTCACCAGAATATGTATGAGATCATCCTTTTCTCAATACTTTTCTGCGGGAGAATGCCCCTAGACCCACTTGCTCCCCTCTTCTAGACTTGCTGCAACCCCTCTGGTTTGGTGTGTTGCATCAGCAAATTGGTCCACTGTGTATACACAGGGTCGACTCCAGAAAATAGTCGTGCGGAGCCACACCCAAGCGTGCGCAAGCGCGAGGCCGGCGAGGGCCTTTTTGTAATGTAATTAGCACGCCTACAACGTCGTTATTGGCACGTGACATTACGACGTTATGTATTTGGTAATTGGTCGTTCTGCAATCTGATTGGACTGCAATATTCTTGCAGCGGGTACCGCGACCGGACCCTCGCGCTTGCGCGCGCTCAGGTGACACGTTGATCAGTTGTTCACCATGCACCATTTGGGTTATTACAGTCTTGTTTCTTTAGTTTTTGGTACTACCATTCCTACATCCTTCAACAGTTTAATGAATGTTTTTACACTTGTTACTATACTTTTGCAACAAATACTCAGAACATGCAACATACCACTATTTGATCATAAGGAAATATTATTGTCAGTGTAATCAGTAGTAAGACTTGACAAAGAAAAGTAATTTCAGCATCCTGTCTATTTCGAGTTTACTTAGAGCAGAGGGCTACGCATATATTGTTGACGCAGGCGCGATCGTCTAATAGCGCATGAGTGATCACATAAAATATGCAATCAACGAGGAAATAGCGTCCGACTATACGGAAGTAATGGTAATGCCTTGTCATTCCCATGCGAGAGGGATCCTACGACGATTCTGTTGGCCTAGGATCATGCACCGGAGAGAAAGGAATCGCTTTCAAAGGTGAGCGCGTTTGTCAATTTTGAGGTAGGCCAGTTCAACTGAAGAAGAAGAAGAAGAAGAAGATGATGAACAAAAAAATCCAAAAAGGGGAGTGTGGCAAATTCTGTAAGCCATTGCAGCTGTATTTTTTGCGTACTTTGAGGGTCTTAGCGTTGCAGAATCACTCGTAGAGTACGTGTATGTGTCTAAAAGTGTTTGTAACTGCCGCGTTTGGGAGTTCTGAGCCATTCTATTTTGGAAAATGGCGTGTCCTGTCGGCGCCATCCCTACATAGAGAGTCTACCGACTCTCTGATATAGTGCACAAGTGGAAAAAGTCTCCTTGGGGACTCTCTTGCACACTCTTGGAAATGAATTCCTATTCTCATAACCATTTTCAACAGTGCATGGACAAGGATGTTCCAAGGGAGTATATAAGGAATTTCCCAATTGTGCACTACATATTTTACTGCTACATGTGTGTGAAGCTATTAATTAAAGTAGGCAATATACAGCATGTTTTATGCTAAACAGAAAGTGGATTGAGCTTGCACACGCAGAGGTGAAAAACAAGTGTTTATTATATAAACTTGCAAAGTCAAACATCTATGTATACAATGCAGTATAATAAACAGCAGCTCTTTTAAATTAACTGTAAAGCAATACTATGGAATAAAGGAAGTACTAAAAACCTTTATATGAACACATTAATTTTGTATAGAGCTAATATGTGACTTGTATATCCTTGGATCAATACTAGAAGAGACATGTAGCTAGGTCCTTAATGTAATATAACATGTAGCTAGTATGTAACATGTAGCTAGATCCTTAATATAACATCAGAATCATGCTCTTAGCATCAGAAGTGTTCTTGATGAAAGGTCTAGGATGAAGAGTCTGGGTAGGGATAACCTTTTAATGTTTCACGATGGATGAGAGCTTTCATAACTTCTGTCATTCGTCCCTCTTCAGTTAGCTTGCTCCAGTTTTCCTTTTTACCTTGTTTAAATGGCGTCTTATCTATCTCATTCATGGCATTCTTAAGAGCATCTTCTAAAGAAAACGGGTTTCCAAAATACTTTATGCTTACTCTGTAAGCTATAAAACCACCAATAAGAACGACTGCACCATTGAAGATAGTTGTTAGTCCGGTAAGGGAATTTTCAATGGAGTTATTGATTGGTACATGAGTGAAAAACAAGACAACTGTTATTATAACGCCAGAGGATAAAATTAATGTGATAAAGAGGGAAATTACAACAGTGATCAATTCACATATATTCCAGTGATCAGACTTTTTATGGCCCTCATTTTCTCCATTGGTGCTCTCATTTCCTCGAAACAGTTTAATTAGTTTAAGTGGGAAAATGTAGGCATATTTAAAAGATACAAAGTAACAGAAAGCTATAATTCCATAAAACAAAGCAATCCTACTGGCATAAAATGGGTCTGTAGACCAGGCAATTAGAATGTTTTGAAAATGGAAAGATAGTGTAAGTAAAGCACTTGCAATGCAGAATAGCATGGGAATGTAAACTTCCCATTTCTTCTTACAACAAGAATTGTTAGAAACATCTGACTGTTCTTTTTTACAACAAGTCAAAATTGACAAAATAAGATTGTGAAGCCACACCACGATGAACCAAAGCATGCCAGCGACATCAATTAGAAATGAAACTAAAGTAAATGCAATAGTAATGACATAAAATCCATAACTCCTTCTGTGAAAAAATATTGGCAAATATGCATTGTTTTCTTCTTTAATAGATTTCATATCCAAACCAAAGGCAAATATGGTAAATATACAACAGATGAGTGTTACTGCAGCCAAGTTTCCCTGGACTTGAAGATCATTGGCAATTCTACTTTTAAATTCTTCCATTAAATTGTCTCTCTACACTTTTTTCTCTTACAAATACATATTAAGATAATTAAAATTACTATTAATGACACAGCCAAACAGCTGAATGGCACAACATACACCGCTGGTATAATACCTTGACCAATATCTGCTAACACAGCGTCATCACCAAGTGGAGGATGATTTGCATTAATAGCTCTCCCCATGTACATACTTGAGATCTCAGCAGTGACAGATTGAGATGATGCATAGAGCTTCAACTGCGAATAAAAGATAAGTCATTGCCACAGGAAGTATATAAACGTGTAATAGGGAAGGCTTATAGGTAAAGACGGAGGCTAAGGAGGAAACTCGCTGCCTTACATCGAGTCGTAATCCAGGTAGCGTTCAGTCTATTATTAACCTTTTTAGGACACTTAGAAGGCTCTGCCGTCGAAAAAGTGCGCCGTAGGATAATCATGTCATGGGTAACCAAAAGACGCCATAACTTTCGAATGAAGCGTTTACAGCGAAATCCTGAATCCGATCCTCCATTACTTGCTCCTTAGTACACGCACACGCAAAGTGCCACACCGCCAGGCGTCTACCTAACGTCTACCTCACGTGACGTTTGCGCCTAGGCCTTCCCCGACTTTTCAATGTTTAATCAGCGCGTAATGAAACGCTCGCAGGGAAGCCTGGAACCGAGGCTAGCGAAATACGTAACTTCTTATAATATTCTGCGCCGTATCGCGCCGAAGCCGCTGGTACCTTCGTTTCAGCGTGTAAGCCTACTACTTCTGATCATGAGAAATAGTCTAACAGACAGATAGACAGAAACACACACACAAAGCAAGGCCGTAGACAACTCGTGCTTAGAAGACGCTTTGCAAGGGTAAATAAGTATGCTGCCACCTCTGATGCTTATGTTACGCATTGTAATTAGCTTAGCACTGAAATATTTGGGGGTGCTTCAGCACCCTCAAGCACCCACTTGTCTACGCCCTTGTAAAGTACCGAACCCTCGCTGCGCATGCGCCGAGGGTTAATTACACACTTTTATACAACAACACTAAAGCCACTCCAAATCAAATTGTAGTTTCTCATAACATACAGGAGCGGTAGGTAATGCGGGCGGGCGGCACCGGAAGTACGCAGTTAATTAATTTGGCGAGCGCAGCGAGCCCTCCTAGTCGTGTCAACGGGCCGATTTTTCTATATATTATTTAATTTATTTATATACGGGCACTGCACATACCGTAACGTTATATATACGTGCTTCTAATTTTGCGTGCGCACTCTCCGCTCGCCAACAATGCGTAGCATTCCACTAGTATATACAGAGCTCTGGATAGCCACGCTCCCCGCGATTGACGCTGAAAAGTAACAAAGAAGCTTCCAGTTTTTCCGTGATGGGTTGCAGGGATTGAGTTGGAACCATAGATGAAACCTGGGAACCCCGCCAAACAGGCAGCGTGCGAAAAAGTGCAGAGTACTCGTGCGTGTGCTTAGTATTTAGAAAGTATTTAGACCACACTAGGTTCACCTCTTGCTTCTTAATTAAAAGTTCAATCGAAAATCTACTGACCAAGTCTCTCGCATGTGCTTGTTTCTTTAACTGCACATGCTCAGTATGAGAAAATTTAAGAAGTCAACGAGTATGCGGGCGGGAATTGAATGTAATGAAAAACTACTAATTGATTTGGAGTGGCCTAAAGCAGCAGAGCTCCATTACATGCACAGTATACTTTCTTGTTTTGTACATATTTATGTTACATGCAACAAAGAAAGAAGGCCAACGAGTTGCTTAAGGCTATACTGTAGGTACATAATTCTTACACGTTGTGTGAGATATCCAAAGAAATGAGCAGAAGTATTGGAGCAAATGAAGCACTGGTATGGAAGGTAAAGTTGAACTGATGCATTTCTCTAAGTGGGAGGAGAAAAGAAGAGGGAACGATACAGAAATATATCCAGAGGTTGGTAAACAAAAAACTCTCCCTTTAGCCAGTACCATGTGGTATCAATGCAGCTGGCATTAGAGATGATAGTTGTACAGTTAGCATCCGTTGTATCTGAGGCAGATGTGCACAGATACTCAACAGTAACTTGTACTGGTCTGACAGCATCATCTGGGAAAAATGTTTTGCCAAGATAGTATTTGTTGTCTTTGGTGTTGATGAGGGCATTGGCCAATGTTTGATAGCAGGTATTACAGTTGTCATAGCTGCCATTGTTTGGAGGGTCATCATAGCAGTCTCCTGCCACAGCTGGGAAACTTATAGAGAACTGCAGTACTGATAACAGCACTAGAACTAGCACAGAATGCATACTTGCACTTTCTAGCTATAGCTAGTACACAGTAGCTACTAATATTCTGTATTTCACTTCAGCTTATTTATGGCTGGACAATGGCAATAATTATAAACCTAACACTACATACTGTACAATATTTATACTCTTTCAGCCCAGTCACAAATTGGATTCATTAGAAAGGAGCTGTTATTTATCTTGTTAGTCCTAGGCAACCACCTTAATGTATAATTGATATGAGGTGGGAAGGAATGTAAGGCACACAATGATTTTTGAATGCCTGGGACTACAAAGATCATAATTGTCATTAAATTAAAAAAGATTTTGTGAGTCCAACTGGCCTAGGCAACCACCTCAATTTATCATTGATATGAGGTGGGAAGGAATGTGAGATACACAATGATTTCTTGAATGCCTGAGACTACAAAGATTATAATTGTCATTAAATTAAAAAAGATTTTGTGAGTCCAACTGGCCTAGGCAACCACCTCAATTTATCATTGATATGAGGTGGGAAGGAATGTGAGATACACAATGATTTCTTGAATGCCTGAGACTACAAAGATTATAATTGTCATTAAATTAAAAAAGATTTTGTGAGTCCAACTGGCCTAGGCAACCACCTTAATGTATAATTGACATGAGGTGGGAAGGAATGTAGGGTACACAATGATTTCTTGAATGCCTGGGACTACAAAGATCATAATTGTCATTAAAGTAAAAAAGATTTTGTGAGTCCTACTGGCGTAGGCAACCACCTCATTGACATGAGGTGGGAAGGAATGTAAAGCACACAATGATTTTTGAGTACATAAACTGCAAAGATCATAATTGACAGTAGGTGGTAGAGAAGATGTATATATAGATGTATGTGTATCTATTGTGGTTTTAGGTGACTATATATATATAAATTGTAGTGCATACATCTTATTTTATCACTGAATGTCAAGAATTGCAGCACTTCAGGAAATGCCTCTATAAAACAGCAGGGAAATACAATGCACAATTCCACAACTTACCTAACAGAGACAAAATGTGTTATTTATTTGAAACTAGCAACACACCCACAATTAGAAAAGTAGCCTGGTTTGTATTTATGTCTTTTAATTAGCTATAGGAAGCATACCCCTTACTAAATACTAAATAGTTGTAATTGTTTTTGTTGTTGTTTTGACTAATGGCCACCTTGGGCTTTCTAAGTCATTAAAATTTATTATTATTATTAATTATTATTATTATTATTATTATTATTATTATTATTATTATTATTATTATATATATATATATAGTATTGTATGTAATCATGATCGTGCTGCTTATGTTCTACGACTTATGATTTTTGTTATGTAATCACCTACTTAAAATTGTGCATATACATGCTGAATGATTTTTGTTAGTTGGCTGCATCTATCTCTAGACAGCAGTGCATACATCTTATGATGAAGTGGAGAGGACAATTTCATCATAGTCTGGCTAAGCCACACCCCAATCGCACGCGGAAGGGGTTTGGTGACAAGCCTATACCACTGCTGGAATGTAAATTAGTTGCGTATTACGTCAGAGGTCAAAGGTCCACAAACTCCTGGTATGTTGTGTTCTTCATGTTTTGTAGGAACAAATGGCTTGCTTGTGTGTAGAGTACTTAGTTTTCTGCAGAGCTTTAGTATTATGCTACGGGGAGCTTAGCACTATGCTTACCTGATCTTCCATAATTGCCGGAGTACTATCGAATAATCTTCTTCGTGGCCTTCAGTGAGCTTGTCGAATACGATAGGAAGCAACCGTAGCACAAGCTCTTTCCGTAGCCAGTCGGCAAAACGGCAAACACGTCGCGTCCCTGAACGTAAGCCTCTACCACTTTCATTTCTTCAGGCTTTACATCTTGGTATCTCAATTCCCTAACAGCACTTCTAGTAGCTTCCTGGACTTTGTGGGAAGGGTAGCGTGCTACATACATCTCTGTCCCGGCTTTTCAAATTTACAGGGTTACATTTGGAATTTACTAATTAGCTGTTCTGAAATCTGATTGGACTGCAATATTTCTGCAGCACGGTACAAACGCGGTATAGGCTTGTCACCAGACCCCTTTTCCGCGTGCGATTGGGGTGTGGCTTAGCCAGACTAGATTCATCAGTAAAGGGAATCCGTTTTGTTAGATCAAATTAAAATTACATCATGGGAAGGTAAGGCAGGACGAACACAATTTGAATTCAGAAGGGAAGGAAAGAAGGGCCAAACAGGTAAGAGCATTACAAGCCAGCCATGAACAGAACGGAGATAAAACTTAGATGACAAAAGGCAGTGTGTAGTGCTGGAAGCATTGTTTCCATTGCTGTGAAGAACTGCATGCGCAGTCACTATATATAGTCATAGGGATAATTAAAAACTGATATTACAGTAGTTAGATCCTTAATCACACATTATCAGACTCTCTGTGTGGGGATGATGACGACACTCTCATTAAGAACAGCTCAGAACTTCAAAAAGCGGCAGTAACAAACCCTTTTAGACAATAATGTAAGCTTGGAGTAGAGGGGGTGGGGCTCGTGCTAAGTAAGGGTTTGCACAATACAAACAAATTTGAAAGATGTAGGGATAAAAGTGCCCGAAACAAGGAAGCATCCATGCAGATACACAGTTCCAGATGAACACACACACTATCACACGTTACGTACGTATATATATATACGTACACCAACACAGCGCAGCCAGGGCATCACTTGCATTTATCTGTAACACTTTCTGCCCATGCGCATAAGAATAATACCCCCGCTGAGTAGCAGGACCTGGTACCAGAAACACAATTGTAACTAATAGTAGGGCATGACGCGTGGCATAATTAGCGTGCAAACCTCAAAACATGCTGCCACGCGTGCTGCCTTAATATCTGTGTTTACACTGTACTTTCATTATATATAATTCGGTCAAATATCTACAATACCAATACACTTACAGCAACTTTGTACAGAATGTAAAGCAATATATACGTTTTCACTTTACTAGTATAGCTATATACATGGAATATAAGTACTAACTAACTTAGGAAAGCTCATATTAATACTAATTTGTGGCTTGTAGCTAAATCGTAATGCAAGAAATACTATAGTCAGGGTGGAACTGTGTCCTCGGGAGTCGGGTCTAGAAGAGGCTGAATTGGGGAAGAGCGCTGAGTTGGGGAAGTAGGAGGGATTTGAGTTGGGGAATTAAGAGGGGGTTGAGTTGTGGGGTTATGGGGAAGTTCATTGTAGGGAGGACCTTTTGATGTTTCACGATGGATGAGAGCTTTCATAACTTCCGTCATTCGTCCCTCTTCAGTTAGTTTGCTCCAGTTTCCATTGTCACCAGGATTAAATGGCGTCTTATTTATCTCATTCATGGCATTCTTCAGGGCATCTTCCAAGGAAAATGGGTTTCCGAAATACTGTATGCCTACACTGTAGGCTACAAAACCACCAATTAGAATGACTGCACCATTGAAGATAGTTGTGATTCCAGTAACAGACTGTTCAATGGAGTTATTGATTGGTACGTAATAAACAAACAGGAAAAGTATTATTAGAATGCCAAGGCAGACAACTGTTGTGGCAAAAAGGGAAATCACAACAGTGATCAATTCACATTTATTCCAGTGATCACAATCGTTAGGGTCCTCATTTCTTCGCAACACCTTAAGCGGAAAGCTGTAGGCATATTTAAAACATACAAGGCAACAGAAAATTATAACAATATATAACAAAGCAATTCTACTGGCATAAAATGGGTCTGTAGACCAGGCAATTAGAATATTTTGAAGATGAAAAGATAGCGACAGTAAAGCACCTCCAATGCAGAATAGCATAGGAAAGTAAACTTCCAATTTCTTCTTATAGCAAAGATTGTGACCCAACACAGCAACAAACCAAATTATGCCAATAAGGTCACATAAAAATGAAAATATAGTAAATGTAATAGTAATTGTATAAAAACCATAACTGCTTTTATCAAAATATTCAGGCAAATCGACACTGCTTTCCACTACCACAGATTCGATATCCAGAGCAAAGACGTATATGGTAAATATAAAACAGAATAGAGCTACTGCAGCCAGGTTTGCTTGCACCTGAAGATCATTGGCGATATCATTTTTTAGTTTCTTCACTTTCTCTTTAGCTTTACATTCTATTTCCTTTATCAATGTTAGATATTTAGTCTTACATTCATCCCATTGATGACAGCACAAACACTTCAATGCCCCTTCAATTCCCTCTGTCCACTCATGTTCACATTCCCACACACCCAAAGTTAGTACTGAAATAATAAAAAATGCACAGACCAGTAGAAATGGTACGACATACACAACTTGTACAATTGGTGTACCAACACTTCCTAACACGGCCTCATCACCAAACGGAGGATGACTTGCATTGATAGCTTTCCCCACGTACGCCCCTGATACCTCGGCAGTGGCGGATTGGGATGATGCATAGAGGCTCAACTGTGAACAGAAAGTAAGGGTATATAGCAATATGCATGGGAGTGCTATATGTAGAAAGGGGGGGGGGGGGAGCAGGGGACAATCGCCTCTCAAACTCTATGTAATAATTATACTGGGGAACGAGCCTCATAGCGCGTCGATCGCGCGAGTAACTGGTAACCGTATGCCCTGTGATTGTGCTATAGCTAATGTTGGAGAAAACCATTATTCTCAATACGTTGGGAACGTTAACGAGATAGCGCGTCAGGTACTAGATCTATTTGAGCAGATGACTTTGCAGCATGCAGCGGCACTCACCTTTGCACTGTCCGTCTCAATGGCGCTCGCATCATACGTCCTCGTGCCCTCCCTCCTTTTTAACCTCGGCGTGAGTATTTAGATGGTGCGCATGCGTAAACGTTTAATTAAAACTCCGCCTGTCGGGATAATGAAAGTTAACTTATATGTGTCAGGCCTTTGTTTAGTGCAGGAGAGCAAAGAAATTGGAATGCATGCCATACGAGACCTAGAGAGTAAGACTAAATACTTACACGTTGTGTGAGATGTCCAAAAAAATCATTGTAGTTGCCGGAGTCAATGAAACACTGGTTGGGAAGGTATAGTTCAACTGACTTTTGGCGCCACTGAGGGGGTGCAAAAAGCAGGGAGCGATACACAAATACATCCAGTGGTTGATAAACATAAAACTCCCCCATTATCCAGTACCACGTGGTATCAAGATTTGTTGCGCAGTTAGTATTGTTTACTGTACAATTCACATCATAGTCGACATCTTCTGTATCTGAAACAGGGATATACTCAACAGTAACTTGGACTGGTCTGACGCTATCATCTGGGAAAAACGTTTTTTCAAGGTGATACTTGTTGTCCTCTGTGTCAATCAGAGCATTGACCAGGGTTTGGTAGCATCTGTCACAGTTGTCATAGCTTTTGTTATTTTTCAGAGGATCGTCAAAACAATCTCCTGCCACAGCTGGGAAACTGATAGAGAACTGCAGTACTGATATCAGCACTAGAACTAGCACAGAATGCATACTAGCTAGCACAATGTAGCTACAACTACAATACACTAAGTATATCACTTTCACTCAGGGGCTAGCTGTGCTGGTGTGGCTACACTATCATCAGTTGTTATTTTTGGCCTAATTACTAGAATAACTATAGCTCTTATGGGAGTCACACGATAGCTTTTCTTATCCCAAGGGATGAGTATACTTAAATTCCATGGATGAAATGCAGAGATTGTGTGAATGTATATATACTGGAGTACTCCTTAACATAGTAACTACACAGTTACTACACATAGTTACTACACATAGTTACTACACATAGTTACTACACAGTTACTACACATAGTTACTACACATAATTATATTTTAAATGCAGTGAAGATGTAAGGATGGTAGTCTTATACCCCTCAAAAATGTATATAGTAGTCTAGTAGATGCTGTATTTAGTACACTTCAAGCTTGTCTATTGACTCTCTATAATAGTTACACATGCAACTATATACATCCACTGTACAGTACTATAATGCTATAAAAAAGATGGTTACTCCTGCATAATCTACATTCCTTTTATACATGTATATATGCACTGATTGTCCCTTGGGATGTATAAATATTTCTATGTAGTATAATCTTTGAATAGTGAGAGAGACTGAATATAGTTAGTCATGAATTCAGCTAAAATGTGGTGAGAGTTACATACATACTTTACTTTCATTACTTGTATATAGGAATGATGTCTATAAATGTTACAGTAGCTAGATTATGTATGGGTGCTGACTGAGATTCCACTATTGATGGTTACAAGGCACATAATCACATTCATAGCAGTTGACACTCAATACGCTTGCCCCAAGGCCTCTCACTTTATAGCACATTATCAGGCCCGGCGAAAGCATAATAAGCATAAGCGATCCGCTGACGTTTTCCGCACTCCGCGTCAAAAACGCTAAAATCAGGCATTTAGGGCGGCGGTCGAGTGATAATGGCGTTGCCCCGTCCATATACACACGATCGCTATGTAGCTCGACAGCTATATACAGGCTAGATTTATACTGACGATGTCGTGAACAGAGCCCCGCCCATATTACTGTCACGATGTCATGAGCAGAGCCCAATTACAGTTTGCCACGATCGCTAGCACTGCCCACCTATAAGCCATGTAATGTTACGGCACACACACACTTAGTACTACACAAATCCCATATTCAGTGCTTAATCAGGACTATAAACGTCCTGATTCTATACTGTACGGAATCAAGATGGAATTATGTGATCTACAGCACAGGGTAAAATTACATATAGTGCAATAGTGACAAATGGAAATATTCTCTTTGGGGACCCTCTTGGTATGCCCATAACCATTTTCAACAGTGCATGGGCAAGATGTCCCAAGGGAGTATACAAAGAACTTCCCAATTGTGCACTACATATTTTACTGCTGTGTGTGAAGCTTCTGATCTATACCCATAAGACTTATTAATTAAAGTAGGCAATATAAGCATGTTTTATGCACAACACAAAGTGGATGGAGCTTGCGCACATATATAGAGGCGAAAAACAAAAAAATGTGTTTTAACTTGCATACAATACAGAGTCAAACATCTACAATGCAGTTAAATAACAGCAGCACTCTAAAGCAAATACCATGGAAGAAGGGATGTGACTTAGGAACTATGGAATTAACATATTTGTAGCTAACCAATACTATAGAGGAGACATGTAGGATATGTACAGTTTAGTTGAGTGTATATAGCTATAATATGAAGTAGTAGCCTCACGAGCCCCATCAGCATTAGGAGGGTTTGAGTGTTCTTGATTAGAGGGCTGAGGTGTAGGGTGGACCTTCTTTTGTTTCACGATGGATGAGAGCTTTCATAACTTCCGTCATTCGTTTCTCTTCACTAAGCTTCTTCCAGTTTAGAATGTCATCAGGATCAAAGGGTGTTGTCTTTATCTCATTCATGGCATTCTTCAGAGCATCGTCTAAAGAAAATGGATTTCCAAAATGCTTTAAGCCTACAGTGTAGGCTATGTAGCCACCAATGAGAATGACTGCGCCATGGAAGAGAGTTGTGATTCCAGTAAGGGAATTTTCAATGGAGTTATTGATTGGTACATGAATAATAAACATGGCAACTGTATAGATAATGCCACTACATACACATATTGTAACGAAGAGGGAGATTACAACAGTTATCAATTCACATGTATTCCAGTGATTACATTTTTTTGGGTCCTCATATTTTCGCAATATTTTAAGCGGAAGACTGTAGGCATACTTAACACATAAAAAGTAACAGAAAGTTATAATTCCATAAAACCAAGCAATTCTACTGGCATAAAATGGGTCTGTAGACCAGGCAATTAGAATGTTTTGAAAATGAAAAGATAGTGTCAGTAAAGCACTTGCAATGCAGAGTAGCATAGGAATGTAAACTTCCCATTTCTTCTTACAACAAGAATTGTTAGAACCATCTGACTGATCCTTTTTAGAACAAGACAAGATAGCATTGTGCACAAGGACAAGAAATAACCAAATTATGCCAATAAGATCAAATGCAAGTGAAACTCTGAAGTAAATGAAATAGTAATAGCATAAAATCCATAACTCTTTTTATGATAAAACTTTGGCAACTTTGCACTGTTTTCTATTGCAATAGATTTCATATCTAAACAAAAGGCATATATGGTAAATATGACACAGAGGAAACATACTGCAGCCAGGTTTCCTTGCACTTGAAGATCATTGTTAATTTTGTTTTTAAATTCCTTCAGTACCTTATTGCCTTCTTCGAATTCTATTGTTCCTAATATCAATGTTGAAAGGCATGTATCCTCCGATTTAATCTTACATTTCTGTTTGATCTCTTTACATTCAAACAGACACAGAGCTATAAGTGAAACAATTACAAATATAAAAAATGCAATAAATGGCACGACATATACAGTTGGTACAATTTCACTGCCGACATGTCCTGTCACATCATTACCATGAAGTTCCGGATGACTTGCTCTAATAGCTCTCCCCACATATGTGTCTGATACCTTAGCAGTGGCAGATGGGTCAGATGCATAGAGGCGCAACTATGAACAGAAGACAAGAGTTGCATAAGAGTAATTTTATCCTTCGTACTTGTGGCCTCGCCTGCATACGCAAATGGTATTATATTAGCTTATGCGGAAGTGCTACCGTATCGTGAGCTAGTAGCGCTCATCCAACCTGTTTGTATAGCTTACGTCACGCTATATTAGATGCGGAAGTGCTACCGTATCGTGAGCTAGTAGCGCTCATCCAACCTGTTTGTATATAAGCTTACGTCACGCGGAATTTAATAAAAGCCTGCAGCGGTACACTGCAGCCTGACACACGATACTCACATAATAAGCTACTAGGTGAATGCAGTGTATTTTTGGCGAGCAGAGCGAGTGGCCGATTTGTCTGTGTGCGCGTAAAATTAGTAAACATTACGGTATTATTGATTGGTACATGAATAATAAACGTGGATAGACGTAGTCTAAAAATCGGCCTGTTGCACTGCTCACCAATAATAAATGTTACATGGCACTTCTTTGCTTGGTACGTACTCCAACGCACTTTAATTAGGCCTATAAAGTGGAGCTAGGCCAGGGCTGACGCTATTTTGAGCGTATGTCGTAGAGGACAGAGAGAAGGTATAGAAATCATACTTACACGTTGTGTGAGATATTTAAAAAAATGGTAATAATTGCTGGAGTTTTTGAAGCACTGGCGGGGAAGGTGTAGGTCAACTGATTTTCGGCGATACAGGGGAGGTGAAAAGAACAGGGAGCGATACATAAATATTTCCAGTGGTTGGTAAGCGTAAAACTCTCCTAATATCCAGTACCACCTCGTATCAAGATTAGAGTAATCTGTTGTACAGTTAGCGTTTGTTGTACACTTCACATCATGGTTATTATCTGCTACATCTTCGATAGGCAGGTATACGTAACATTAACTTGGACTGGTTTGACGCTATCATCTGGGAAAAATGTTCTTCCAAGATAATACTTGTTGTCCTCTGTGTCAATCAGAGCATTGACCAGGGTTTGGTAGCATCTGTCACAGTTGTCATAGCTTTTGTTATTTTTCAGAGGATCGTCGAAACAATCTCCTGCCACCGCTGGGAAACTGATAGAGAACTGCAGTACTGATATCAGCACTAGAACTAGAATAGATTCTGAATTCATGCTATAGCTCAACAACTGCAATACACTACGTAAGTGCTCACATTTATAGACTCCAAGCTAGTGTATTGACTCTATAGGTGTTTGCAGAGCCTATTACCATGGATGTAGTTCCGGAGTTGCATCATAATTATTTTAGGCTAATTACTAGAAAAACCATAGCCCCATTGGTATTACAAGGGATGAGTACTTGCATGGATGAAATGCAGGGTTTGTATGAATGTATCCTTGATCTCCAGGCTCTCTTCCCCTCGAGGGTTAAAGATCACCCAATTACTGGAGAGAGCCTGGAGATCGAGGCTAGTGTGAAGTCCTTGAGTGTATACACACTAAAAATAGCCCTTGCATATAGTTGTCTCAACAACTGTCGCAGCTGGACAATGACTATTGTTGGTATAGCAGTGGACCATTCTATCAACAGACACTCTAACTATCACTACTCTATCATATATCTCTCTATCAAAGTATTGGACTACTCACTAGGTATACTCTATCAGACACATACACTCATTGTGGTATATAGTATCACATGATGAACTGATGCAGTTATGGGATAAAACACATGCAACAAGCAGTTTTTGTTGATTTTTACAGTGTTTTTATGACAGTTATATAGTACAGTATGTATGCATATTACCATTTTTATGTCACTAAATTAAAATGCTTATAACTTTAGTAGCATTTGGGAGTTCAAAAGCTGTTACGTTTGTTAAGGTTAATGGGAGTGTCGTTCATTGCACTACGTACATATGTATTACATTGTTCTAGTGTGAGGGATTCTTTGCGCAATCGAAGTGAACTCAGAGAGATTTGTGCTAATTAGAACTCAGAGAGATATGTGCTAAATATCCAGGCATTTTAATATTACAACTTGAATGCATAGTACAAAATTTAAAGCTGCACTACATACTAAAAACTCACACAACTTTCCAGGAACTTCTTCACTGCTAAACATGGAACGAAGGACTATATAAAACCATAAGAGTAAAGCATAAAAAACATTTCATTAAAATGTTGAAGGATGTAGGGATGGTCATGCCAAAAAGTAAAGGAACAAGATTACCTAAGTGGTGCACAGTGAACAACTGATTATGATATGACCATACACAACTTATTAATGCAGGAAATGCCATGTGAATATTATGCATGCAGACTAACAAAACATGTAGTTTGGAGTTCAGAGTTCATGCTACTACAAAGATGAATTACAATTCATGTATGCAGACAAGGGATAATTGCATGCAACAATAACAACATGCGTAACCCCACGAAGTAAAATGTAGGGAGGGGTTACGCATGTTGTTATTGTTGCATGCAATTATCCCTTGTCTGCATACATGAATTGTAATTCATCTTTGTAGTAGCATGAACTCTGAACTCCAAACTACATGTTTTGTTAGTCTGCATGCATAATATTCACATGGCATTTCCTGCATTAATAAGTTGTGTATGGTCATATCACATAATCAGTTGTTCACTGTGCACCACTTAGGTAATCTTGTTCCTTTACTTTTTGGCACGACCATCCCTACATCCTTCAACATTTTAATGAAATGTTTTTTATGCTTGTTCCACTTGTTTTTCTTGGGTACCTAGCAGTGTCCATTTCTGCTTCTTTGTGGAGTTCTTACCATCCCTAGTATTCCTACTTGCTTGTTTTAGATTCTAGTTGTTACTATGTTACTGTTACATAAGTCATATTCAGAATTGAGAACAAGATACAACATACTGCTACTGATAGTGAGGAACTATTATTGTACATGAGAAATATTGTTGGAAATAGATAGTGTAATCAGTAGTAGGACTTGACAAATGAAGTGTGGATAATACAAAGGCCATAATCTAATAAAAATATACAATGATGCATCACCATTACAAAAATACATGGTCAGATTATAGGAAATGAGGAATTATTGATGAGATTAGCTGGAAATAGATGTGGTTTTCAATGAGAAATGATGCATGTAGTTCTTTATGAGAAGGAAGTAGGCAGTGGAAAAAGGTAAAATGGGGTTGACCTGGCTTTGTTTGGTAGAATGCAAGATCTGGTAAGGTAGAGGATGAAGGAAGTCTAGGGAAGAAAAGGGAAAGGATCTAATTGTAATGCACATTTTTAATGGAATGTTGTCACAGCTACATAGAGCTTAGTGAATAAGGTTCACCACAACTATTTCATTAAGTGCATACTCTACAGTCTAACAACAACTTACTGTATTGCAGCCAGAATGTACATGTAGAGGGTGGTTAAAAGTGATTGTTTTTTTGACCTGTAGCTGCATTATCCCTAGTGGATGTGATAGCAATATGTGACACCTGCACATTGTAGTATGAAGTGATGTGCACTCTGATAAGTTATTGTTAACTGCATGATATGAGTATATGCAGCCCATCAGTGAGTGACTCACCCAACCCCAAGTGTGCAAAGAGTGACACATCTGCAGCTGCACTATCCAGGGGACATGCTCTAGCTACGTACTTCACATGACAAATGTCATGTAGTTGGCCTGGTAATAGATATAGAGAAGTTACTCAGGCCATGCATGTCATGTTTCTCAATCATAAATTCCACATGTATTGCAGTTTGTGGATATTTCTTTCCGTAAATGTGTTGAAATATGGTGGTGGTGCAATACACAATTCATGCTTGATGTATGCTATGGATTCACCAAAGTAGCCTTATTCCTCATGTATTATTGTGGTTAGCTAACATCTCCACAGAGGGGCATGTACTTGTATATATGTACACTTATATGTATAAGTACTTTCACATATTGTAGGTACAGCATATTTCAGCACCTTTGCAACAGGAGCCTGTTGACCACACAGTGTCATTAGTACATAGATGGCTTCAATGTGTGTGCATAGTCTGTGTTAGATAGCCATCTATGTACTAATGACACTTAAAAACAGTGTGTGGTTTACAGGCCCCTGTTGCAAAGGTGCTGAAATATGCTGTAAGTACTATAAGCCATAGCAAATTGCTGTCAGTAAGTCTATTAGAGAGTACTTACACACTTGAGTTTGGTCTAATTCCTTGCCCCTTACCCACATATTTCAGAATGACTGATAGCTCAGTCTACTTGTATGTATATGTGACACACAATGTCTATCATGTGCTCTAAAATAGCAGTACGAATATCCATATGACCCAGTTATTACGTATGCCAAGGATCTGAAAAGACAATTAGCATCCACTGTAATATATTTCACTGTGTACATGCCAGGAGGTGTTAGACTGTCATTGGGACTTCCCTGTGGCACTGTTCTTTCCATGAAACTGAACAACATGCAGGAACTGCCTCAACTTGTGTAGTAGCTGCCCTGGGTATATAGTTGACTTTGGCAACCACCACTACTACAGGAACAAGCCAATGGGCGTCCCGTAAGACCCACAGAGTAAAATTCAATTACTCTACAATAGCATCATTAGGACAAACACTATCACATTTGTCAAGGCTGCTTTCAAGGCATCAACCTCTGTGTCAGTAATGGAGTTTACACTGGCTAGAGCACTCCCATTTCTTTCTCTGTGCACATGCACCTTTGTCATCAGTGTAGAGTTGTGCAGTTCTTCAGCTATAACACACTGGCCATCCTCATTATTATAGGTATGGGAATGTCTCTCTTAATTACATGCTGGTAAGCTGAGTTGTAGAAAAATTGCTCGAGTTCATAGTGTAGCATCCTTTACCAAAGTCCTCCTTTGAGGGACTTAATGGCCGTAACACTATTGAGCAAAATCCAGCATGCTCTTTACAGGCTTGCAGTCTCCTAGCTGCTATAATCTACGATTTGTTTTGCTACAGATTCATGTAGCTTAAAGTTTTGGTCAACTTGGACCTTGCTTTAAAATCATGCAACAAATGCTGTCACCATTACGCAGATTTACTCTACGTTGTTTGATAAGCCTTCCTTTTTGTTGTGAAAAAGGCATTATGTGTACACAAACAATGAACTTAGCTCTTAAACTCGGATTCGATTATCAGCTGCAGCAGCAGTCTTCAAACCACTCACACTGGCAGAGGACTCTACAAGTTGCAGTGAATATTATAATATTATATGTAAATTGTACGACCCATACCTGAAAATGATTGTTACAGTACTGAAACGGCCGGAGCAGTGTCATGAACTGGGAGACCACCTTCGTAAAAAGGACATTAGTTGCTGTAAAAACATGGCCGGTGTATACAGCTATTGCGATTGCGAATCGGAGCAGTAGCGAAGGGCTTTCAGGGCACACGAAGAGGCAGGACTCGGGACTCTGTATTTGGTATTTGCAGTGGATATCAAACCTACAGTAAACTGACGTACCTGAGAGCGATTGTACCGCCGTGCGAAAAAGACGACGAACAGCAAGTAGACAAAACAGCAAAACATCAGCAGCAGCACGAAGACCAGCCTTAGACCGTAGCCCGCTTATATGTAACCTATCACGTGATTCATATACATTCGTCGAAAATGGGTGCAACTACTTACAGTACCTACGTGTTTAAAAGTTCATTCAGTACGCATGTTGCATGCTAACTTGTTTTTCTACACTTTTTGGCACTTCCATCCCTATATCCTTCAACGTTTAATGTCTTGGGTACCTACCGTGTCCATTTCTGTGGAGTGATACTATGTTCGCACGACCCCCACCCACTTCTACTCCTGCGGACCTGCGCGCGCTTGAGCCCCACCTTTTTATGAAACGTGAAATGCACGTGACCATGCAGAAAATGGCTTCCAACAAATAAGGAAAATTTGCGATTATACAGTTTCGAGTAAAGTTACGAAGATTCTCTTGGTCAAGGATCACGTACGCAAGGGAAAGGAGTCGTTTCATGTAAAACCAAGGACAGTACTTGTGCCACTTTTGCGGTAGGCCAGTTCAACTGAATTAGAAGAAGAAGAAGATGATGAACAAAAGTGCGGTTTGGCCAATTTCCGTAAGTCACTGTAGCTGTGTATTTTAGGTACTTTGAAGGTCTTAGTGGGTACAGAAGCACTCGTAGAGTACGTGTATGTGTCTAAAAAGGCTTGTAACTGCCGCGTTTGGGAGTTCTGAGCCATTCTATATGGAAAAGTGGGCGTGTCGTGTCGGCGCCATCCCTACATAGAGAGTCTACCGACTCTCTGATAGATATATGAGTATAATATTATGCAATATTGAAGTAAGTATGCTACATATACATATACAACAACATGCAAGTTTTCACAATGCTCTACCACTATGAAGTCTAAAACGTAGCTTTATGATATTATGTAAAGGCTGTTCTTGAGGATTGGCCATTGGGCTAAATCACAGAGTGGGAGTGAGAACTTCTTCTAAAGCTCTTTTAATGTCATCAGGATCAAAATTGACTGGATTATTACCAATAGCAGCATTCACAGTGTTCCTTAAAGCAGTTAGCTTCACTTCAGTTGGTGTCTTAGCAAGATCAATATGTGGACAGTCTAGGACAAAGTCAGGTTTGTTCATTACTTGGACCAAATCATCAGTCAGAGTTTTAATCTTCATAACGTCATTTTCTGCAACATTTCTCACAGCAGTATCGATCGTATCATATAAAACAGCAGATCTCACAGCAGTATTGATCGTATGATATAAAACAGCAGATAGACAGACTACTTGATCAGCAGGTGGAGAAATTCGCTTTTTATTATTGCAAGCATTAATTAAAACATTGGTAAGAGCAGAATATAACGAACAATCATATCGTGGTCTTGAAAGGGTTTGATCGGAGATAAGTGCTTTCATAACTCCCTCTTCTGTTAGGCTCTGCCAGCGGCTGTTGTCACTAGGATTATTAAATGGTATCTGCATATCTTTCATAGCCCTCTCCATAGCTTTATTGAAGGAAAACGAACCAAAAAAAAAGTACCAGCCAACATTATATGCTATAATGCCACCAATCAGAAGCACAGCACCATTGTAGAGGGACTTCACACCATCTGCAGACTCTTCAATGGAGTTATTGACCGGAATGTTTACAATAAAGATGGTAATAGTTACTAACACTCCATTTACAAGAAGTAATGCAATGGTAACTGAAATAATAACAACAACAATATTTGCACAACGACATTTGCGGCTTTCACACAATTTGAGTGACAATATGTACGTATATTTAGAAGTTGTATAGTTCAAAAAAATGTAGACAGCATAATATACAGCAATTTTGCTGGCATAAAATGGATCAGTAGACCAGGCCATGAGAATGCTTGGAATGTGAAAACAAAATTGAAAAACAGTACTTCCAAAACAGAGTGCCAATGAAGTGATAGATGGACAATCCCATTTGCGTCTACATAGGCGATCACATTTGCCTCTACATAAGCGATCACATTTGCCTCTACATAAGCGATCACTACATATCTTCCAACAGAACCAAATAACAGGGGTAACAAAAAGCATAAGTACAGATATTATGCTAAACACAAAAGACGCTATAGGTATATTAAAACCATAACCATTTTCTTGATAATAAGGTGATAATTTAGCATCTTTTTAATTAAAAGTATTATATTCATCGCAAACATATAAAATGTGATGAGAATGCTGACTAACACTAGAGCAAAAAAGGTTGCTTGAGTTTTAGGGCTTTGACATATTTCCTTCAGTGGTTGCTCAAAAATGTTGGTTGAGCAGTCACAACATGTAAAAGCACAAATTAAAACTATTATACAAATTAATACCAAAAAAACAACACAAGGTGTTATAAGATAGGTTAATGGTACAATAGCCTTTGAGACAGTTCCATAGTTGTCATTATCATTAACCTCACTATCATCTTCAAACACAGACCATCCCATGTAGTTATCATCAATTTCAGGAATATATGTCTGACTCTGAGCATATCCCTTCAACTAGATATACAAAAATAAGGGGAAGTGTGAACATAATCAGCATGTGGAATCCAATGCGTTTTTGCAGTGTGTATGCGTGGGTGTGTTTGTGTTTGTGTTTGTGTCTAGTGTTTCCAAATCCTGCGCATGCATGAGTACTTGCATATAACTACAAGAGTAAAAACATTTTACTAAAATGTTAAAGGCTGTAGGCATGGAAGTGCCAAAAACCATAGAAACAAGGTGCAGCATGCAGGCAAAGGCAAAGGATGATGGCATGCAACAATAAAAACGTACATCCGCATAAGCGCATACGCATGTAACCTATCACGTGATTTTAGGTATGTCGAAAATGGCGACGAACACTTATGCCTAGCTATTGACGAGAAAGACGTATCAAGGATTGTGCAGGAAAATGAATGAAGCTGTTTTGCGAAAGAACCACGGCAAGTACTTGCCCCAATTTTGCAGTATGTCGTTTGAACTGAAGAATTAGAAGAAGAAGATGACAGAAAAGTTATAGTCCTTTTCTTGTATGTTGCACGTAGCGAACCAATGAAAATTCGGAAATACATGTCGAGCAAAATTCCATAGTTTACTCTAGTCAAATTCATAAAATTATTACGATTGATGACTTTCAGAGCTTTCTGCGATGGGGAACATTATTCACAGAGGGGGGACATTATTCCCTAGCTCTAGCTCTAGTGAAAAATGTCCGGGGGGACAATATTCACTAGTGCATAATGTTCGGGGGACAGTATTCACGGGAGGACAGTATTCACTCGGACACCGTTTCATTTTGTTAATGGGCGTGTTATGTCGGCGCCAGAGATTTGACAGTGTTTTCGTCATCCTGCGCATGTACTTAAGTCTTCAGCGCGCGCATGCGTAGTATGGTTACAGTACTCGATCTATGATCTGCTGTTACATGTATGTATTTTTGGCAAGCTGAGGCGCATATTTTCCCGTTGCACGACTAGATAGGTCTCCAATGATGCAACTGAGATTATTAGTGAGATAACCACACATGCTTGTTAAATGTTTTGTAGTGATATAGGTGGTGCTCACCCAATTCTCTCTGATAGGCATTATAATACTTTTCTTACCCTTTGAACAAGCTCTAGCATTTCATCATTTTTTCTCGTGGTTTGATTATAGCACATCTCGGGGAGTTCTAGTGTAACTGACTCTCGACGCAAATCAGTAGGTGAAAAGAAGAGAGAGTGGTACAGTAACAGCTCAATTGGTAGAAACCTATAATATCCTCCTCTCAGCCAGTACCATTTCTTTATGCCATCAGGATTAGAGCTGCTGTTGAAAGTTATTTCAACCTGTACAGGTGGAGCAGCATTTCTTGGAAAAAATATTTCACTCAGTTTATATTTGTTGTCGTTGGTGTTGATGAGAGCATTGGCCAATGTTTGGTAGCAGGTATCGCAGTTGTTATAGCAGCCATTGTTTGGAGGGTCATCATAGCAGTCTCCTGCCACAGCTGGGAAACTGATAGAGAACTGCAGTACTGATATCAGCACTAGAACTAGCACAGAATGCATATTTGCACTTTCTAACTTTAAAGAGATACAGTAGGTGCTGCACTTACTACGCTTGAACTGGTCTATTGCAGTTACACAGCAATATATATATATATACTATACCACTGTACTGTACTGTTATAAACATAGGTTCTTCACATTCTTACATGCATGTATGCCGATGTAGCAATGGTGAGAGAGGCAGTATGTAGTCATGAATTCAGCCAGAGTACTTATGTATGTCATTATATACTTACCACTATATACCTTGATGGTGCCTATTAGTCCAAGAATTTCCCATGTGGCAAGATATATGTCTGGCTACATGCTGACTGAGACTCCTATATAGCTATCAATAGATCTACTTGCATGGTTGGATCAAAGGCACCGCCACACACTTTATATTGTACACAATTTTCATATCAAATGATATAGCATGTAGGGATGGAAGTGCCAAAAAGCATAGAGCATCCATGCAGCAAACCAAATGATGGCATGCAAATATAATAACATGCGTATACAAATGCATATAGGGAGGGCAGTGAATAGGCTGCGAGCCTGCATGCTCCGCAACCACGCACAAGTACTGTTTTCATCGCGAAAAAACGGCTCCCACTGTAGGACTCAACCGTTGACCGGACGGAACGTATGCCAAGGGGGAGGCCTGAGGGATTTACGGTTCAAGGTCCCCTCCCGTATTTAATGAGGTTACGCATGTTATTTTGGCATGCCATCATCCCCTGTTTCGCTGCATGGAGGCTTCCTTGTTTCTATACTTTTGGCACTTCGATCCCTAGCTACATGCTTCATCGTTTTACACTTGCCTCCATGCAAACGCGTAGCCCGAGCCCCACCCATTCCTAGTCTGGCGTAGCTACACCCTCTCATAAAGCGAGAGAGACTAATTGAGTTGTGCCCGTCACCCGAAAACTGCATTATCCAATCAGGTTGCGAGAAAGCCAATTATAACGTTCCTGTTTATATGACGTCACGTTATACTGAATCAGCACTTTAATATGGCGAGGTTTAGCCCTGGAAGAACCGAGTCTTAGTCTGAGAGCGTGCCGAAAAAGCCCTTGTGAACTGGACTGTGAGGACCTTAGAGATCAGCAGCTTTGGGTGGTAACTAAGCTTACCTTTGTAGCGTATGTAGTGGTGCGTTTTTCAGGGGTTGTGTATTTCTCTACAGCCCAAGCAATGTGTGAATGATCGCTTCCTGAGACTTGTCACTATGTGTACACATATTCTAGTACTGCGTGGTTTCATGTCTGACGTCATGTATGCGCGTTGTAATGATGTTCATTTCTTGACGTAATAAGTTATGTAATGATATTCATTTTCTTGACGTAATAAGTTATGAAAACTGTTACGTAACCACACATTCCGCGGGCACAACTGACTCGATGATGCTACGTAGCCAGACCCTCTCCCGCTTTATGAGAGGGTGTGGCTACGCCAGACTAACCCATTCCTACTGCCTGAGCCCCATCCCTTATACTCATGCGTATAAAAGAGGTATTGGGAGTGCGTAAATCTAGGCAAGGAACCACAAGAGGCGTGGTTTTGTTGCTTTAACCCTTTCCTCGCGGCCATTCTGCAATTCCCAAAAACTAGTACAGCAGCTATACTGGAGGGTACACAGCAAACCAGCTAAGATTCAGCATTTTATTACAACAAGAGACATCCATAGAAGGCACTGTACATGCTTGCACTGGCTCAACAACATTGTGAGTCAAACTGTGGGAGGGGCTCAGTTTAACGTGAATATATATGCGTTGGCCACCTCCACTGGTCTGAGCGGGGCTTTGATTATCATAGTTCAGTTTTCTAACTTTTCAGAAATATTTAGAGCATACTATAAGGCAGAAATAGGGAACCATACACAATATAGGCCATTGGTTCATTTCTACAGGGTATTATAATGGCAAACCTGTAAGATACTTGGCGAGACACACGTGCACTGTAGTTCCATCATTATAACACTGAAGTTGGGTGATTTGAACCAAGCTGAAGTGCTTTTGTTCTCTTTCTACAGGTGATATAGGAAATGTGCTACAGACTGGTGAACCCGAACCGCACTATGGAGAGACCATATCTTGTCAGACAAGTTCAATACTCAGTGAGCTGTTGAAACAACACACTTGGTGATTCGACTAATGACTAAACTGCTATGCCTCTTTTTTACAGACAATATAATAAGGAACTGCTCCAAAAAAGTCCATATTCTATGGCAAACCTGTCAGATACTTGTTGAGCCACACTGTGAATTGTAGTCCTATCATTGCAACACTGTAGTTGTGTGATTGAAAAAAAAAGATCTGAACTACTGTTGCTCTTTTTCTACAGATGCTATATACATTAAGGAACCGCATTTGGAGAGACCATATTTTGTCAGACAAGTTCAGTACTCAATGAGCTAATGACACTACTGGAGTTAAATTGTATGAAAAGTAAATGAATACCCCATCACAGTGCTGTGAAATTGACCAACAGGCACTGAAAACTTGCGTCATTGCATTTTCATTAGGATGTGAAAATCCTCTTAATTTTAAAGAAAAACCTCAACCAATGAAAAAGGCAATGAAATACACCCTTTGAATTTTTCAAACCAATGAAACGGTTGTGAATATTGAGTTGACCACAATTAATTGACCTTTCATTGACACATGGTAACACTCACCATACAATGAAAAGGCTTTTAATTTTGAGCCCATGTTTTTCGTTGGCAAATTATAACACCCAATTTGAAATAGATGAAACGGTGCATAAATGTCAATACTGCCTAGCCCCTCTTTAATACCCATGCAATTTTTTGGTAGGTGCAAAGGTCATAATTCAGAATAATTGTTCTGTGCATGACACTGAATGAAGAGAGCCGATACTGCAACACACATTCCAGTATATAGATCAATTTCAAACATGACACATGAACAGACTGAAGTAGCACCCACAACAACGAAGCCAATCACACAACCAGACTGAAGTAGCAGCCACCACAACGAAGCCAGACACACAGCCAGACTGAAGTAGCAGCCACCACAACGAAGCCGGCACGCAGCCAGACTGAAGTAGCAGCCACCACAACGAAGCCGGCACGCAGCCAGACTGAAGTAGCAGCCACCACAACAAAGCCGGCACGCAGCCAGACTGAAGTAGCAGCCACCACAACGAAGCCGGCACGCAGCCAGACTGAAGTAGCAGCCACCACAACGAAGCCGGACACACAGCCAGACTGAAGTAGCAGCCACCACAACGAAGCCGGCACGCAGCCAGACTGAAGTAGCAGCCACCACAATGAAGCCGGCACGCAGCCAGACTGAAGTAGCAGCCACCACAACGAAGCCGGACACACAGCCAGACTGAAGTAGCAGCCACCACAACGAAGCCGGCGAGCAGCCAGACTGAAGTAGCAGCCACCACAACGAAGCCGGACACACAGCCAGACTGAAGTAGCAGCCACCACAACGAAGCCGGCATGCAGCCAGACTGAAGTAGCAGCCACCACAACGAAGCCGGCACGCAGCCAGACTGAAGTAGCAGCCACCACAACAAAGCCGGCACGCAGCCAGACTGAAGTAGCAGCCACCACAACGAAGCCGGCACGCAGCCAGACTGAAGTAGCAGCCGCCACAACGAAGCCGGACACACAGCCAGACTGAAGTAGCAGCCACCACAACGAAGCCGGCACGCAGCCAGACTGAAGTAGCAGCCACCACAACGAAGCCGGCACGCAGCCAGACTGAAGTAGCAGCCACCACAACGAAGCCGGACACACAGCCAGACTGAAGTAGCAGCCACCACAACGAAGCAGGCATGCAGTCAGACTGAAGTAGCAGCCACCACAACGAAGCCGGCACGCAGCCAGACTGAAGTAGCAGCCACCACAACGAAGCCGGCACGCAGCCAGACTGAAGTAGCAGCCATCACAACGAAGCAGGCATGCAGTCAGACTGAAGTACCAGCCATCACAATGAAGCCGATTACACGACCAAACTGAAGACAATGAAGCCAGATGTGACCACAGATGACTCATCATTGAGCACTGTAGTGAAGAGAAGAATTACATAGTGATTAGATAGACTATAGTTGTGTCATATGACTCAGCTGATGGACTTGCACATTATGTTCACTTTTAGTCTCGTTCCCAGACTCTTCAATGCACAATAGATTCCTGTGGTTGGGGCATGAGCTCACATTAGTACCTAACATACTGTATTTGTACGTGTTTTTTGTGTAATATCTCTGCTGAAAGCCTTGCGCATGTTCATCACCAAATATACATGTACATTAGCTCTTGAGCTACCACTACTAGATCTACTCACTCATTTCTACATGCAAACATAAGAGCTTACATACATAAGGCAAAGGGTCTTGCTTCCAGCTTTCTTCTTAGAGTTCATGCTCGTGCATCAGTTGCAGCCACTCTAAGTTGAAAACGGAACGACACGGAAGGACACGGAACGTAAACGGAAAGACACGAACGTAAACGGAAAGACACGGAACGTAAACAAAAAGACACGGAACGTGACAGCTGCACAAGCAGCTGCTGTCAGCCTTTGCCTTCACTGGGTTGTGACTAATCCCTGACTTGAGTCGCTTACTTCTTGCTTTTTTCGACGCCCGTTGACTGACTCGTTCGGCTAGACCGTTTACATATGCGTGTGGCTACCGGGAGGAGCGGTCCACACAGAGGAACGTTCTCAGAGATGCTGGTGAAGCTCACTAAGCCCGCAATGGAGAGATGTGAGGCGGTATAAAAATTTATTGTATTACATGTACATAAATACAAAAAATATACTGCTTGTGTAGATACTTGAAGTGCAGTTCCCTGCCCGATTGGCCCATTTGTTCCCCTTGAGCTTGGCAAGTGGGAGAGTGCTCCAGACAAGAGTAAGAAACAATAATGTGGGTAAATACATGTAGCAATTTTTGCTGTTTGACAAAGAAGTAGAAGATAGAGATAGAGAAATCAAGCCATTTGATGTATGTGATTGTATCTGTCTGCCTATTTACCCATTTTAGAGTTGTATAATGTACAGAAACACTTGTAAGCCATGTTTTGTGTCTAAAGAGGCTCATACCTTAGGGTACGGGTTTCCAAATGGGAAGGGGTTTCTGAACACAGCTACTTATTTCACCTCCTCAAACACAAGGTTTTCAAGTTTTTACAGTATTAGTTAGGTGTATACTCCTATTGTAATACTACTGTAAACTGGGCCTTCTAACAGTGTTTGTAAGTACAAAGCTGTTTTGTTGTTAAGGCTAATGGGATGTTGGCACTCAGGGGGATAGGACAAGCTCATACATGCGAATGCGCTTATGTGAAAGTCACATGACATTCATGACATTCCAAACAGATTCCTCTACACCAGTACACTGTAATGTTCCCATGCGCTCTCTTCCACTCCTGCTGCACACTGCTATTAACAAAGTTAAATAAGCCTACACAGTAGATGTGAGAGGGTTTTAACAGTCCAACGATTCTCCCTCCATGCTTGGCGAGTTGAATAAGGTTGCATCATTATCAATCATGAGATTGTGTCTTGTGGGGCTCACCATGTGTGAATAGTTGCACTTCTTAGTCTCCTAGAACTAACATCTGTTGGGAGCTGTCACTCGAAACTCATTAACGTAAAAATACACGCATTGCTGCCACCTGACTCAGCAAATATTGCTGCATGTGAGCTTGTCCAACCCCCCCCCTGGTTGGCACTATTAGTGAGTCTACCGACTCTCTAATGTCATATCACAGGCAAAGTATAATGTGTATTCATGCACATGAATAATAATTCTGTTCTTTGAAGGTTAGTAGCTAACCATAGGACGATATGGACATTTGGATTCCAGCCACAGATTTTGCAAGAAAAAGAAGGCAACACTAACTATTGACTTTGGCACCTAGTATGCTAAAACACTGTTGGGCTCTCCCATATTCTGGATTGCAAGCTACCTTATTTCTATTCTAATGAATGCACACTGCATCATGAATTATGTATACTTTTCATTGATTTTTCAATGCAATATCTGTAGCTGACATCACTGCTATATTTTCATTACAATATCATATGAATTTCATGGACCATTCATAGCTGTATTTTCATTGCCTTTTCCATGATATTTTCATATGGATTTCATTAGGAGATGGTTGCACACAAGTCCATGAAAACCCCGTGGATAATTTCATGGCCTTTTGAGTGCAAATTTTCAAAGGGTTTTAGTAATTTCATGGCTATGAAATACCTTGTAAAAGTCAAGTTTTCATAGGGTCTAAACAATTCATTATCTATGAAAAGACTTGCAACATACAATGAAACTTTCAGAGACTTTTCATATAAAATTCTCCAGTAGTGTGAGTAGACTTTTATTTGTAAGATTGAAACAGCATACTTGGTGATTCAACCAGTGACCCAACTGCTATGCCTCTTTTTCTACAGACGAGATAATAAGGAACCACTCCAAAGAAAGACCATATTTTGTGCCAAACCTGTCAGATATACTTGGTGAGCTACACTGTGTACTGTATATGACATAATATCACATGATGAACTGAGAGATGAAACTCATGCAACAATCAATGTTGATTTCACGGCATTTTTATGACAGTGCTATAGTAGAGTATGTATGCATTATTAATGCCACTAAAAATGCTTATAACTTTAGTAGTGTTTGGGAGTTCCGAACCGTTACGTTTGTAATTAATGCATGGGTGCACATTGAGAGTCTACAGTACTACTGACTCTCTGACAGTACTACATCTTTCAGGGAGTTCTAGTATAAGGGATTCTTGCCCCATTAAAGTGGTTAGAACTCAGACAGAGGGATTTATCCAATCATTTTTGCAGAGGGCATTAGTACGAGGCAACTAATCCAGGTCCATATCTCAGCCAATGCGTACGTACGTAGTCCCACTTCAGGAATGTCATTAATCACGCTCAATTTCCTTGGAGTAACATTTAGGAATGTCGGTTGTCATGGTAACTTCTGCAAGTATGACGACGTCGACGCATGGCACGGTGCTCATGCGCATTCCTAGTAATATTCCAACTTGAATGCATAGTACAAAATTTAAAACTGTACTACATACTAAACACTCACACATACACTTTCCAAGAACTTCTAAAACATTTTCACTGCTAAACATGAAATGAAGGACTACAACCATAAACAACTCAAGAATATAGATATGAGTATAATCATGCAAATATTGAAGTAAATATTATGCTACATAATTATACATATACAACAACATGCAAGTTTTCACAATGCTCTACCACTATGAAGTCTAAAACGTAGCTATATGATATTATGTAAAGTCTGTTCTTGAGGATTGGCCATTGGGTTAAATCACGAGAGAACTTTTTCTAAAGCATTTTTAATGTCATTAGGATCAAGATCGACTGGAGTACTACTAATAACAGCCTGCAATTTTGGTTCCACAGTTTCTCTTAAAGTAGTTAGCTTCCCGTTATCTGGTGTCTTAGCAAGATCAATAGTTGTACTGTCTAGGACAAAGTCCATTACTTGGACCAAAGCATCAGTCAGAGTTTTAATCTTCCGATCATCATTTTCTGCAACATTCCTCACAACAGGATTGATGGTATCATATAAAACAGTAGATAGAGTGGCTACTTGATCAGCAGGTGGAGAAATTCGCTTTTTATTCTTACGAGCATTAATTAAAACATTGGTAAGAGCAGAATATAACGAACAATCATATTGAGGTTTTGGAAGGGTTTGATGGGAGATAAGTGCTTTCATAACTTCCGCCATACGTCCCTCTGCTGTTAGGCTCTGCCAGTGGCTGTTGTCAATAGGATTATTAAATGGTATCTGCATATCTTTCATAGCCCTCTCCATAGCTTTATTGAAAGAAAACGAACCAAACAAATAGTACCACCCGACGTTATATGCTATAATGCCACCAATCAGAAGCACGGCACCGTTGTAAAGGGACTTCACACAATCTGCAGACTCTTCAATGGAGTTATTGACCGGAATGTTTACAATAAAGATGGTAATAGTTACTAACACTCCATTTACAAGAAGTAATGCAAAGGTAACTGAAATAATAACAACAACAATATTTGCAGCTTTTGCACAACGACATTTGCAGCTTTTGCACAATTTGTGTGACAATCTGTATGTATATTTAGAAGTTGTATAGTTCAAAAAAATGTAGACAGCATAATATACAGCAATTTTGCTGGCATAAAATGGATCAGTAGACCAGGCCATGAGAATGCTTGGAATGTGACAGGAAATTTGCAAAAAAGTACTTCCAAAATAGAGTGCCAATGAAGTAATACATAGGCAGTTCATTTTGCCCGATATCCTGCCAGAATTAAACCCAATCAACCAAATCAAAAATAAAATTGTGGCAACAAAAGTCACAACTACAGAAAAATAGCTAAATCGCAAAGAAATTTTAGGTATATTAAAACCATAATCATCTTTTGGATAATAATCTGGTAACGATAATCTATCACCATTTTTATGCAAAAGTAAGTTCATTATAAAAATATATATTGTCATGAGAATGCTGACTACCACTAGAGCAAAAAGAGTTGCTTGAGTTTCAGTGTTTTGATGCAAGTTATTCAGAAGTTGCTCAAAAATGTTTGTTGAGGAGTCATGGCATGTAAAAAAAACAATAATTAAAACTATTATACAAAATGATATAAAGCAAAAAACACATGGTGGTACCAAATGTGCAGCTGGTACGATATTCTTTTTGATTTTTCCATAGATGTCATCGTCATTAATCTCTTTATCATCTTCAAACACAGCCCATCCCATGTAGGCATCATCAACTTTAGGAATATATGTCTGACTCTGAGCATACCCCTTCAACTATATAGAAAATACAAAAATAAGGGAAAGTGCGAACATACCTTTAGCCTGTGGAATCAAATGCATTTTTCATGCATTTTTGCAGTGTGTATGCACACACATGCATGTGTGTGTATTTGTGTTTGTGCTTGTGTATCTAGTACTAGTGTTTCTGTATATTAACTATTTTGTAATCCTGTGCATGAGTGCTCTGCATACTATTGATACAGTGTTTGGAAAATACAATTGTTGTTATCCAGCAGATGTAGTTGTGAGATATGCTAAGGTTACCGTCTCCGCGATGCTAACGGATTTAGTCTTACTCCTCTGTCTTAGTTCTCAATCTGAGTCACTTATTGCCACACACCGTGTACATCACGTGACATACATTATGACGGCATACATAATAGTGATAGCGTACGTATAAATAAAATGTTCAAGTTCCTGACACACTCCCCCCTTGACCACCCTTGTGGT
Source organism: Theonella swinhoei (assembly GCA_963970385.1). Lineage (NCBI taxonomy): Eukaryota > Metazoa > Porifera > Demospongiae > Tetractinellida > Theonellidae > Theonella > Theonella swinhoei. The sequence goes on along the minus strand of OZ019949.1, from coordinate 1,237,039 downwards.
CAAATCAGTCCTCACTCAGTACTTGCGCCATGAGTCGGTCTCGAGCTTGTACTGCTGCAGCTCGTCGTGGGCGTTGTGATGTTGGTGCATCGTCATGATCCTGTGTGGATTCGAGTGACTGTTCTACTTGATCACCCCTTCCAGTTACTCTGACCACTGCACCCCTCGTCTCTCCATCCTTTCCGAGTATGATCTCCTCAACTCGGCCAAGTTTCCAAAAGGCTCTTGGCTGTTCTGTGGAATGCACCACAACCACATCATCAACTGACACTTGTGAAGAATCGGCACGTCCTTGATGATAACGATGTGATTCTCGTAGCTCGAGGAGATATTCCTTCCTCCAGCGTTTCCAAAACCGATTCAGTATAACATTGAGGTGTCTTGCCCTCTTGTCAAGGAGCTCAGGTTCCATGTCCTCAATGTCTTCACATCCTTGGCTGAGGTGATCTGGGAGACTCAGAACTCGCCGTCCGGTCAGCAAGTGAGCTGGAGTGAGTGGCTCTTCCAGGTCATCCATGGATACGTATGTGAGGGGTCGAGAATTGATCACAGCTTCTGCTTCAACAACGGCAGTTAAGAGCTCATCATAAGATAGCTTGGCTTGTCCAATAGCCTTGCGGAGACATCGCTTCACAGATCGAATGAGTCTTTCAAACATCCCACCCCACCATGGCGCCTTCGGTAGATTGAAAATCCATTGGACCCCCAAACCCGCCAAATGCTGCTGAACTTCATGATGTGTCACAATAGATTCTATGATTCTGGCAGCAGCCTTGAAGGTCTTGCCATTGTCTGACACCATCTTAGTTGGCAGTCCTCTACGTGATGCAAACCTTTTCAAGCTCCGAATAAAGGTGGTAGTGGAAAGGTTCGGAACTAAATCCAGATGTACGGCACGAATGACACAACATGTATACAAACAAATCCAGACCTTGTTTGAGGTTCCATCTGGCTGTCTCACATAGAGTGGTCCGGCAAAGTCTACTCCGGTGTGCGTAAACGGTGGAGCTTCTTCGAGGCGAAACGGTGGCAAGGGAGGTGGCGGAGGTGCACAATATGGTTTCCCTTCAGATTTCTGACACACTGTGCATTTCCGGAGAATTCCTTTCACAACGCTTCTTCCCTTCAGAATCCAAAATCGAGACCTCAGCTCTGTCAGAGTAGCCTTGACTCCACTGTGCATTACTCTCTCGTGAGCTCTCTTGACCAGCAAGGTGGTCAATCTATGGTGTGAACTCAACAATACTGGATGTTTCGTCGCAAAGGGGACATCGGCATTCTGTATGCGACCTCCACAGCGCCAAAGCTTGTCATCATCTTGAAAGAGATTGAACTGAATTTTCCACAGATTGAAGTTCTTATCCTTCACCAATCGCTGTTGTGACTCAACTAGCCAGAGAATTTCGGCTCTGGTTTGATCACCATGAGCACAGATACTGGGTTCAGGACGAATGGATTTGAGGAGATTGTAGCAGAATTTCAGTACAGTAGCGGTCACAGAAATCAGTCGACGGAATGAACTGAAGTCTTCACAGTCCAGGAGTTGTCCAATGCCCAAGGCTCTCATCCTTCCAAGCAGACTGTGAGACACTTCAACCTTCATCTCGGTTTTGCACTCTTCAGGCATCTGGACTTCAAGGTCTTCACAGGTAAGTTCCTTCTTCTTCAACCAGTCTGGACCATTTCTCCAGAGTTGAGAGGCTGCTAGCTCACAGGGGGTGAGGCCTCTTGAAGGTAAATCTGCGGGGTTGTCTCCACCAGAGCAATGAGCCCAACAGCTAGTAGGCAGCAGTTTCCTGATCTCTGAGACCCGATTTTGTACAAATGCCTTCCAAATCTTCTCCACTCCTTTGATCCAGAATAACGTCACCGTCGAGTCTGTGAAACAATTCGGCTCAGACAATTGTAATTCACCTTCTAGTGCCTGGGTCACACTTGTAACGAGCCTTGACAGGAGCAATGCAGAGAGTAATTCCAATCTGGGAATAGTCTGAGTCTTCAGGGGGGATACTCGGGTCTTGGAGGCGAGAAACCTTGTGTGGCATCCATCCTGAGTTTCAATCACTAAGTAGATCACAGCTGCATAGGCCTTGAGCGAGGAATCACAGAACCCGCATAGAGTGAAAGACACATCTTGCGCTCTAATGCTATCGAGGTAGCAGCGTGGTGTACAGAATTGCGGACTTTCACGTAAGCTGCATGATAAGCAGTGCCACTTCTCAAGGAGCCTTCCAGTCAGTGTCTGATCCCAACCCAGCTTGGCTTCACATAGTTCCTGTAGGAAGATCTTGAACTTGATAACGACTGGAGACAGAAGGCCCATAGGGTCATAGAATTTTCCGACAAGACTGACAATCGATCTTTTTGTAGGCTCCAGTTTCCCCGCTAGGAGGGCGATGTCCTCCAGACTCACAACGAGTTGGTCTGTGGATATGTCCCATCGGATTCCAAGTACTTTCTGTTCTCCCAATTGGGTATCCCGGGTGGGACATAGTGTGGAACTCGTGTACGTCTCTTCAACTTCTGCAGTGCTTGGAGAGGTGGACGGCTGACTGGTAGATGCTTCTTCGTCGTCTATCCTCATCTGGAGCAACGTTGAATTGGTGCGAAACTTCCTCAAATTGAATCCACCTTCCTTCATGACTCGCTTGGCACTCTCATAGAGGGCATATGCTTGTTCTTCATCACTGGCTCCAGAAACAACATCATCCACATAAAAGGATCTTGTCAACCTTGCCATCAGGTCAGGCTCTGTCAGTGCATGTCTCTCCAGATGGAATCGAATGGTGGCGTTCAGGAGAAATGGACTTGATGACACTCCGAAGACTACTCTTGCGAATCGCAGTGTGACTAGTTCTGGCTCTTCCTTGGTAATGTCATCTACCCACAGGAAACGCAGTACATCTCTATCCTTCTCTGATACTGCAACCATAAGGAATGCCTTTTCAATGTCAGCTGTGAGTGCGACACGGTGAGCTCGAAACCTCAGAAGTAAGTCCAGTATCTTCTGGTCAAACTTCGGTCCAGTATGTAGGCAATCATTAAGAGATGATCCAATTCCTCTAGCTGAAGCGTCATACACAATCCGAAGCCTTGTGGTCTCCTTGTCACGTCGAATTACTCCATGGTGAGGTAGATAATGCACGCGTACTGCATTCTCTGAGGGCTTCACCCGCTCAACTACGCCTTGCTGAATCTGATTCTTGATGATTGCGTCATATGTGGTAAAGACATCCTTGTCCTTTTGTAGTCGTAGAAGCAACCCCTGCAGTCGTCGCAAACTCAACTGATAGTTATCGGGCAGCACTGGGCAGGAGTCCTTCCACGGAAGAGACACCTCGTATCTCCCATCCACAAAGCGAATGCTGTCTTGAAATTCATCAATCACAGTACGATCCGGTTGAGTGATGCCAAGGGATTCCAAGTCCCAGAACGACTTCAAACGTTCCTCCAGAGATGGCTCATTCAGCTGTGGGGCACATTCGACATGAAGAGTGTGTGTAACGAGTGTGGTCTGTCTTCCAGTACGTGGGATGGGTCCAATTGGGCCTGACAAAACCCATCCAAGCTCGGTGTGGACTCCCACGGGACCATTGTCTCCACGCTTGGTCTCACCAGTGATGAAACTCCAATAGTAGTCACAGCCAATCAGGATATCAACTTCTAGAGCATCCGTCCCATCTGACAGATCAGCAAGGGGAAGTCCTGCAAGATGCTTGTAGCTGTCCCGACAAAGTGTGATAGGCTGGTATGCAAGAGCTTCACATATAATTGGTACGACAAACGTTGTCAGGTCCTTGACGCGTCCACTTTCTAACTTCATGCAGATATCTACAATTTCACATACGCTGGACTTCTCTCCTCTTGAACCGAACGTCACAATGGCCATACTCTGCTCACCCTTAGTTGGCAAGGCAAGTTCTGTCTGTAACCGCTTTGTAACGTAGGACCGCTGACTTCCACTGTCAAGAACCATACGAACTCGCTTCGACTGTTGAGGGTCATCGGGATTGAACACCACAACTTGAGCAGTCTGCAGTAGAGCACCGTGGTTCGAATTGATCCAGAGGGAGGCTGAGGGAGGTTGAAAGGCTGGAGCACTAGGATTCATCCCGGTGGATGACTGGGTATTAGGCTGTTCTCCTCCTGCAGGAGGCTCTGACTCCCCCCTTTGACAGATTGTGCTGTGATGTCGTCCGTGACAGTGAATACATCTCCTTTTAGAACGGCATTGACGCGCTACATGTCCTCTTCTCAGACAGTTGAAGCACCGGCCTGCTTCTCGAAGAATGCGTTTTTTCTCCTCGGGGGTCTTCACCACTTCGCAACTGCTTGCTAAATGGGACTGCTGACAGTAATAACAGGTTGTTGTCTGTGTCTCTGATCCTCCTGTTAGGAGGGTGGCAGCTGTGGGTGTTCCTTTGATGGGCTTCCGCGGCGTCACCTGAGAATTCGTTGTGGCTCTTTCTCGTGCTTGAACCTCCTCCTCCAGAAGTGCCATCAGTCGGTCCAGCTTCCACTCATCTTCACCCACTCCCCTGCTGAGGATGAGTCGCAACTCTTGGGGTAGTTTGTTTAACAGTACTGAGGACAGCAGACTTCCATAGGAGTCAGCGGCGACACCGAGGGAATTTAGTCCTCTCACCTGTGACTCAATCGTGTCACACATTTGTCTTAGGCCCTTTAGATTGCTACTCGAAGTTACTGGATCAGTGTTCAGGAGTATGTCCATGTGTTTTGCCACTATCTGCTGTTTGTTCCCAAAGCGCTTTTCTAGCACAGAGACTGCTTCCTTGTAGTTAGCGGCAGTGAGAGTTAGCCCAGATACTGCGTCGAGAGCAGGACCCTGCAACAGGGATCTAAGGTAATTGAACTTGTCGATGTCTGAGAGGGAGGCATTGTCATGGATCGCAGCCTTGTATGAGTCCCAAAACGTCGTCCAGGTTGTCAGGTCTCCCTTAAAAGGCTGCATGGTAAGCTTAGGCAATTTCACAGTGGCATCTCCAGCTGACCTTCCGCCACCAGAAGGCGGAGTCGGCGAGGGTGTGGTCGCGCCGCGCGGGGCGGCTCTAGCGTGACTGTCTATTCGTACCATTACAATATATACCTCTTCCTTGAAGCCATCAGACTGTTCAATTTCGTCGGCAACAACTTCTTCGTCCACAAGTCCGAGTATCTCTCCATCAAGTTGCTTGAGGACGTCTAGTTTCTCTTGTAAGCTGAGCTTGAGTTGTGACAATTTCATCAGATCAGGGTCTTCACTGTCCAAAATAGTCGTGGCTCTACTAATCATCCGAGTGGCTGATGCCCTGTGCCCGGCACGGACACGCTTCTTTCTTGCCAGCACTTCCGTCATGGTGGGCATCAACTGGAGTATGGGGACTGCTCAGCTCTCCGTGTAAGTCAGAGGTTCTCGCGGCAACCTAGCACAACCAAAATAGGACGTTACAATCCGGCTCGAAGGACCATGTGAGATATGCTAAGGTTACCGTCTCCGCGATGCTAACGGATTTAGTCTTACTCAGTTCTCAATCTGAGTCACTTATTGCCACACACCGTGTACATCACGTGACATACATTATGACGGCATACATAATAGTGATAGCGTACGTATAAATAAAATGTTCAAGTTCCTGACAGTAGTTGCCTCAGTTACAACATATTCCCTTATTATGACTACAATCTGTATAGGATGTCCCATTGCAGAGACAGTAAGACTCTTGTGGTAGTACCTAATTTCACAGGGGAAATCACATGCACATAGCCACTGTATTAAAACATCATGCTTATAATCGTCTTATTATCATCCCCTTTGAACATCAAGCGAGCTTATAGTCACGCATAGTATGATACATCAACATACCTTTGTTGCTACGTATAGCATTAGCATGTCTGTGTCCCAATCTTGTCTCTCTTCATTTTATGCAATCCTTATATTACACTTCAACTTACGTATTTACTTGTCTCTTGTTAGTGGCCGATCTGGGGGGGGGGGGGGGGGCAGGGGGGGCAATTGGGAGGGGCATTTGGGAGGGGTAATTGCCCCCCCCCTTTCTTGGTCTTACGTGCATGGCGGTAAGAGTTCTATGGAAGAGCTGTAGCTAGTCCCGTATAATACACGTACCGCACCTACTCCCAGTTCACGAGATCTCGCCTCCACGGGAGTTAAGTGCGAGCGCATGAGTGAATACAGGCCCGATGTGTTCAGAAACTCGCGATCGAGGCCGCGCAGAGTCTACGCTGATCGAAGTACAGAGGTTAAATGGTCTGCTCGCTTTACGCCCGTGCACTAAAGTAGGGCCGCGTTGAGTTGGGACAAAACTCGTTAGAAGCGAGCTGATAAGTAATCAGTTTACACAACCCAAACCACACGGAAGCTCCATAAGCGCAGCATGCCTTGGCGCTAAAGCCTAAGTGATAGCGCTAACAGCTACACGTGCAGAGGTAGTCTCGTACCCAGACCCCACCCCTCGAAGGGAAGGGTCTGGTGACATTTGAGCGTTTTCTTGGTTGTGCTGTGTCAGCAGTCACGTGACATTGATCACGCGATCTAACTGTTCCAGCCTGACAATGAAGACACAGGTAGCCTTTAGCAACTTTTACGTATGAACATAGACTTAGGTAACTTATCGCAATTACGAATGCACTTATCGACCGTTCATGAGAGCGGGAGTGTAGTAACAAATGATGCAAGCACGTGATCAATGTCATGTGACTGCTGACACAGCACAACCAAGAAAACGCTCAAATGTCACCAGACCCTTCCCTTCGAGGGGTGGGGTCTGGGCACGAGACTAGTGCAGAGGCTACAGAAGGTGGATCATTTCATACAGACTCCCGTACGGACTCCATAGAGCTAAACTACAGGCTCTATTTCGGGATTGGATAGCAAAGAAAGGTGAACCTCTTGAGGTTGTGGTAGCTTTCATAAAAGCTGGTTTAGAAAACTGCACTGGAGAATTGGTAGGTTGGTTCTGAAAAGAACCGGTTGTATTTGATGGCTGCACAGGCGTTGACATAGCCACAGTATCAGCTGAACTCGTAATGAATATTTGAACGCACAAATAAGGTTAAAGTTCATGCGTGTATGCGCAATATAAATTAGGAGCAATAATGATATTCACAACGGAAGTGTGGTTTGGGTTGTGTAAACTGATTACTTATCAGCTCGTTAAGCTTTTAACGAGTTTTGTCCCAACTCAACGCGGCCCTACTTTAGTCTCGTACACTGTGCCGTCCACCCGCGAAGGGAGGCATCTGGATGGGCGGCTGAGTTCACCCGAGCGCCTTGTCACTATATAGTAGGTAGGCGTGGCCTGGCAAATTTTTTCCTGCGCGCTTCGCGCGCGCCAACCCCGCCCCTGTGTTGCCCCCCTCTAATAAATCTTGATCTGCCACTGCTTGTCTATTGTAAGCAATAATTCCAGTATATAGCGGATTTATGAGAGGGGGGGCAACTCAGGGGCAGGGTTGGCGCGCGCGGGAAAATTTCCTGGCCACGCCCTAATTTGGTGAGGCCACGTCCACCTACTATATATAGGTATATATATAGTAGTAGATATATAGTATATATATAGTAGCTACTATATATATATATAGTAGGTAGGTTTAGTCTATATATATATATATATATATATATATATATATATAGAGAGAGAGAGAGAGAGAGAGAGAGAGAGAGAGAGAGAGAGAGAGAGAGAGAGACTAAACGCTATCTGAAATACGCGCACGTTACGCGCACGTTATACACGCCGACGCGAGGGGTTAGCAGTTATATAGGTACATGGGCTTACCCTTTGAACAAGCTCTAGCATTTCATCATTTTTTCTTGTTGTTTGATTATAGCATTTCTCAGGGAGTTCTAGTGTAACAGAATCATGACGCAAATCAGAAGGTGAAAAGAAGAGAGAGTGGTACATCAATAGCTGAATTGGTAGAAACACATAATATCCTCCTCTCAGCCAGTACCATTTCTTAGGATTAGAGCAGGTGTTGAATGATATTTCAACCTGTACAGGTGGAGCAGCTTTACTTGGGAAAAATGTTACACTCAGTTTATATTTGTTGTCTTTAGTGTTGATGATAGCATTGGCCAGTGTTTGGTAGCAAGTATCACAGTTGTCATAGCTGCCATTGTTTGGAGGGTCCTTATAGCAGTCTCCTGCCACAGCTGGGAAACTGATAGAGAACTGCAGTACTGATATCAGCACTAGAACTAGTATAGAATGCATATTTACACTTTCTAGCTTTACTTACTACGCTTGAGGCCAAAGTACAGTACATCACATGATATAGCTACTACAATATTGTACTCTCTAGACAATGATTATTCCTTACATGTGTGAGTGTTGATTGGAAAATTGTAAAACCGCAAGATTGTTATCTTGATTGATTTGCAGGTTGTTGTCTTCTTCCTCTTCAGTTCAAACGGTCTATATACCGCGAAACTGGCGTGGCTAGCGCTTACTCTCAGTCCTCGCACTTGTAGCGCATTAGGCATGACGTATATAAGTGCCTACTACAGCGCTAGCAAGTAAAGATTGAACAGAACTATGTGGGAATGAAAGTTGACAGTAAAAACACTTATAATGTTGGAAAAAGTTCACTTGTCAGTGCTAGTTTCTTCAACTGGTTCATGTTTGGAAATCTCATTCACAAACTGGCTATAGAGGTAGCAATTCTTGCCATCTCGACTTAGTGCAGTTCCTAGTGTACGATAGCTGAACACATTAGTCTGACGACTCCACTGTCTTAGCATGGCATAGCACTGTTCACGTAGGTCATTCGCATGCTCCTTCTCAATCCTCTCAATGTCCTTGTCTTCAAGTCTCAAGTATCGAGCAAAGAATTTCCAGTCGACCACATTTTCACTTAACCACAGAATGACATCACGATCTGGCTCTGTTAATGGCAGTGTACTAGGTTGAGGTACCTGCTGGAGGAAGAGCAATTACAATCTGATGTGTACATATTCTTTCTTAGAAAAGGAGCAAGCCACATCTGATCATGGTGAGCTGTTGAGTGTAGTGAAAGTGCGAAGTTGAATGATTGTAACAGCTGATAAAGATAACTATGTTTTTACAACTCCTCACACTTAGCATTCAGCTTCACACAGACCTTATATTAACATCCTTCTATTGTTTTGCATATACGTACTTGCACTAGTTATCAACTGCATTGCTGAATGTACGATGGTCAATTAAAAATGTAATAATAATCAGCTCACGTGCTCCTCTCTCTCTGGTGTTGTGACTTGTGGTTCTCGTTCACAGCTCCGAGCACGAACTTGTGATTCCTCAGATATAGTTGGCTAGATATGTGCAATACAGCTCACTGAATGCATACAAAATTGCTATGTTGAAACGTTTATGTATTTAGCATAGAGCAGTGGCTACTCTACTACTCATTACATGTGGAATCTACCTCACCATTGCAGTCTCACTGTGCCATGTGTGCCATTTACGTATCTGTGTACTCTTCGTGTGCTGTCTCTTGAGACCTGCTCTGCTCTCGGAATTACTTCTTTTCACTAAAGAACTTCTAGCAGTAAGCCTAGAGTAGAACATAAACAGTTAGCTACTCTTACTGCTTTTTAACAGACAATTGCAATAAATATATAGATGTGTTTGAAGTGCATAATGCACAGTAGTTAAAGCATGCCACATGGTCTCCATATTTAGTACTAGTAGTAGCATTCCTATGACATAATTATTGTGGTATTTTATATAGTACCCTGGGGGTTAACCTACATACAGAGGATATAAATACCACAACACAAAAACAATATACTGCCAACATTCCAATCCTGTACATTGTATATTATGCAGGTATGGTTGGTATGAAGGAAGTACAGATGGTAAGACTACTAATAGCTAAGATAGCACATTCCAGGTATATCATATGGCTGTTTTGATATGCAATATATCCCCTACACATGCACAAAACAGTATACTCCATACTTACGCTCCTTTGAGACGCACAAACTTGATGCTGAGTTCCTTTTGCATACAATCCTTCAGCTGTCTCTCCAGTAGGTAAATCCTCTGGTCAATCTGTCCATCAAGATGGCTTACAATGTCATCCAACCTCGTTTCCAACAGGCTCATCACGTCATTAATTACAGGGCTCACATCATTTGAGACCCCAGAAGTTAGCTCTGAATTTGTACCTGTTAGATTAATGGTAGATTTAACTAAACACACACAACAAAATGTCCTCAGATGAGAAAATATCTTGAATCAGTAGCTATACATTGAATTTACTATGTGCATTAATGTATGGTTCTATACCTTTCAATGGTAGCTGTAATTGAGTTGATCTGCTACTGACATTGTTACATACACTGTAATCAACTCTGTCCTGCTGCTGGGAAATACAAGAGATTCCTAAATCAAAGCCCTACCGACTGGCTGCTAAACAGCCCTAGCCTTATATTAGCATGTATTAGCTACGTACCATAAAACATCAGAGGCCATAATGATATAATTAACACTCAGCTGCGTATGCTTACCGTGTTCATAGACCGAGGTAGCGTAGGACTAACATCAGTAGGTTCCTCCGTGACTTTGTCATTACGTATACGTGCTGGTGCGTCTTTGGATACTGGAGTAGCCGTCAGCATATCTCACCGGCTGAGCGTAAACTTACAGCTAGGCTATACCGTGAGAGTCCGTAGTACGTAGACGTCTAGACCTTCCTGATCAGGGTGTCGAGAATGTACTGGAATGTACTGCTGAGTGTCAGGCATGATTGAAATGCCATAGCTGAGACAGGAGATGTGTACTGCTTCCCAAAGGGTTTAGCGGAATTGCGCATGCGCAAAATTAAGACGGGAATTTGAAATTTGAAATTTGAAATTTGAAATTTGAATTTGAACGGCCGTGTCTCGGCGCGTCATATTGTTTGTCCCCTAAATAACTCTCACTGACTACTCAGAATTCCTTCTACATCAACAACCATTTTAATATAGTCCACATAACTCTTCTCCCCCAGAGCTCTTCTCACGGCTTCTCCCAGGACGTGATAGTGGTCATTATTCTGTGTCTGAGACTGGTTCCACTTTATCAGCATCTGATAAGTCTGTTCTTGTACGTAGGACGGATTTTCGGCACTAATTTGCTGTATTTCGCTCTCTTGAAGATGTAGATATCTGGCGAGAAACTTCCACTTGGGCATAGCGATGGTCGCCAAACCCAACATCACGTCTGTGCTTACGGCGCAGCTCTGCGGGAGCATTGACGCGTTCATCTTGACATCTCCGCTAAGGGGTTGAGGATCAACAGTAGTACTAGGTGATACCGGCTCTTTTTCAAGTGATTCGACTTTCTTAGCAAAATCTGAAATCATGCCTTTCAACTCGTCATGATGTTTTTTTCTCTCCTGGTCGAGTTTCTTAGTCAAATCTGAAATCATGCCCTTCAGCTCATTGTGCTGCTTATTTCTCTCTTGCTCTGCTTCCTTCAATTCTTTAGTGAGATTTTGTATCTCGTGATCGTGTGAATGCCAAGGCGAGGAATGAAGGTCTCTTGAGCTGGGCATACGAGATGTAGCTGTATAGTACGAGAAGCCATCAAAGTCTACATTATCGGGATCATTCAGAGCTGGGTTAGATTTCACGAAGGAATCTTCCTCTGGTATGTCTCCCATGCCAGAGCTAGAATGCGGCTGTGGGGAGAGAGAAAGGCGGTTTGTCTTGTTGCCCGAGCTCTTCCCAGAACGTTTGATGACGCGTACGCCATCCGTGGTAACCGAAGGGAGTTTATTAGATGCAGCTCTTCGTGATTCTGGAATGGGTTGGTGTGCCACTTGGCTAACTTCTAGTTCATGGTGTGGATTTTCACTGCTCTCGCGTGGCTCTTGATTTTCACTGCTATTTAACCTTTGAAGCCTTCTAAAAGGACACCAATTCCAGAATGCCATCATATACTGTATGACCGTATGACTCGAACACTACGTACACTATACACTACACTACACTAACAGTGTATAAAATGGAATGCGCATATTCTTCAGCTAAATTAATTAGGAATGTCATGCAGTTAGCTATTATATTACCCACCGCAACTCCTACACATGTCAGTATATGTAACTAACAAACTATATGCATGAGTAATTTCAATGATGTTTTAAATTTAAGTGCATCATAAGAAACTAACAAGTACACTGTCCCACACATAATAGTAATTATGAAGATACAGGCTTGTATATTACTGACAAAATCTATACAATATTAGTATTGCTGTTTTTATCTGTTTACAGGCAATTTAAGCACTTTCTTCACGTACTCATTAAAGAGTTCCAAATTCTCTTTTCGTAGAGCATCTCCCAATACAATGTAAGTGAAGTTCTCAGGGTCCACTGATTTCCAGTGTAGAAACATCTGATAGCATTGTTCACGGACACTCTTTGGATGCTCTGTTTCAATCCTGGTTATCACAGCTTCTTCCAGTCCTAACCATCGCCCAATGAACTTCCATTCAGTCACTCGGTGTGCAAGCCACAAAATGATGTCTGTATGACAGGGTTGGTTTGGTAGCTGTGAAAACATATATCAGAATGAATGAATGCACTTGAAGTGCGGAACCCTCAGTGCCACGCGTGCGCGAACCTTGCTATCTAATAATGCTCATGCGTGCTTTCCGTGGCCGACCGCTTTCAACGGAGGTGTGCTGGATCTCTGCAACGGAGCGGTTTCAGAGAAAACCCCACAAATTTTTTGACCTCCGTTGCCTGCTGAGTACGTGACCGTATTTTCAGGACGAATATATACAGACGCACCAGACGTGAGATACGTTCAAAAAGTTCAAAAAGTTCATGGAAGCCCTACTAGGAGTCTAGGAGCACAACACAAATACATACAATGTCAAAGCAAAGAAAAATACAGATATAACAGCTAGTGAGTTAGAAGAATGAATGGAATCTATACACAAAATAGGTAAGCATGCCATACGCTTACGCATGCGCGCCCCGAGGATTATTCAACATTCACATACTGAGTTTTTAATTAACTACTGGATTAATTGAGCTGTATATCATTGTGTATAGTGAGTGTGGTACACTAGACTAATACTGTGCAGCGTGTGTAAACATTGTACCGTTGATGGTGGGAGGGACCTGGATTTTCTTTTTGAAAACTCCCATCTCTTTTTCTTGGCATGAGCTATTCTTTCAGTTTCAGAATCAGTGTACACCCTGTGTCTTGACTCCACTACCGATGTTTGCCTGCAAGGGACGTTTGCATGCAATAGTTAACGTGGGTGACATTTCATTTAGCGATACATGGCACTGATTGATGTGTTCCTTTTTACTGACCTTGAATTGGTGGTTTGATGTTTTTCAGAAGGTTCTTTTGATGACTTGTCATCCACTTCTTCTTTGTCCTGACAGATTTTAAGTTTAAAAATAGCTCTCTAGGCCACCCAGAATGGGTAATTAAGTTTGATGACATAATAGGTGCCAACTTTCCACTCCTTTAAATTCCTCTAATTCTATTGTATACCTCAGGGACTATTACAATTCATATATTGGTATGCAGCAGGTAATAAAATATACATGAACTATTCAAACCACTAGACTCTCAAAGCAATACAACACAATACAAATGCAACTCACCCAAGACAGTCATTTTCAAAGAAAATGAGCTCCCTCAGGCCGGACTTGAACTCATGACATTCTGGCATTCTAGGCAGATGCTCTGACAACTGAGCCATCAAAGCAGCTCAGCTAACAGGGCCAAATCACACAATCAAAGCAATTCAAGGCTAACCTGAAAACCAAACTTAGTATTCTGAAGCAAGCTGAGTATTACACATACTTTTATAGAATTACATATGTACCTCAATTAGGTCAGGTAATGTATTTGGGCCCATGGTCCTGGTATTGGTGCTTTCTGTCTCAGTTTGCTGTCGTAAGTACTTCATTTTTCCTTCTAAGTCACCAACTCTTGTTGTAAGACTTTCATTATGGCTTTCAAATTTTTTATCTAGCTCAGTCAGCTTTTCTAAGATGTCCTTCAGTATGCTGTCTTGCCCAGGTACTGCAAACCTCGAAGGCACATGGCCACTGCTATTGGGGCTAGCACCACCCGAAGGTGTGTGGAATGAAGCACTTGAAACATTACTGACTGAAGACAGATTGGAGCTAGTCCTCTGACGAAATTGAACCAAACCACCATCTCCTAGTGTGCTCATGCTGGCCTGGCTGACATACCCATGATCAGAGAGACTGCTATTTGCCGTGGACACATGCTTGAGATGTTTGGTGGGTTTGGGAACAGAAAGGCTTGTCTCCAGTTCTGCATCAGATGACTGTCTTTGGCCTAAATCTGAGGGTCTTTTCAGTTTGTCATGAGACTCTGTGACCTCTTCAACATGTACAGAAGGCACAGTAGTACTGGACATACCACCTTCAGCATGTGTAGTCTTTAGGCTTTCATCTTCTTTACTCCTGCTTGGAGTTTCTGCCTTCTTTTTGTCTTTCTTTTTACGACCTGGAAATCGTAACATTGCAACTGCTAGCTGTAGCTTTGCTATTGTATTTTGATTCAAACTTGAAGACAAACTTTCTATTATAGTATTTCTAACAATCAATAGAGTACTCAGTATATGTATCTAGTAGATATAGTCAAATCACAGATCCACACTAACTACTTACCATCTAGTAATGTAAGTTCTACAGAGATAGCTAACAGATCAACTGACTCAGCTTATCTGAACTCAGTTCAACTTGTGGTTGATATATACACAAATGGTCAGAAGTACATCATACGGACTGCTCATTCGGAATGTGTTTTGTGATTGGTGGTATATATTACGTATCTCCTAATTCTCATGTGTATTAATGATGTCATCAGTGATATATATGTTGTTCTAGCATTTTTCCACATTATATCGAACCATATGATGTCACAGTATCAGTGAAAGTCCATTGGTTTATATACACTTCCTACATAACTGTCATTTAAGTTATGAATTTACAGCCAAATATAGTTCTCTCTATTACTGCAAGTGGTACAATATTGCCCAGCTGGCGTATATTTACATCACATATCTAATGGACTGTATTATGACGTATACTGCTGTAGGTGGCATTGTTGACAGATATATGCTGTCAACACATACCAATGCTACCATCAGTTTGTATTGATGCAATATATATTAATGGAGCCTGTTTTCTTCCACTTAATGGTCCTTGTAGCAAGGTAGTTATACTGTAAACATCTTCCTCACTGGATCCAGATAGAGGTCTCACTGAGAGAGCAAATGATTCTTTTGGAGAGATGGAGGGGATGTTCCATGCATAAATAATATGCATATTTACTGAGTTTCTTGCCTAGGGTATGAAGTCTAGGATAGCTGTCAATATCAACTAGGTATAAATGGTGCTAATGAGGGCC
Organism: Theonella swinhoei; assembly: GCA_963970385.1. Taxonomy (NCBI): domain Eukaryota; kingdom Metazoa; phylum Porifera; class Demospongiae; order Tetractinellida; family Theonellidae; genus Theonella; species Theonella swinhoei. The sequence goes on along the minus strand of OZ019949.1, from coordinate 1,221,645 downwards.
AACTAGCCTGAAGCAGCTGTCCGCCATTTGCCTGGTTCATACTCTGCACGCCTTATTTTAATATTATAATAATTATGTGACATATTATGCATAGTTAATTAACATAAACAAGCATAGAAATGAAATAGGTCATTGCAATTATATCAACACAAACAAAGATGTAGAATTCAAAACTTCAAAGAGAAGGTTAAGTGTACACTTTATTAGCAATAAAATGTGCTAGACATTTGTGACCAATATGGTCTCACACAATAAGTTTGTCTCTTTACAGAGTTAGGTGGAATGTTTTCCAATCTCCAGACACCTCATGATCATTTCTTCACTGGAGATATTGATATTGCTGTATCCCATACACGAACGTTCTTGTGAAGTCCAGAGCTTGGCAGAGAGCCTTTGGTTGGATTCAGCTTGTGTGCAATTGTAGTAAGCTCCTCTTTTGTCAAGTCTTCCCGCACATATTCAACTGAAAGAAAGAGAATGTATATTTGTGTAGGTAATATTTGTTAGTGGGTGGGCAAAACCATCATCATAGCAGATATATTGACATTAAAACATGCACTATTTGTATGGGATTAACTGATACTCTTAGTTAAAGTTACCATTCACAGAGGAGGTAGGGACTTGCTTCATAGAGTCATTCCTGTTAGACCAGTTCAACATATAATAACATACTCACATTCCAATATATATTGTTCACATCTAACTACAGTAGATTCTGATAGAACTGACCTCTCAGTACGTAGAGAAGAGATGGACGAATAGTTTCCGAGCAGCTCTGCCTCTGTTGTCACACCATGCTGTATTTGAAAGAATATAATTATACATAGAGACATTGCATGCATGCAGTCTCCCTTGGCTTCATTGTATATACACATGCATACTCACTATATCTCCACCAGAAAAGGCTTTTTTGTTTTTTCCAAGTCTTGGCTTCTTTTTGATCATGGTTGTCTCTTCCTCAGATTTTACCGATTTCGCTTTAAGACAATCTACTTCTAATTCGAGTACTGCCAAACGTGAGTTGATAGTACTTCCACCCAGTTCTGAACAGCTGACATTTTGCTCTTTTACTGCAGTATTAAAAATATGCCTGATAATATGTTGGCACACTATGTGAATGTTCTTACACCTTACCGATTAGACTAGTTTGGCTGGCATAACCACTCTCCAGTGAAACATTGCTTTCCTTTATTCCCTTTACTGTTGTGCATTGAGATTGTTGGGTCTCTGTTGCTGAGGCTTGATGTGGAGTGAAATCAACTTGTGTCTTTGAGGGTGAAGTTTGGGAAATGGCAGCGGGGTGTCGTGGAGTTTGTTTCCTTCTTATCTGTCTTGGTGATCCTTGACTCATGGCTAGAAAAATCTGTATAGGGAAGAAATGTCCATGCACCAGTAAAATCAGTATTGTCTGTAGCTCATAAACAGCGCGGCTAACAGCACTGCTATACAAGTACTACTTGTAGAAGGTCGTACATCGTTGTAGCTACTTTAGTGAGTGACCGCCGTTGAATATTCCACAATTTTAGTAGTACTATTGACTCATACTCCGACTTTTTTCAACTTACATAGAGCTAATCTAATGTTTCACGGAGCCAAAGGCAGTAGGCGTCATTATGTATACGTACGTATACGTAGCTCTTGTACACGCGCACACAATGAACTCCAGAAAATTCGAGAACGCTCTTGGGACGTCATCGTGTGACTAACAAATACGCAAGAGCTCTGTGTGTGTGTGTGTGTGTGTGTGTGTGTGTGTGTGTGTGTGTGTGTGTGTGTGTGTGTGTGTGTGTGTGTGTGTGTGTGTGTGTGTGTGTGTGTGTGTGTGTGTGTGTGTGTGTGTGTGTGTGTGTGTGTGTGTGTGCAATTCACAATTGCATACCTGTTCTAATGCGCATGCGCAGTTTCTAAATGCACCGATAAGGTGTTTATGGAAAGACCACACATCCAGTTATTGGGTACATTTTAATATTTGACTAAGAATGCACCAGAGTTGATTTCGGAGCATACAAATATCAAAATGTCCTGGGGGAGCATAGCCCCAGACTCCCCTAGCCTCAGTAGGTACCGGTACATGTAGGCTGCGCCACCACAAGGTCGGCCCCCCCCATCCAAAAGCTATCTTCTTACGCCCCTGCATGATTCTCTTTAGGTTCGCTCCGCTCTCTAATTACCAGCCAAATACGTGACTATATGTGGTAAATTAGTGACAATGAGCACCAAAAAGGGTGGGGTCGCGCAGGCCAGCACTTGCAAGGAGCGTACAACGAGTATGTTATGGTTGCGGAGCAGGCTCACCCTTTAGGCCCAGCCTCCCCCCTACCCCCTATTTCCCTTTCTACATCTTTTTATTACAGGATTGCGCATATTAGTATGCCATTATCCTCTGCCTTTGCTTCAGGAATCTTCCCTTTAGCTACCCAAACTTATGGCTTACTCGGGCTTACTTTCACTTTTGACGGTCTCTGCGACTCAATTAAACCAAAGAGACTGGAAAAGAAGACTCTAGAGACTAGGAAAAAACAGTGGAGACTCTAAAGTATATGCAATATTATTAATTTTCGTGAGTTCTTACATGAAGTAACAGCACAAACCTCAGCTTTTTGGATTCTACGTACAGACGTGTTGGGTTACAGCTCTGCGCACGATGACGTAACAGAGACAATGCGTCATGGGTGACTAAAACATAAGTTGTTTGTGTGTACATAGCGTTAAAAACATCCGATGAGCGTCCGAAAATTGAATATTTTACATAGCTATAGGTGGAACGTTCTCAAACCACCTCTCCAAAACCCTTAGGATCCTCTCTTCACTCCATGGAAGCATGAAGATATCACTGTATGACATCGTCTCACACATACATGAAGATTCGAAGCCTAGAGCTCTGCCATTTATTTTTCTACTTTGTATGTTTTATGACTTGCCGTCACTTTTATTAGTATGCACTAGATGCATTGTTCAGACATACTATTATCTACCCTTACTGATTGAGTTCTACAGATGTAAACTTGACACAGCTCAACTAGCTACACTCAGTTCAACTATGGTTAATAATCAAATGCATGTAGATAGATAGTAGCACTGCCCCCCAAAGAAATATGTTATTCTGTGTCATTATATGTATACACTAGCTAGCAAATGCCTCCATCTGATGATCAAAACATGTTGTTCTTATTGAACATGCTGACTGCCACAAAAGTTCATTGGTTTAGTATTATTCATTGCTGCATGCCAAATATACAGGATGCATACGTAATCATGACGTATATAGATCTCTATTACTGTTATGGAATTTGCTGACAGGTTAGTGCACTAAATAACACTTTCCACCGCATGTTCAGTAAGTACAATGATTCAGTGTATCGCCCAGGCCGGCGCGCGTTATTCCTATAGCTATAGCTAGTTCTAGCTAAAGTGGATGACAACTGTGAGTACATGTATGACATTGGGAACTTCTCTTCTCGTCTATAATGACTGTCTCAGCCACAGAGAAGGTCTGAAAAGCTCGCTGCATTTATACATTAGCTCGTATAATATTCCAGGTAGCGTTAGTTCCCTAATAGGCTTGTGAACAACCTGTGCCGTCGAAGGACGAGCTCTGGCTGCAATAGGCTTGGTGGGTTTCGCAGTAAGCAGATGGTGGTGTCATGGGGATTTGGTACCCCCAGATATGGTAACCCCGGTGTCGCGGTATATTTTATCCCCCCGATTTTTTATCCGGCCGGATAGAATATTCTATCCGGCCGGATAATTATTCCTAGGATATTTCATCCGTACTAAGGGTATACTATCCGCCGGATAAAATATACGGGGGATAAAATATACTGTGACACCGGGGGTACCAATCACCGGAGATTTCGTAACCCGGGAGTCTACCATAATATTACCGGAAATATCAGTCCGGTATCGGGGGATTTGGTAATTAAATTACTCATGGCGCGTAGCGCAGCATATGATGACGTTAGAAGTGGACTCTGAACCATTGCACTCAACACAATGATAACAGTATATTACATAACTGATAACGTCAGTTGAATTAATGCCATCGATGGAGCCTGTTTTCTTCCACATAATGGTCCTTGTAGCAAGGTATAGTTATACTTTCTTCACTGGATCCAGATAGAGGTCTCACTGAGTGAGCAAAATTAATGATTCTTTTTGGAAGGATGGATAGGGGCCTTTCCACCATTCATAAAAGTATAGGCTCTCACAGGGCAACTAGGTATACATTGCCTCATGCAATGAGGGCCAACCAGTCTGAAGCAGCTGTCTGCCATTTGCCTAGTTTACTCTGCACACCTTATTTGGATACTATAATATGTGACATATTATGCATAGTTAATTAACAGAAATAAGAAATAAAGAATTGTTTGGAATAGGAATTATATCACAAACAAGAATGTAGAGCGATGCATTCAAAACAAAGAAAAGATTAAGTGTACACTTTATTAGCAATCGAATGAGCAAGACGTTTCTGACCAATGTTGTCACACACAACTGCTAAAGTTTGTCTATTTACAGAGCTAGGTGCAATATTCTCAAACCATCTCTCTAGAATTCTCAGGATCAGCTCTTCACTGGAAGCATGAGGATATCGCTGTGTGACATCATCCCACACAGTAAGGTCCTTATGAAGCCTAGAACTCAGTATGGAGCCTTTGATTGGATTCAGGTTATGTGCAATAGTAGCTAGCTCCTCTTTTGTCAAGTCTTCCCGCACATAACCAACTGAAAGGAAGGGAATGTATGTTTGTGTAGGGGTAAGTGGTATGAAATTGAGGTCTGAACATGTACTAGTCTAACTTGGGTGGGCACATATCACAATCATAGTAGATACACTATCAATGTACTGACATTATGACATGTACTATTTTAACTGATAGCTACATTTTGTTGTTATAAAGTTACTAACCATTCATAGAGGAGGTACAGTCTTGCTTCATAGGGCCATCTTCTATTTCCCTATTCGTGTTAGACCAATTAGGACATATTACTTACATTCCTCAAATAATTTCTCTTATTGTTATGTATTGTTTAATGATATTCATATCCACATCTAACTACAGTCTGATAGAACTAACCTCCCAGCATGTAGAGAAGAGACAGGTGAATAGCTTCTGAGCACATTTGGCTCTCTTGTCACACCATGCTGCATTTGAAATAATACATACAGGGTGCATGCAGTCACAGTATGACATGGCATTATATATACGGTGGAACCTCTCTAATCTGGACACCCTTGGGACAAAAGAAAGCATCCTGATTAGTGAGGTGTCCTGATTTCGGGGGTTAAATTGTACCCAAACATGGCATTTGGGACAGCAAAAAGTGTCCTGTTTATCAAGGTGTCCTCATTTCAGGGTGTCCTGATTAGAGGGGTTCTGCTGTATAGTGCTTGATGTTTTTGCACGTATACATATACTTTGCCTATACCTTACCTCTGTGTGCGACCTGGAATTTGTATCAGATGATGCACTTTTGCTTTGCTCTTGTTGCACTTTTAAGTTAAATGCGTCCAATGACACCATAAAAGCACTAAATATTTGTTCCAGTTCCTCAACATGTCCACTTGGATCACTCCAACCCATTCTGATGCTGGATATCTCCCTCTTGATGCTAGCCATCATCTCCATACTCTTCCCAGCTATCACCTCCAATTTCTGCCTGGCTTCCTCTGACAATGATAAGTGTTGAAAAAACATTGATACATGCATGTTACACTACTCTAGCAACTTTTCCAATACCTCATGCACCTGTACCAATATGGGAATAAGACTTACAACAAATTGTCTTATTCCCATACTTGATACACTGCATACCAGACTAGGAATGAGACTACACTACAGTATTAATATTCATGATAATAGTTGGCATACTATGAACAATCCTTCAAGAGATGCTAAGAAAGGCAAGGCAACAACTACAACACAACAGAAAGGCAAAGCAACACAACACAACTCGCCCGAAACAGTCATTTTTTAAAGAAAAATTGGCTGCCTCAGGTGGGACTCGAACCCACGACCATCAGCTCTCCAGGCGATGCTCTTACCAACTGAGCTACCGAGGCAGCTCAGCTGGCTGGGCCGAATCCTGCATACAAATCACGAAGCATCTCAACCTGATGTATCGTACTTATTTCTATAAGTACGATATCTATGTACATGTTCTACCTTCCATACCTTCAGAATAGATTTGATTCACTGAAGACTCATGATCATCCCTGCAAAAATATCAGGAAAATTAACATGTGAGGCCACAGAGTTGTTAGTCAATTGTACTGCTGGTATTCAACCTACGTGGACTGTTGTTGACTGGAGGGCAGAGGGCTGTCCCTATCATCACTCTAAAATATATATTACATAATATAACAGCTACACTGACCAAACATATGCCCCCATTTTCACTGACGAGAGCCTGAGGGTGCTCATCAATGAAAATATAGTAGAAGCTGTAATGTATTTAATATCGGTACGCATACAAATTGTGTAGTTATGTATATAGCTATGTATACATATGCTTGCTATATCAGTAAATATCCTGTACGGTGTGTGCATGTGCACTGTAAACAACAAGTAAAAAGTGCTGTGATTGCATTGCACTTTAATTAGTGCAAGGAATAAACTTTCTACTTACTAATGGACCATGCATTGTTGTTAAGGATTTCAGGGCAAAGATAATAACAATTGTCATACAGGGCCCTTTCTAATCTGGAAAAAAAGGTTCGTGAAGACGTCATGATCTCAGGCATTGTAAAATATACATTAAAATCTCAAAGGATCTAGTGCCAAAAATCAGAGAAATAAGTACGATATATATGCAACAAGACAGTCCTAGGGGATGAGGGCAAGGGGATGAGGGCATGCAACAATATAATAACAGGCGTAACCCCTCCCTACATTCTTTATTATATACGGATGCTATTATTGTTGCAGCTGTCTTGCTACTGTAAATGTTGCCAATTCAGGGTGTTCTGATAGAGGAATTCCACCATAGTATATAAAGCACACTTACCAAATGAGGTGTGAAGTCTCTGCTAGTACCACGACCTCCTAGATGGGGGGAGACAGGTAAACTCTGTCTTTGCACAGCATATTTTTCTTCTGGATGGTTCTCAACATGTGAACTCCCTGAGGTGAGAGCACCCTCTTGATCTACTACTGCCTCATTACTTCTGTGCTTTTGATTGTCCAATTGACTATTAGCCCTTAAGCGTAAGTCAGAGTTGCTGGAGTATCCACTCTCTAATGAGACACTGCTTTCCTTTGGTGCTCCGTGGCTCATGATTAGAGAGGTTTTAAAACTCTGTATGAAAGAAATGTCCATGCACTGGTAAATCAGTATAGGCTATGTATTAAACTTGATGTCAGTAGAGAGTTATGAAATCAGGGGCAGAGACACCATGTCAAAAGTGGGGGGGCTCGGTGTTCATGAAGTTTACTATATACATTCATTCTAAAATTTTACATTCTTCATTTGACCCATTGACAACCAAATTTGGGGGAGCTCAGCCCCCACTTATCAAAAAGTGGCAACCAAATTTTGGGGGGATCAGCCCCCCTTATCAAAAAGTGAGGGGGCTCAAGCCCCCCCTGCCCCCCCCCCCCCCAGGTTCTCTGCCTCTGAAATGGTGGCAGGATCATGCACACAAGTAGGCTAGAGGAATCTATAATATTGGTATTCTCTTTAGCTACCCAAAATTATGGCTTACTTTCTTTTTGGCTGTCTCTGCAACTCAATTGAAACCAGAGAGAGTGGAAAAGACCAGCGGAGACTCTAGGGACTAGGAGAAACAAGCTAGAGAATAAAGTATATGCAATTAACTTTCGTGAGTTTTACGTACATGAAGTACAACACAAACCTTTTTGATGAGACAGCGGAGTCTAATGAACATGCGAGAGAGATTCTACATGTGTGATGGCATAAGCATCATATATACGTAACCCGCGTACGATGACGTCATAGCGAGAGAATATCAATTTCCTCTCGCTAACGTCATATTAACAATAAAAACAGGAGTTGTTCATGTGCACACTAGAAGGACACTTCAATTCAAGGGTACACATTATAATGAGATAAAGTCAGCTACCAATCCTCATACATGCTATATAACCTCGGAGAGTCATAACAGGCTAAGTTAAAGTATCTGAACAATGCATTCTAATGCTCACCAATAGAAGTGATGGCAAGTGATAAATATATAAAATAAATAATGCATAGCACTATATGCTGCATGAGCTCTAGACTTCAGATCTTCATGTATGAGATTATGTTGTACAGTGACATCATCATGCTTTTAGAGAGGAGATGATCCTGAGGTTTGAGAATACCTAGTTCTGTAAATATATATTATTGCATTCAATTTCTGGACCCTGATGTTTTTGATACTATAACTCCTGTATTTAAATATTTCACATCTATTAATACTGCCGTCCATTAAATATTTTATAGCTACTACCCTTACTGATTGAGTTCTAGCACCACCCCATAGAAATGTGTTGTTCTGTGTCATATTAAATACTGCTAGCAAATGCCTCAATCAAAACATGTTGTTCATAGCATATCAAAGCTGCTACTGAAAGTTCATTTACATTCTGTTGATCACTTGCTACATAACTTTCATGTATATATACCTGGCCAAATATGGTACCTCTATCACTGTATGTGATACAATATAGCTATATATAACATAGCAATGAACTGTGACCTGCATAGGTTATGACGTATCATGATTCTGTTATGGAATGTGCTGACAGGTTAGTGCACTAAACAACACCTTCCACCACATGTACAGTTAGTATAAATTTAATTAATGTGTAAACCCCAAGCGAATTCCTTGCTGAGTCGATGACAACCGAAATTACGCGCATGCGTATGAAAGGTCTCCTATTAATAGGTTCACACAGCCTTCACACGTGGTTTTGTGCACAGGTTCTCATTCCTTTGTAGGACCATTCCAGACATTGAATGTCACTTTCACCCATTTGAGAACTGCATTCGCTCAACCTACATTCCTTCCCTAACTGGCAGATCTCCTCCTAGTGACCTAGAACGAGACCTCCTTGGCCTACCACCGAGACTGGGGGGCCTTGGCATTACAAATCCAATCGCAGTATCCACTGGACAGTTCAGTGACTCTACAGCCATTTCAGTTTCTCTCAGCAACCTAATTAAAGAGCAACGGTTGGAGTACCCCTTTGAATGCATTGATGCTCAAATCACAGCGAAAAAGACAGTCCATCAGCAGCGTCAAAACAATGTCAAGGAATCTGCGTCTGTAATCAGAGATAATGCCCCTGCTGTTTTACAAAGAGCCATGGATTTAGCTCAGGAGAAGGGTGCCTCCAGTTGGCTTACCACACTCCCTTTGAAGGAATTCAACCTCGCCCTACACAAAGGTGCTTTCCGTGATGCTGTTGCATTGAGATATGGTTGGCAACCTAAAAACATCCCCACTCACTGTTCATGCGGCTCTAGTTTCTCAGTGGAGCATGCTCTATCCTGCCCAAAGGGAGGCTTTCCAATAATGCGACATAACGAGGTGAGAGATCTCACAGCCAATCTAATGGCAGAAGTGTGCCATGATGTCTGTACTGAACCTAGCCTACAGCCAGTCACTGGTGAACGTATCTCAGGTGCCTCTGCAGTCACAGATGATGGTGCAAGGCTGGACATTGCAGCTAGTGGGTTTTGGGGAGGTCGTTATGAACGTGCATTTTTTGATGTTAGGATCTTTAATCCTCACACCCCTTCCAACCGCCAGCCCATTTCCACCTGCTACAGAAAGCATGAGAATGCCAAGAAGCGTGCCTACGAACAACGTGTCCGTGAAATTGAGCATGGCTCCTTCACTCCCCTAGTTCTATCTGCAACAGGAGGATTGGGAAATGTAGCCACTATCTGTTATAAGAGGCTTGCCTCTATGATTGCAACAAAACATGACCAATCTTATAGCAGCACCATGTCATGGTTGAGGTGTACCCTTTCCTTCTCCCTCCTTCGTTCCTCCATTCAATGTATCAGGGGATCTCGCTCTGCAGGAGGACGGGCTGTGAAACATCAGATTCCTCCTATCGATCTTGTTACATCTGAAGCAAGTCTCGTAACATGAGTCACATCTGCATATGTATCTTTAAAGCCCCACAAACTACTGAATTCTATTCCATTTTGCTTGTTTGTATATAGATTTGTGGTTTATTTCACTGTATTTTACTGTATCATTCTTTTCTTTTTTTGCACTGTGAAAAAAAAAAAAAAAAAATTAATAGGTTCATAGCAATGACGTAATCGAAAAATTACGCGTACTATGGAGACTTCCGGCGTTTGGCGATGCTAACAACTTATTTGACCTTTTGAACTTTCTTTATTACGCCGGCGTCTCATGTCAGTTGCGGCGAAACGAGCATGTAAAGTAACAGTTGTGTTTATGTTTGTCGTGCTTGTTAGGCCAAGCGATGATATTATTGTACGCACGAGCTGACGCGCGCTGCGAATCTACTGTAGCTAGCCTGCTGTGCTTAGCTAAGCCGAAAGGTGAGTCACAAATACCAAATTATAACTTTCTCAGATACACAGGTTTTCAGGTAGTTGTCCAATTCCGAGTTCACATATCACTCATGCGCACACCGACTGGCCTATGAACGAGCCATATAGCAGCCAATAGCACTCTTTACGACGTTCATATTTGAAAGAGTCTCGGTCAAATATGAACGTAAAGAGTGGTCCACTTACTATTTGCGGCTACATGGCTTGTTCGTAGGCCAGTCGGTGTGGGCATGCGTGATATTTTAAACTCGGAATGCCTCTCACCCTTCTCAGTTTTTTGTGCATAAAATTGCCTCCAGCCAAGAGGTTAGCTGGCCAAAGCTTTGGGACCTGGCTCTAGAGCGAGGAGTTTTTAGTACTATTTGTATCCAAGCTGTATTGAAACTTCTCTCCCTCCGCATTCTCTCAAACAATATGTGCCCTGTTCCCAACTGCAACATCTCTCTGGATTCAGAGTCACCCTGCTCCCACTTCCTCTCCCACCACTCGGATCTCACTGCCTCCATCGAAGGAATCATAGATGCCTGTGTCCACTGTTCAGACTCTATTTATTAAATTTTATAGTTTCAAAGCTATTTGGCATTCATATCCCTAACCTTATCTTTCACTTTTTATTTTATGTTCCTGTAAACCCAAGGCAAATGATATTTTGACTTTGACTTTGACTTTGAATGGGACAACCCAACCAACCTGAAAACCTCTGTATATGCTGTAGTCAGGGGGGGGGGGGGGGGTTGGGGGGGTACTCCCATCTTGCCTCTCCGTGCCTTGGTTTGTGACGGGGCCATTACGGGCTGCGATTTTTTATCTGACGTACACTTTTCGAACTTAGTCTGTGGCCGCTAGTGAGTGTACTGGGCGTGGCGTGCGAATTATTTGAGCAAGTCAGGCAGAGAAAATGCGCACTTAGATAAGTCACGAAGAACTTCTAGATCTGACATGTGATCAGACTAAGAGAAGCCCAGCCTGGGTCTGGCAACACTATTCCTCTAGACTCTGCTTATTCCTGGATCCTGAATTAGCCTAGATGGATCGTACCTAAGCACGACCACCAACAGAACTAGCAGCAATCTTCTGAAGAGCACAGTGAACGTTTGAAGCTCATTACTAAATTTAACTAAACCCGCGCCACATGATATATATAAATTATTGCACAAACATGTACAAAAACACATATGAGTATTTAGGGTGAAGTGATGACGTGTAAATATGGTCCACGCTGCGTCGTAGTAGGAGATAACAGTGCAAAGCTGACCCTCTCTGACTCCATACGCTACGTAAGACTGCACGAGCACCCCGAGAGTTGAATACAAGCAATCACTGCAGTCTGTAAACGCGCATACCACCAATAGTTGGTCAATCAATAACAACTAGGCCGGGCATATGGCCATGGGGACCTTAGGAGTACAGAATGAAGCCGTCAGCTCGAACTTTGAACTTTTGAACTTTGCCTTCCGAGACTAAGTTCGAAAAGTGTACGTCACATAAAAATCGTTTACGGGCTGGCTAGGGCACGGTCAAATAAAAAATCGTTTACGGGCTGGCTAGGGCACGACTATTTACGCATGCGCGATTGCGGCGCCTCCTTGCCTATGCGCATTGGCGCTTGGTTTACATCTGCCATCTACCGCCCTCAACGTGCTACGCGCTACGGTTTGCCTGACCAATCAAAATTTGCTTCCACCGCCCCTGCCTAGGCTCTACCACTGCCAGTGCGCAACTGAAAGAGCCCCCCCCCCCCCCCCCCCGCTACGCCACTGGCCTATTCGTTAAGTTCTATGCTTGTTAACTAACTATGATGTCTCAATCAAAGAGCTTAGAAAGAGAAAGCAACATAACAGAGCAGAAAGGCAAAGCAACATAACACAACTCGCTCAAAACGTTGATTGCTGAGCTCCAGTGGGACCACAACCACCATAACAAACCATTACATAATTAGATAATCAGTCACTACAGCACTATTGTCACACATGTATGTACATACCAATGTATCAACACATGTACATGTTGACAACATTTATACATACCAACACAAGAATAAATTACAATGCTAAACGAGAAAAAACCATTTCGACATATCTTAGGTATATATGGGAGTCCTCTCCTTGTAATACCTCTCCCAGAACTTGGTAGTTAGCATTTTCCGGATCTCTTAATCTCCAGAAGCGTAGCATCTGGTAACACTGCTCCCTGTACTCAATTAGATAGTCACTTTCAATGCGTTCTATATCTGATTCATCCAGATCAAGAGCACGCCCAATAAACTTCCATGATCGGAGAATACGTGAGAGACGAAGTATAACTTTATTGCTGACTGGTTCACAGGGTAATTCATGAGGCAACTTCACACCCTAAAATGAAAATAATAGTATGATTGCCCAGTACTATATTCAATTTGTACGTAAGTTAGGTTTTTGCATGTATCTAATACAAGAGTCATAAAGGATGTAAGGATGGCAGTGCAAAAGGTCAGACAAAAGGGTGCAGTATAATATATGCAGCAAGACAGGGGGAAAATAACATGGGTAACACCTCCCTACATCCTTTGAGGTTACACATGTAGGCTTATACATGCAGCATTCGGGAGTTCTGATTGGTTTCGTTTGTTAAGGCAAATGAGCATGTCGGTGCCATCCCTACATAGAGAGTCCACAGATTCACAGATTACCTTAAGGTTACTATTAATTGCGGGTACTAATTTTAGCGAATTCAGGGGTAATCCATGAAATCGCTAAATTATATGCGTGCTAATATTCATACTGCAACGAAAATTCGCTTAAATAGAACACAAAATTCGATCTCGAACAACAAACAGAAGACGTATTTCGTCAGCAGGCTCACCATCCAAACCGGAGTGTGGATTTGAAGGCCTCATGGCCACACGTCTCGGGATCTGTGTATTAGTGCTAGTGGGGTCAATACCACTCAGCGCCCTCAACTGCTGCCCCCCAACCCTGGACCCTGAGGCCGCGAGACTAGCTGAGAGAAGCACCAAAACTACTAGCAATTGACTAAACTACACAATTATTGCCAGAATATCTTTCTTTTCTATGAATGAACTGGTATTGTCAGTCATGATTGCCACATAATGTTGTTTTGTATAGACTTAATGTATAGTGAAGATAAAAAATCGCTAAAATTAGTGTTCGCCAAAAACTCTCCGTTCAAAAACGCTAAAATTAGTAACCGCAATTAATAGTAACCTTAAGGTATTGCCTCCCTGTGCAACTTAAATTCTTCCATCAAATGGGAGAGTACCTACCATTTTGTCTTGTTCTCGGGTCTGTTTCTCTCTTGTGAATTTTGAGAGGTTGAATGATGTCCTTTCAGTGGACAGTCTGGTTCCAGAAGCTGTTTCTCCCTCACTATACCTGTACAGGATAACAACATAGTATGATGACAGTGTATGTTCAATAACTAATATACACAGCAAAATAGTCTTACACAGGGAGTTTCAATAGATCAACCATCAATGGAGTGGTCTTCAGGGGACAAGACTGGATATGACGTTCCAAGTCAGACAACTCTCCCTGCCACCCACACCCTCTGTCTTCATGATGACAGAACACATGAAGTTGGTTGACTTGACGACAAAACCGTTTGTCTAACATAGTCTTCAACTGTGGCTCATTACACAGGGGACATGCCCCTCCCTCTCTCTGTATCCTGGTAGCAGCTTCCTGTGAGACATGATTACCACAGCAAGAAGTGAGGTGAGGCTGGAGCAGTAGGCCATATGTTACTGGACAGAAGAAATCTTCAGATGGCTGCTCAATAAAAGGAAAGTTTTCTTCTGATGGTGGTGGCTGATCAGACGATTTCCTGGATATGAAAAGGAGGTGAGCACATACACATATGTCATGCTACCGCCTGGCACCTGACTGCGCGTTACACACTTCTCAAGCAGTAGCATAACAAACAGATAGATAGAAACTGAGACTTACAATAATGACTGACAAATGAACTCATGCACAGCAATATATGCCACAATAATGACATCACATCCGTTACATTATTACTTCCGTTACACATATGTACATGTGGCATCTGCTGGACTAGGCATCTGGTGTCCTACTCCAGTCTATGTATGTTGTTTGTTGTATGTCTTGTTAGCTATTGTTTGGTTTGTTGAGGTTAGGGTTCTGGGTTTCCTTCTTTTCATTCTTGGCTAGTGTGCTAAACACATATTTTTCCATGTCTACAATCTTATCAAAGAATTGGTATATATGTAAGTTAGACGCCGAGTCGAGGGAACTACGCGATTTAGAAAGCCGAGGGCCAGATGTAGCGTCCCGAGCGTAGCAAGGGCGCTACCAAGGGCCCGAGGCTTTCTAAATCACGTAGTTCCCGACGACGAGTACGTCTAACTATTTTAGACTACAGCGGAGAAACTGATTGGACAGTGACCATTCAAACCGCTAGCAACAAGCGTGTCATAGATCCCGGTACTAGGGGCCCGCGGCCAACTATAGATCCTGCTAACGAGGTGACTATGAAAAATAGATCCCGCGTTTCTCGCAACCTGATTGGTCAATCTAAAGTTACCGTAATCTAAAGACTATTTAGGGAACAATATAACCATTATAGAGAGTCACCCCGCAATCACCCAACCACCAACACCTAGTTACAACAAGGCACTATTGTGGGCAGCAGCGACCACCTGTTTCTTTGGGTTTTTCTGTGCTGGGGAAGATCACTGTCCCTACAGTGTCGGCCTTCGACCCAGTAGTCCACCTCTCATGGGGTAATGTCTCCATAAACAACGTGAGCCAAGTCGTTCGGATCATTCTTAAGAGGTCAAAAACTGATCAGTTCGAGAGAGGTACCCAGGTCTATCTGGGCGCTACGGGCGATGAGCTTTGCCCAGTAAGGGCGTTGCAGTCATACGGAGTCGTGCGTGGCACCTCACCAGGAACCTTTTTCTGCTCGGCGGTGGGCACCCCACTAACCAAGGCCCACTTTGTGGATCAAGTCAGGTCGGCTCTAGCCCGGGCTGGCCTTCTCCTATCGGGATACTCCGGCCATAGCTTCTGCATCGGCGTGGCAACAGCGGCTACCCAAGCAGGAATACCAGATTCGACTATCCAGGCCTTGGGGCAATGGTTGAGTTCAGCTTTCCTTTGGTACATCCAGCCCACCTGCGAACAGCTCGCTCAGTACTCTTACCCACTAGCTCACAGATCATGAACAGTATGTTGTGTTGCTATGCTTTCATAGCTGTAATGACATACTCGTTAGTTTAGCAGTGGCTGTGTCTTGGGAGTGTGTGAAGAGGGGGTGGAGCCTATGTAAACGCGACTCCACCTCCAAGGGGAACTCCCTTGACATGCCCCTGCTCGATTGCCAAGCCCAGTCCTTTGGCCAACATCCTCAATGGGCTTGTTACAGTCCATGCAAGAGGGTACACATCCTGGGTGGGATGGGGCTGGGAGGAGCATAAGGTTGAGGTGAGTTAAATAACAGTTAACGTGTGGTTAACAGAGGTTAACGAACCGACCGGGAGTCAGGCACACACAGGCGCACGGTGAGAGGCAAGCATGTGGCTCACTTGCAGCTGCTCAGATTGTGTGCTGGCTACCCATCCCTACGGTTTTTCTTTTTCTCGCAGCATTAACTGTTGTCCTCCACCCTCTGGTGTGATCAGGACTGGATTGGGCAGGGGTGGAGCCTACGTAAATGCGGCTCCACCTACAAGGGGAAGTCACTTGACACACCCCTGCCCGATTACCAAGCTCCTTTGGCCAACATCCTCAATGGGCTTGTTACAGTCCATGCAAGAGGGTGCACATCCTGGGTGGGATGGGGCTGGGAGGAGCATAAGGTTGAGGTGAGTTAAGTTACAAATTGAGTATAGACTGTGTATTAGCATAGCCATTATTGAGTTTCCCCTCTGCTCATTAAGTTAAGAAAAGAACAGAGGGAGTACTGGATCTCTGCAACAGAGCAGTTTTAGAGACAATCCCACAAATATTTTGACCTTCGTTGTTCGCTGAGTATGTGACAGTATTTTCAGAACGAACAGACGCTCCAGAGAGATGTGACTTAAAAGACACACACACACACACACACACACACACACACACACACACACACACACACACACACACACACACACACACACACACACACACACACACACACACACACACACACACACACACATACACACACACACACAGACACACACACACACACACACACACACACACACACACACACACACTACAGTAACCCTCCTGCGCATGCATGCCGAGGGTTAACAAGGAATGTAGTGCGCATTATAGTATTTTACCAAGGGCCATGAATATCAGAAACATGGTGTCGCTGAGGGTTCTGCATTCAGTGAATATTACGTGCATTCTAACATATACCTCTCTGTAGTGGTAGTAGGCAGAGTTTGATGTACTGGTAGTTGATGAGGGAACCTGCAATAGGTGGATATATAACACTAGTGCATAGACAGTCTCACAGGTTGGCACCCCCTCTTTTAAAATATCCTGGTACATGTTGTGTTACAAGCCAGTCAACTTGTATCACACTAAGTTCTTATACAACTCACACTTCGCTGAACGGGAACTTCATAGACACAGTGTCCAGCCACTCCTGGGAACTCCAGTCTGCTGACATTGAGCTCTCTAAAGACTTTTGGAGCTCTTTTCTTCAATAACTCAACGATAGACGGTGGTACAACCCAGGTGACAGTGAATGTCCCAGGTCTGATACTGTTCAACATCATGGCACAGTCTCGAAGGTTGTAGTGACGTACATAGCGTTGACGAAATACCTCAACATCCTGAAGTGTAGTTGTAATAGGCCAATTGAATTTAACTACCATCCTTCTAAATGTAGATGGTGGATCATCTATAGTCCCTTTTTCAGCTTGACAGAACAACTTCAGTGGAGTATGCTGTCGGAACCTCTTCAGGTCTGTCTTGTACAAACTCATCTGTCTTTTGACATCTGTGAGGGACTGCTCCACTGAGTAGTCTTTAACATCTGTAAGAATTTGGTGTTTCCGAGACACTTCTTTGATGAGGTGATCCAAGAGGTGGTAGGAGAGGTAGTTCCAGTACAGGTTGAGTGACGCAAACAACATCCAATGGCTTTGGCATTGACTTAGCTTTTGTACATTCTTCTTCAGAAACATTTTGTGCTCACCCATGTAAACTGCATGAAGCGAGGATAAAATGTACACAACAGCCATCACACTGACTTGAATTTTTTCAAGGTACTTGATAGTCACCATCTTCATTGTATTGAACCGCTCTTCAAAAACTTCAATCTCAGCCTTGACTTTCTCAGCGGTTTCTTCACCTAAAAAGTAAATCATAATAGTGATGTATGTTTCATTGCTGGTAGTGGATCTGAAGTATAGTTAATGCATCAGTGGTATAGTATTACTTATAAGAAATTTGAATTTTAGACCGTCAGTGAATATGGGAAATATGAAAACGTTGTGCCTTATATGTGCACAAACCAGAGCACAGTGTGGAGGATGTCTCTGAGTTAGAGATGACCTCAGACCTCTCTGGGAAATTATATATAGGGATAGAGGAAAATTAATATCGAGTCAACATATACAGCATATTATACATGTATATACCTATACATACCAGTGGGGGAAGTAGGTGGTGCATCACGAGCTGCAGTAGGATCAGGAAAATGTTCTGCTTCCACTCTCATTGCCAGTTGAGGTAGGTTGACTGCAGGGCTCCTGAGAGCAGCTACAATAGCACTCCATGTCGGCTTGGGTTCTACCTGCTTCGTGAATTCAATGAGAACTTGAAGGAGACGATCGCGTGGCTTGGAATGACTCTCGCATATACCATCCACAACGTGGAGAGGCAACTTCAATTTCAGACCGAGTACGTAGGACTGGTTCTGTGCTTCCAGTATTTCCTCCAGTACACTGACTGCATCATCTGGCGTCAGTGGCTCATCGCCTGTAGGTGCTGTAGTGTACACCAATGACATTGAACTGTGACTAAAAATAGGTAAATCCCGTACCTTCGGCCATGTCCCAAACAACTATCATGCACTGAAACTTCAGTTGAAAGTGCTTTCTCGCTTCGTGCCAAGACCCCACCCATAATGAGAAAAACACAGTTGACCTTTGCACCTAACACTCGCGCTCGCGTGATCTCTGAGAACTTGCATATTAACCGACGCCTGGAAAGGACAGTAAATACTTATTCAAATGTTCTTTAAAGCCTTATACTGTGCGCAAAGGACGGATTTCAATATTTTTTTGACGACTAACTGACAGACAGACAAAAACTTAAACCCGCTCTGCGCATGCGCAGCCGCGGGGTAATGCGCTTACAAGCCACTTTTAATTAATATGGCAGAAAAACTGTTAGTAGGAGGGCACTAAGGCTTGTCCTAATGGAAAGAGATGTGAATGCACATGATCACTGCCATGAGAGGGAGGGAGTTAAAAAGGTACGTACATTGTGCTAGTACAGTGGAACTTCCGAAGAAAAGACACTTTGGGAACGGTACTTTTGTCCTTTCTTCGGAGGTTGTCCTTATCTGGGAGGTTCATGAAATATTTTACTTTTATAACTTTTACAGTATAATGGGGTGAATATAAGTAATGTAGTAAAGTTTCTGCATGAGTTAGTGTGTAAAATAGTCATGTAAAGTTGTCTGTTTTGCTGATTGATGTGTAATATTGACAATCCTATAAATTGTCTGGCCAATGCACATAGAATTTAAGTCTACTGTTCATTATAATGTACACGTATATAGCTAGCTAGACTCCAAGTGTATAGTTACAGACCTCGGTCAGAGCTAATGAGAGGGTGTGGCTACGCCATACTAGCGTTGTTTTGTACGCGGCGCGCGAGTGGTTTCGCAATGATAATATGCGCTGTTACTGTACTGCGCAAGCATAACTGTGCAATTTTAGGGGAGTGGCTTTCGGGTGTTCGCTATTTGGAGGCAAATATGTACGCGTTCGGCGCGAGGATTTGTCCGCTGTCCGGAATCCGGAATCCGGAAGTGTCCGCTTCTCGGAGGTTGTTAATATATTACAGCTATGGTATTTTCAATCCGTAACACAGCAAGTGTCCGTTGTAGCACTAGCGTGGGTGTCCGCTTTTGGGAGGGTCCATTATGGGAGGTTCCACTGTATATCGTTCAGTATGGGAGGTTCCACTGTATATCTGCGCATCGCTCCACAATATAAGTGCACAGCCCTGGCCCCAGATGGATGACTTGCTAGGTGTCTGGATGGATAGTGTGAACTCATCCAAAGGCAATGTCTGGAGCTTCCGCCATGGCATTACAATTACTTGTTGAACAGGACACATTATTTCTGTAGGTTGATATGAAGTGCATGTGCTGTCTTGAGAGGTGCCCCTATCATTAAAGCACGAGGCCCAACTCCAATAGTATCTTCTGTACTCCAGTGGAGGAGTTGGGAGACTGGGAGACTGAGGTGACTACACAGAGCTGGGAATGATGGACATAGGGACTTGAGGGACTTGTCTGGATTCCTTGAGAAGGGATAGATTTGGGAAGAGACATGCAGGGAATTTATTCGAAAATATTACACATGTATGCTCTAACATATACACAAAACCACAACTAAATCTAAACCACCCACCTGATCTGGTTGAATTGGCCATACTCTGCACTAGAATCACCTGAAAAGTAATATTCAGACAGGTAGTAAACATGTTTAACTTCATTCAGTATACACACAGTAGGTAGTCCCAATCCATGCCTTTCAGCCAGATGGAAGGAAACAACGACTTCGGTTCAAACTATGCGTGTGGACTGAATGACCATTCCCCTACACATACATGGTGTGAGGGACGTGGGTAGTTCAACTTCCCAGACACTTGGATCACATTACGTACCTGTGATCGTGTACTTCTGGGGTACCTGCCCTACTTTAGAGGCCACTAAAGCATTACAATAGAAAAACTTGCAGAGTTGGAGCACTCACCTTAGAACCGCTCACTAGCAAACCGTCTCACACAACCCGGAGAAGAATTTTGCAGTTTCTGTTTAATTAGAGGTAATTTTCGTTTAACCAGGTGTACGCGAATACGCTTTACGGCTTGCAACGCTGCAAAAAGTGTTCGAAGTGCGGATTTTATATGAAAGATATCATGTTGCGCAGCACAGGTAAGCATGTTACATTGATCATTGGTTGAGAATTTGAAAATCGATTTTTCACTTTAGCAACCCTACCAGAGGTGAGATGTGACTTAAAACAGACACACACACACACACACACACACACACACACACACACACACACACACACACACACACACACACACACACACACACACACACACTCAACGCATGCGCGCCGAGGGTTAATGCTGAAGGATATATAATAGGGATATAGCAATGCATGGTAGTGCCAAAAATTACAGAAACAAGGTGCAGTATTCAGGCAAAGGCAAGGGATGATGGCATGCAGCAATAAAAACATGCATAACACATTTTAGTAATCACAGATGAGGGATATGTATACACATGTTATTAATGCTGCACCAAGATGACCGACTGCTTTACTTAAATATCTTCAAGTGTTGCAACACGTAAGTCAGTTTGGCTGCTAATAGCATTTCCACTTAGTTCTGAACAGCTGCCATTGTTAGAATTATGATCTTCTGTTTCAGGAACTGCGGAAAGCTCTGAAGCCCTGGAACCACTGCCATATTGATGTTTTTCTGAAGGATCTTTTGATGGTTTCTTATCCACTTCTTCCTTGTCCTGACAGATTTTAAGTTTGAAAATATCACAAAGATTGCTCTCTCCAGGCCACACAGAATGAACAATTAACACATAATAGGTGCCAAATTTTCACTCCTCTATATTCCTCTAATTCTAATCATTCTCATATATATACCTCAGAGAGACAATTATGTAGGTATGCTTAATTCTATAGCAGATAATAAAATATACATGAAACAAACCACGAGACTCTCAAAGCTACAACATAACTCACCCAAGACAGTCATTTTCAAAGAAAAATGAGCTACCTCAGGCAGGACTCAAACCCACAACATTCTGCATTCTAGGTATAGATGCTCAGCCAAGTGAGCTACCGAGGCAGCTCATTTAATGGGACCATATTTAAAGCAACACAACTCAAGGCATATCATCTCAACCTGAAGACCAAACTTAGTATAAAGAAGCAGGCTGGGTTTTATGTGTACATACATACCTCTATTAGTGTATTTGAGCCCATGGCCCTGGTATTGTGTGTCTTTTGTCTCAATCTGCTGCCGTAAGTACTTCATTTTTTCTTCTAAGTCACCAACTCTTGTTGTAATATACTGTTCTGATGGCTTTCCGATTTTTTATCTCGCTGAGTCAGCTTTTCCAAAACTTCCTTCACTATGCCGTCTTGCCCAGGTACTGCAAACCTAGGAGGCACATGACCACTGCTGTTGGGGGTAGTGCCACTCGAAGGTGTGTGGAATGAACCACCTGAAACATTACAGATTGGAGCCAGTCCTCTGACGAAATTGAACCAAACCACCTTTTCCTAGTGTGCTCATGCTGGCTTGGCTGACATACTGCATGATCAGAGAGGCTGCTATTTGACGTGAACACGTGTTTGAGATGTTTAGTGGGTTTTGGAACAGAGAGGCTTGTCTCCAGCTCTGCATCAGATGATGGCCCTTGGCCTACTATCACTAAGTCTGAGGATCTTTCAGTTTATCATGAGATTGTGTGACATCTTCAACACATATTCCTGCTTGAGTTTCTGCCTTCTTTTCTCCTTCGCCTTTCTTTTTACAACCTGGAAATCTTAACATTTCAACTGCTATTAGCTACTCTTACTTGCTATTGTTTTAAAACAGAAGATTTTTATTGAAGATCAACTTTCTCCCTAGACTATTGTTAGGAGCTAAACTTGTCACTTTGTTTACTATTAGTAGAGTATACTCAGTGTATGTATATGCAGCTATAGTAGATATAGTCAACTCACAGATCCACACTATCTAATAATGTGAGATCTAGAGAGATAGCTAACAGATCAACTGACTCAGCCTATCTGAACTCAGTTCAACTGGTGGTTAATGTATACACTAATGGTCAGAAGCACATCATACGGACTGCCTTCGGAATGTGTTTGTGATTGGCTGTGTAACTCATAACTCCCATGTGTATAATGAATGACGTCAGTAGTAATATGTTGTTCCCACATTATCGAACCGTGACGTCACCAGTAGTAGTGAAAATCAATTAGTATAATTAGATTAGTAGATCACTTCCTACATAACTGTCACTTTAGTTATGTATTTACAGCTCTCTCTATTGCTGCATGCAATACAATATTGCCCGGCTGGCTAATGTACACTATATCTAATATTGGACTGTGGCTTACGTATTATGACGCATATATATTACTGTGGTGGCATATCATATAACTTCATTGCTGACTTGTTCACAAGGTTAATGAGGTGACATCATATCCTGAAACAGAGAGAAAGAATTTGTCTACAAACTTACATGCTTATTGAAGTTATGAATATGCATAATTACATTTACAAATAGAGCTCGTTTCTTAATGATATGTACTTCGTAGCAAAGTACATATCATTAGTAGTAACATAGTAACCTAGAATGTTCATGCCAAGTTTCTAGCTCCACGTTTAATTTATTTGATTGAGATGATTTGATTTGTATGTGTGATTTGGTCAATTGCAAGTGAACTGAACTACCTTGGTAGCTTGTATTACAGTTTCACCTCGAAAACTGAGTGTCATGGTCGCACTAGCTCGGCAACCAATTTTTATGACTGTTTAGGGCAAGTTGTGTTGCTTTGCGTTTTGGTTGTGTTGTAATGAGTCATCATCATCATGTGTACGATATGTGCTATATTATTACATACACAAAAAAAAACATAGAACTTAAGAATTGTTTGGAATAGGTTATCAACACATGTTGGCCATATTTACATACAATATACATAATGATACAAGAATATTTTAAATGAGATCTACATATCTACGATATAGAGCATGGTTCTCTGCTTTTAATACCTGTCCCAGAACTTGATAGTTAGCATTTTCCGGGTGTCTCTGTTTCCACAACAGCAACATCTTGTAACTTTGCTCCCTGGGTTGATTTGGATAGTCCATTTCAATGCCTTCTAGATCTGATTCGTCCAGGTCAAGGGCATGCCCAATAAACTTCCATGATAGGCGAATACGTGATGAGAGACCAAGTATAACTTTACTGCTGACTTGTTCACAGGGCAATTCATGAGGTGACTTCACAGCCTGAAATAGAGAGAGAATTTGCTTAGATATAACTTGGTTATTGAAATGGCAATGGACTTATAAACGTGAGTTTTTTGCATGTATACGTATACATTGCCTATACCCTACCTCTGTATGGGACGTTGACCTGGAATTTGTATCAGACGACGCACTTTTGCTTTGAGCCTCTTGTTGCCCTTTTGTAAAAGAGGCCAATGACAGCATGACACTACTTAGTTCTTGTTCCACTTTCTGAATGTTACCACTTGGATCACCACAATCACCTCTGATTCTGGATACCTTTTTCTTGATCTCAGCTATCTCCTCCAATTTCTGCGTGGATATCTCCTCCATTCTCTCCAATCTCTGCTTGTCTTTCTCCTCTGTGTTGAAAGAATATTGGTACAGTCATGCTAAACTACTCTAGCAATGTTATTGGTCTCATACACCTGTACCATGGTGTAAAATGTGGGAAAATACTTACAACAAATTGTCTTATTCCCATATTTGATACACTGCATGCTAGACTAGGAATGAGACTACAGTATTGATGATAGAAGAATTCCACCATAATTTTGGAATTAAGAAGCATAAGAGAATTATGCTGGAATAATAGGCTGTACATGTATAATTGTGGAATAATAGGCTGAAATTTACCCAGCTGGCACTATTTGACCTGTGCTACTAATGTATGTGTATACTGTGAGCATATACTAGCTAGTGCAGAGGATGTCGCCAGATGTTGACACAGGAAAAACCATGAAAAAGAGCTTCAATTTTCGGCTAGCTTTTAAACTCATGTTACTAGTGCAGCCTTCGTCTGCCACTGCAGAGAGGGTATTTTATAAAACTTTTTCAACCTATTGTCTCTCAATAAAGACTACATTTCTCTTTCTGTCATGCTCCAATATAATAGAAAAATCGTAATGTCTATGCATGAAAGATTTTAGGCATAACTTGAGATAATAGGCTAGCTATAAAGGCAAAATTTGCAAGCATAAGGGAATAGAATAATAAGAGCATAATGTGTCAGACCTACCGTGTTCTTTCACAGAATGTAAATAACTTGGATGTTTGTCCATTCCGTCCTTTGTTTCTTCAACACATGATTCAGAACACTCATTGCAGCCTGAGATATGATCTGCTACTGAAGTGGTTTCTTCATTGCTTCTGTGGTGTTGATTGTCCACGGCCCTCTTTAAGTCAGAGTGGCTGGCATATCCACTTTCTACCGAGACAGTACTCACTGCTTTTTGACTCATGATTGAAACTTCTGTATGGAAGAAATTAAATGTCCATGCACTGGTAAATCAGTTTAGCCTGTGTACCAACTTGAGGAGTTATGAATAAGGCGATTATCTATTGAAATGGTGGCGGGATCATGCACACAAGCAAATCTATAATGCAATTGGTCTTCCCTTTAGCTACCAAAATTATGGCTTACTTCGACGGTCTCTGCAACTCAATTGAAACCAGAGAGACTGGAAAGACCAGCGGACTTAGCGAAGACTCTATCAATAGACTATATATATATATAGTGGAAACCAGTGGACACTCTAGAGAATAGAACTTTCGTGAGTTCTTACATAAAGTAACAACACACTGTGAGACAGGAGCTCAAGCCTAATGAACATGCGAGAGAAAGTCTACGCATGTATATATTGTTTACAGACGTGTGCGGTCATACGTAAGCACGTATACGTAGCTATATCTCTGCGAAATGACGTAGAGAGAGAAATTGAAAATTGAATATGCAAATTTGCTCTCGCAACGTCATGGGTGACTATATTAACAATAAAAACAGGTGCTGTTTGTGTGTGCATAGCAGCTTCTGAAAATTGAATAATTGTTGCCATACTTTACAGAGCTAGGTGAAATGTTTTCAAACCACACCTCCAGAACCAATCAAGCATATTGCTGTTAGACATCATCCTATACATGAAGATCCGAAGCCTATAGAGCCCAGCATATAATGCCATTTTATTTTCCTACTTTGTATGCATTATTTATTTTATGTACTTATCACTTGCCATTACTTTTATTGATATGCACTAGAATGCTTTGATGACATATTATATACCCCTTACTAATTGATAACAACTTAATATTAGAGTTAAAGTCATCTTCTCTCTCTACTTTTAAATCTGGTTTTGTAAAATTGCCTTATGAATTAGCTTTATTCTATACATGTTGCCTCTATTATCTACTATGTGTGTCTTATTTTTTGATGTGTGTAATTAATAAATTTGGCACAGCTCAGTTGAACTGTGGTTTATAAAAAGTAATTATAGATGGCACTGCCTCATAGAAATGTGTTGTTCTGTGTCTCTATATATTAAATATATAAATATCTCAATCAAAACATGTTGTTCATTTCTGCATTATTGAACATAGGTTGGCTGTCATCGAAAGTTTATATACACTGTTGATCACATATATAAAATTTAATATGGTACCACAATATTGCCAACCCAGCTATATATCTGTGGATCTGCAAATTCTGACGTATGGAATGTGTTGACAGGTTAGTGCACTAAACCACACTTCCCACCACATGTACAGTTAGCATGACATAATTCATTAAACTATGCGCATGCGTATAACATTGGGAACTTCGCCTTAACTGTCTCAGCCACAAAGAGGGTCTGAAAAGCTCGCTGCATTTATACATTAGTTCGTATTCCAGGTAGCGTTAGTTCCCTAATAGGCTTGTGAACAACTTTATAAACCTCTGCCGTCGAAGGACGAGCTCTGGATGGCTGCTGCAATAGGCTTGGTGAGTTTCGCAGTAAGCATGCAGATGGTGGTGTCACAGGGATTTGGTACCGTAAAATCACCGGAGATTTGGTATATAACCCCGGGAGTCTACCATAATATTACCGGAAATGTCAGTTCCGTATCGGGGATTTGGTAATTAAATTACTCATGGCGCGTAGCGCGGCATAAGATGACGTGTAGAAGTGTACTCTGAACCATAACAGTATTTACATAACTAATACGCTTTTGATGGAGCCTGTTTTCTTGGTCCTCGTAGCAAGGTATAGTTATACTGTAAACATCTTATTCACTGGATTGAGATAGAGGTCTCACTGAGTGAGCAAATGATTCTTTTGGAGGGATGGATAGGGACTTTCCACCATGCATAAATATGTGCTTAGATATAAATTGCAGACTTGCCTATATAGAGCATGGGCGATTCTAGAGATATGTTTGAGTAGTTTCTGGTTATGCATGTGCTATGCATATGGGGGTCTGGGGGCTAGCTCTCCCAGGGAAATTTTGATTTTTAGACGCTCTGAGACCACTTCTAGTGCATTTTCAGACATGATGAATAGCATATAGGAAAAACTACATTATGCATATTCACAGAACAATATACAACACATTCCGACTTGTAAAAGCATTATGAATCCAAAATATTACATACTGGTGCTGGTATTCTGTCAGCCGGGTTTACGCAATTGAAAAGCGACACAGCTACTTGCTCATCTCCATCAGATTAAATAGCTAATACACGTGTCCGCGTGCATGTATGCCCCGCCCACTTAGTTGTGCGATCGATCGTGTAGTGTCTTGCATGCTATCGATACGACTCGAGGAAGGCAACCATTTTGCAAGCCTATAGATTTATCTACTACGCGAGTTTAAGGAACGCTTGAGACGCCTAGCTAGGATTCTGACTAGTTTCTGGAAACCTTAGAAACCCCCCTAGAATCGCCACTGTAGAGTATGTAAGTCTAGGCTCTCACAGGGCAACTAGGTATACAGCAATGAGGGCCAACCAGTCTGAAGCAGCTGTCCGCTATTTGCCTGCCTGGTTTACTCTGCACGCCTTATTTTGATATTATAATATGTGACATATTATGCATAGTTAAATAACATGAATAAGAAATAAAGAATTGTTTGGAATGGGAATTATATCACAAACAAGAATGTAGAGTGATGCATTCAAAACAAAGAGAAGATTAAGTGTACACTTTATTAGCAATAGAATGAGCAAGACGTTTCTGACCAATGTTGTCACACACAATGGCTAAAGTTTGTCTATTTACAGAACCAGGTGGAACGTTCTCAAACCATCTCTCCAGAATCCTCAGGATCAGCTCTTCACTGGAAGCATGAGGATATCGCTGTACGACATCATCCCACACAGTAAGGTCTTTATGAAGCATAGAGCTCAGTATGGAGCCTTTGGTTGGATTCAGGTTGTGTGCAATAGTAGCTAGCTCTGCTTTTGTCAAGTCTTCCTGCACATAACCAACTGAAAGGAAGGGAATTATGTTTGTGTAGGGGTAAGTGGTATGTAATTGAGGTCTGAACATGTACTAGATCTAGTCTAACTTGGGTGGGCACATATCACAATCATAGTAGATACACTATCGATGTACTGACATCATGACATGTACTATTTTAACTGATAGCTACATTTTGTTGTTCTAAAGTTACTAACCATTCATAGAGGAGGTACAGTCTTGCTTCATAGGGTCATCTTCTATTTCCCTATTCGTGTTAGACCAATTAGGACATATTACTTACATTCCTCAAATAATTTCTCTTATTGTTATGTATTGTTTAATGATATTCATATCCACATCTAACTACAGTCTGATAGAACTAACCTCCCAGCATGTAGAGAAGAGACAGGTGAATAGCTTCTGAGCAAATTTGGCTCTGTTGTCACACCATGCTGCATTTGAAATAATACATACAGGTTGCATGCAGTCACAGTATGACATGGCATTATATATACGGTGGAACCTCTCTAATCTGGACACCCTTGGGACAAAAGAAAGCATATGCATCCTGATTAGTGTCCTGATTTTAGGGGTTAAATTGTACCCAAACATGGCATTTGGGACAGCAAAAAGTGTCCTGTTTATCAAGGTGTCCTCATTTCAGGGTGTCCTGATTAGAGGTGTTCCACTGTATAGTGCTTGATGTTTATGCATGCATACATATACTTTGCCTATACCTTACCTCTGTGTGAGACCTGGAATTTGTATCAGATGATGCACTTTTGCTTTGCTCTTGTTGCACTTTTAAGTTGAATGCGTCCAATGACACCATAAAAGCACTAAATATTTGTTCCAGTTCCTCAATGTGTCCTCTTTGATCAGTCCAACCCCTTCTGATGCTGGATATCTCCCTCTTGGTGATAGCCATCATTTCCATACTCTTCCCAGCTATTACCTCCAATTTCTGCCTGGCTTCCTCTGACAATGATAAGTGTTGAAAAAACATTGATACATGCATGTTACACTACTCTAGCAACTTTTCCAAAACCTCATACACCTGTACTAATATGGGAATAAGACTTACAACAAATTGTCTTATTCCCATACTTGATACACTACATACCAGACTAGGAATGAGACTACACTACAGTATTAATATTTATGACAATAGTTGGCATACTATGTACATGTTCTACCTTACATACCTTCAGAATGGATTTGATTCACTGAAGACTCATGATCATCTCTGTAAAAGTATCGGGAAAATTATCATGTGAAGCCACAGAGTTGTTAGTCAATTGTGCTGTTCATGTTTAACTTACATGGACTTTTGCTGACTGGAGGGCAGAGGGCTTTCCCTATCATCACTCTGAAATATATATTACATAATATAACAGCTACACTGACCAAACATGTATCCCCATTTTTCACTGATGAGATGGTGCTCATCAGTGAAAATTAGTAGAACCTCTAATGTATTTAATATTTATACGCATACAAATTGTGTAGGACTCGTGTATGGATAATTATATTGTGTTATGGCAGGCTATCCACTGTAAATTACATCATAGTTATGTATATATGTGTACATATGCTTGTTACATCAGTAAATATCCTGTACAGTGTGTACATGTACACTGTAAACAACAAGTAAAAAGTGCTGTGATTGCATTGCACTTTAATTAGTGGAAGGAATAAACTTTCTACTTACTAATGGACCATGCATTGTTGTTAAGGATTTCAGGGCAAAGATAATAACAATTGTCATACAGGGCCCTTTCTAATCTGGAGAAGTTCGTGAGACTCTTGATCTCAGGCATTGTAAAATATATATTAAAATGTCAAAGGATCTAGAGATGACAGCAATGGCGTAGACAGGGTTTAGAGGAAGGGGGTGACGAGCGCTAGCACTTCAGAATTTTGGTGGGAAGCCACACCTCTTTATTATGTAACTTTCTGTGGCACGAGCGCACGACTACTTAACATGCATTATACATCACAAATATCGAGCTAATTCCAGAGATAAACAAGGTGCTCTGAGTCAGCTAAATCTTCAGATAAGATGTAACAGTAGCCTAGGCCTCTAATCTCAGGTGCTCGAGCACCCAAAGCACCCCCCCCCCTTCCGTCTATGCCACTGGACAGTGCCAAAAATCAGAGGAAAAGAGCAGTATATATGCAACAAGACAGTCCTAGGGGATGAGGGCATGCAACAATAATAGCATCCATACATAATAAAGAATGTAGGGAGTGGTTACACATGTTATTATTGTTGCATGCCCTCATCCCCTGTCTTGGTGCTGCAAACGTTAATTCAGGATGTTCTAATTAGAGGAATTCCACCATAGTATATAAAGCACACTTACCAAATGAGGTGCGAAGTCTCTGCTAGTACCACGACCTCCTAGATTGGGGGAGACAGGTGAACTCTGTCTTTGCACAGCATATTTTTTTTCTGGATGGTTCTCAACATGTGAACTGTCTGAGGTGAGAGCACCCTCTTGATCTACTACTGACGTAGTACTTCTGTGCTTCTGATTGTCCAATTGACTATTAGCCCTTAAGCGTAAGTCAGAGTTGCTGGAGTATCCACTCTCTAATGAGGCACTACTTTCTTTCACTGCTCTGTGACTCATGATCGGAACTCTGTATGGAAGAAATGTCCATGCACTGTATAGCCTATGTACCAACTGCAGGTCACTAGAGAATTATGAATAAGGCAATGGTGATCATGCATACATGCAAGCAGGCTATAGAGTAATCTATAGCCTGCTTGGTAATCCTTCCCTTTAGCTACCCAAAATTATGGCTTACTTTCTTTTTTGACGGTCTCTGCAACTCAATTGAAACCGGAAAAGACCAGCGGAGACTCTATACAGACCAGTGGAAACTCTAAAGTATATGAAAGTATTAACTTTCCTGAGTTCTTACATGAAGTAACAACACGAACCTTTTTGGTGAGACAGCGGAATCTTATGAACATTCGAGAGAGATTCTGACGTGAGCGGTGACATAAGCATCATATATACGTATATAGCTCTGACGCAGCGAGAGAAATTGAATATGCAATTGCGAACGTCATGGGTCACGTGCACTATATTAACAAGAATTATGTGTACACTAGAAGGACACATCATTTCAAATGTACACATTATAATGAGCTACCAATCCTCATACAACCTTGGACAGTCAATATTTTTTAAACAGACTAACCATAGGCACTATAGCTATCAGTTAAAGTGTCTGAACAATGCATTTTAGTGCATAAGGCAATGGTAGTATATAGTTTTACAAAGGAATGATGTTGTACAGTGACATCATCATGCTTTTAGAGAGGAGATGATCCTGCATGCGGATTCTGGATAGCTAGGTAGTTTGTCTCCTAGCTCTGAAAATACAGTAATAATTATTGCATTCAATTCAGACACTGATTTTTTGTGATGCTATAACTCCTGTATTTAGATCTATTCAGCATTATAATACTGTCATCCCTTTGTAAAACTATATACTACCCTTATTGATTGAGATATAGATAGTAGTACTGCCCCATAGAAATGTGTTGTTCTGTGTCATAGCAAATGCCTCAAAACATGTTGTTCGAACATAGGCTGGCTGTCATCGAAAGTTCATTACACTGTGTTGATCACTTGCTAATGTATTTCTGACCAAATATGACCTCTATCACTGTATGTGATACAATATTGCTAACCCAGCTATATATCACATAGCTGTATATCTAATGAACTGTGGCCTGCATAGATTATGACGCATCTTCTGTTATGGAATGTGCTGACAGGTTATTGCACTAAACAACACTTCCCATCACATAGTTAGTATGTTAGTATAGTTAGTATGACAGAATGAATTATTTAATTAATTTAAATCCCACACGCGTTTTAAATTCCTAACTGAGTCAATGACAACTGGAATTATGCGCATGCGTATGAAAAGGCTCGCTGCATTACGTATCGCCCCATTTTAAACCTGTACCGTCGAAGGAACAAGCTGTAATAGGCTTGGTGGCTTTCGCAGCAAGCAGATGGTGGTGTCTCGGGGATTTGTTAGATCTAGGGAACTTTGACCTTGTTTCTATACTTTTTGGCACTTCAATTCCTACATCCTTCCACATTTTAGTGAAAATGTTTTTATCTAGATGTGATACACGGGTAGTTTGCAATCCTGTTCGGTGTATATAATCTATGGGACAACACGGAGTGTCCTCTCGAAAGGTGTTAGTTTCCAATCCTGTTCCGTGTATTGTATCTATGATAAAATGCACAGAATCCTAAAAAAATGTACCTGCACTTTTGGTACATACATGTAGGTGTAATGTTATTGGTAGGTACATGCAAGTGTAATGTTTCAGCGATGATATTCACTGCCCTTCAGAGCCTGCCTTTGCATTCACGAGTGAACAGCTTGACAACCGAGTGACAGCCTTCGCTACGTACGTATATGATCTGTCATGAGCTAGATACATTACATTACTGCCAGACCCAAGTCGAAACTTCGATCCAGACTGCGCGCGCCTGGGGCGGAATCTCTTCTGTACGCTCCGGGCCAGAATCACCTGGGGCGGACCATGATCACGTTAATCTAAGAATGTGTTTAACCATTGCTCTTATTCCATTGCCTTCTATTCTTGCCCACATTCTAGAATTAATATTTTATGGAGCATTATAAATCTACCAATGTATATAATGTTATCAATTCTGCTGTGAGAACTGCTGCAGAGAATGACATTAGTAACATTTACCATCTGACAGGTTATGATAACATTGTTCACGGACACTCTTTGGATGCTCTGTTTCGATCCTAGATAGCACAGCCTCTTCCACTGGACCAGTCCCAGCCATCGCCCAATAAACTTCCATTCAGTCACTCGGTGTGCAAGCCATAAAGTGATATTTTGATGACAGGCCTGGTTTTGTAGCTGTGAAAGCACATCATTGATGGAATGAATCAACATTCGCATAGCATTAACTATATACCGAATTAAATGAGCTGTAATATCATTCTTTATAGAGTGAGTTAATCTAATAGTGTGTCACTTGCAACATGTGCAAACATTGTACCTTTGATGGTGGGAGGGACCTGCATTTTCTTTTCAAACACTCCCATCTCTTTTTCTTGTCATGAGCTATTCTTTCAGTTTCAGAATCAGTGTACACTCTTTGTCTTGACTCCACTACTGATGTTTGCCTGCAAGGGATGTTTACATGCAATGGTTAATGTGTGTGACATTTCATCTAGCGATTGATGGCACTGATTGATGTGCCCTTTACTGACCTTGAATTGGTGATTTGATGTTTTTCTTAAGGTTCTTTTGATGATTTGTCATCCACTTCTTCCTTGTCCTGACAGATTTTAAGTTTAAAAATAGCTCTCTAGGCCACCCAGAATGGGTAGTTAAGTTTGATGACATAATAGGTGCCAACTTTCCACTCCTTTAAATTCCTATAATTCTATAATATACCTCAGAGACTATTACAATCCATATATTGGTATGCAGCAGGTAATAAAATATACATGAACTATTCAAACCACGAGCGGAAGTTGTGAATTGAGTTTCGTGAATTGCCATAGGTCATGCCTCCAAGCAAGGTCTGTTCACAATGGCATAAACTCATGGCGCGGAGGGTTCTACACTTTAGTGCATTCATTTTTTTTTAAATGACTGTCTTGGGTGAGTTGCATTGGTTGTGTTGTATTGCTTTGAGTGTCTTAGTCGCTTAACGTGTACGCGTGGTTAAATACGCATGCGCACTTTCCGCAGGAAAATGGCCGACTGTACGTGTGGCTTTCAATGGAGGAGTGCTGGATCTCTGCAACCGAGCGGTTTCAGAGAAAACCCCACAAAATTTTGACCTCCGTTATCCGCTGAGTACGTGACAGAGTTTTCAGGACGAACAGACGCTCCAGAGGTGAGATGTGACTTAACAAAGAAAAGACAGACAGACACACACACACACACACACACACACACACACACACACACACACACACACACACACACACACACACACACACAGACCCAACTACAGTAACCCTCCTGTGCATGCGCGGAGGGTTAAAAATGAGCTACCTCAGGCAGGACTCAAACCCATGGGATTCTGACATTATAGGCAGATGCTCTGACAACTGAGCTACCAAGGCAGCTCAACTAACACGGCCAAATCACACGATCAAAGCAACTCAAGGCTAACCTGAAAACTATACTTAGTATACTGAAGCAAGCTGGGTGTTACACGTACTTTTATAGACTAACATATGTACCTCAATAATTAGGTCAGGTAATGTATTTGAGCCCATGGTCCTGGTATTGGTGCCTTCTGTCTCAGTCTGCTGTCGTAAGTACTTCATATTTCCTTCTAAGTCACCAATTCTTGTTGTAAGACTTTCGTTATGGCATTCAAATTTTTATCTAGCTGAGTCAGTTTTTCAATGTCCTTCAGTATGTCATCCTGCCCATGTACTGCAAACCTCGAAGGCACATGGCCACTGCTGTTGGGGCTAGCACCACTTGAAGGTGTGTGGAATGAACCACCTGAAACATTACTGACTGAAGACAGATTGGAGCCAGTCCTCTGACGAAATTGAACCAAACCACCATCTCCTAGTGTGCTCATGCTGGCCTGACTGGTCAGAGAGGCTGCTATTTGCCATAGACACATGTTTGAGATGTTTGGTGGGGTTGGAAAGAGAGAAGCTTGTCTCCAGTTCTGTATCCGGTGACTGTCCTTGGCCAAAGTCTGAGGGTCTTTTCAGTTTGTCATGAGACTGTGTGACCTCTTCAACACATACAGAAGGCAGAGTAGTATTGAACATACCACCTTCAGCAGGTGTATCTTTTATATAGGCTTTCATCTTCTTTACTCCTGCTTTGAGTTTCTGCCTTCTTTTCTCCTTTGCCTTTCGTTTTATGGCCTGGAAATCGTAACATTGCAACTGCTGGCTGTAGCTATTCTTACTTGCTATTTTATTTTGATTCAAACTTGAAGACAAACTTTCTACCTAAACTATTACAGTATAGCTAACAATCAATAAAGTACTCAGTATATGTAGCTAGTAGATATAGTCAAATCACTGATCCACACTAACTACTTACCATCTAGTAATGTAAGTTCTACAGAGAAAGCTGACAATGAACTGACTCAGCTTATCTGAACTCAGTTCAACTGCTGGTTGATATATACACTAATGGTCAGAAGCACATCATACTGACTGCCCCTTTGGAATGTGGTGGTATGTATTACAATCAGTGCTAGAGAAGTTAATCAGAAGTACAGATAATGGTACATGCATGCTATGAATGTTCAATAAGATATATGGCAGTGTGATAAATGGCATGCAGTGCCATGCCTACCTTGGAGCCAAGACTATATGATAAGTATTGAAATCAGTGTATATATTAACCATAATTTAACTGCATATACATCCATATATGAATCGACATATGCCAATATGCAGGAGAGGTACTGTATATTTACATCTCAATCTGCCTCAGTCTGAATCTTGTCAGCCAGAACAGTGAGTTCACAGTCCTTCAGTGTCTCGATCAATGCCTGCCAGGTCCTGGGTCTACCTCTCCCTGCTATCCATTCCTGAAGAATGCTAATAACAATATCACATGGGGATGCTCCCTTGATGGCATCTACTCGACACCCTGTGTCATCATTTAGAAGAAGGATTCCAAATGTTTTGTAGTGTGCTCCAACTTGCTGAGGAACCTTGAGTTGAAGTAGGTCTGGTAGAGATGGAGGATCACCTGAGAGGAATGAGTATAGACATCATTACCTATACCTTCAAGAACAGTTGAGTGATTGTGGGTAATATTTTCTCCATTAGCTACACATGGCATGACATACACTCTTACGTGAAGCAGGTGGTCTGGTGGAAGAGACATCTGGTACTTGTTGCTCTATACCTCCTACTGAATGAGGAGTAAGTACATTTACATAAACTTCGTACAATATCTTCATCCAATCTAATCTATATGGTTGGGCCACCTTCATCTATCTATAATGAAATGAAGAAGTGAAAGAGAACAAAGTCGCTGGCTTTGTTACGGTAAAACTACAAACTCCCTAGGATCAAGCTAACAATAAAAATGTCCGACCCTGCTAGAGGACTACGTACTAGACGGAATTTACAATTGGAACTATATAGCAGGACCAAACCAACAATACAAATTAAAGTCCTGCTACAAAAATACCTACTATACAAAGACAGAACAAGTCAGTTCAGTATTTACTTGAGGTAGGAGTGATAGAGGCAGGAGTAGGAGTGAGAAGGATATCAAACACCAGATCAGTCACTGCTCCTTTGAACTCTATCTTTATTTGGTTTTGTTGGGCAGATGGAGAGCAACTGATTTTGACATGGAACCTTGGAGGGTAGATTTTTAATTTTTCCTTCAATTGCAGCTGTTCTTTAGCATTCCTATCTCTGACAAAAAAGTCAATGTCACTCATCAAAATCTGTAGAAGGAATATATAAAAAATTACCTTCAAATCATTGTATACATTGGGTATAAATAACCTTCTTTTTGCCTTGCATTCCAACCATCCATCCAGTTGGAAGTGAATCAGATTTAGGAAGATTTATTTCCAGTGCCTTCATATGAAATTTTGCTCTTTTTGCTCTAAATTGAAACTCCTCAGCTTTCTGCTCATAATTTTGCAACTTTAAATCCTCCACCTGACTTTTCACTGTCATAAGGCATGTTTCCAGTAGAAATGTAATGAAAAAAAAAGCTAAGGAAGGTTGGTCAGGAGAAATGACACAAGGGATCACAGAATACAGACAGAACTTGGCCTTCTCGAAAGACTTTGGAGTTTCTTTACATGAAATACATAGAGAGCAAAAGTGAGTGGTTTCAATTACTCCGTAATTCTTGAGAGGTTCAAAAAGTACATCACCTTCTGGTTGTTGGAACTGATACATTTGCTGTGGGTTCATTTCGTGGTCTCCCTTCAGAAAGGTCAGACCTAGGGACTCAATGTCGTCATGAATCTCAAGATTGAGGCAGTGTGGGATGGTGACTTTGACAGGCTTTAAAAACTGAAAATACTTCTGGTCACGAACACAGACCCAGAACACCGGAGACACAGGTCTCATACCTTCAGAGAACTGGAATGGGCCATACAGAGTCACACCAATGTCAATGGTGATACTCTCTTGCTCAGGAATGGCTCCTGCTGGGATCTCCAGGCCAAAGTCATTGTGTTCATCATAGTACCATCTACCATCATGAGTACATTGTGATAGTGTAGTCACTGGAGTGAAGCATGCAGGAATGTATTCTCTTGTGTTGTGTGGATCAATAAAGGTGGGTAGCAAGATTTGAGTTTCACGACTGTGAGTGAGGGAGTCTTCTCTCTGTAGTACATTCTCCATGTCAGCGTCTGTTATCTTACATGTCTCAGTAAACCATTCAGGTCTGCCTTGGTTTACAGTAGAACTAGCTGTGGGGTGAGATGGATTATCAACACCTTGTATGATATATAGTTTGATCCCTACACAATATACAAAATAATGAAGGATGCATAAATTACAGAAACAAGGTGCAGCATTAATAACATATGTATACATACATCTGTAATTACTAAGGGATTACGCATGTTATTATTGTTGCATGCCATCATCCCCTGCCTTTGCCCGAATGCTGCACCTTGTTTCTGAAATTTTTGGCAGTACCATCGCTATATCCCTATCATACATCCTTCATCATTTAGTTCTTGTATATGTAGCAAGGTAGCTGCAGGGGATGACACAGGGAAAATGGTCCATGAATACGGACTTCAACGGGGTCAAAAGAGTCCGTATTTGCACCGTGCGGACACCGTACGCACGTTGCAAAAGTCTATGTAAGTCCGTCTAAGTCCGTACTGATACCATGTTATCACCACGGACTTATCACAACAGACTTAGACGGACTTACGCGAACTTTTGCACCATGGATACGGTGTCTGCACGGTGCAAATACGGACTCTTTTGACCCTGTTGAAGTCCGTATTTATAGACCATTTTCCCTGTGTGATGTCATGCAACAGTAACAACATTAAAGATGTAATGGGGTTACGCATGTTATATGCATCCCCTGCCTTGCTGCTCATCATCTTCATTCCTGTTTTATATGGACTGTAAGTAGGCACATTAAAGGATAATGTTAAACATATTAGTTACCATTCATAGAGGAGACACTACCCTGTTTCTCAGAGTCCTCTTCCATTTCCTTATTCCTGTTAGACCAGTTCAAGACATAAAATAATGTAAACTAATTCCTCAAATACTTTCTCTTATTGTCATGTATTGTTTAATGATATTTACATCTTACATCTAACTACTCTACACTCTGATCGAACTAACCTCTCAGTATGTAGAGAACAGAGAAGTGAATGGCTTCTGAGCAACTCTACCTCTGTTGTCACACCGTGCTGCATTTGAAAGAATACATGCATGCAGTATACAGATTCATTGTACGTGTATATATGTGACCATGCAAGCATAAACCAACCTTATGCCGCAAAAGTATAATTTTCAGCATGAACGAAAATAGTTCGCACTTTCCCATTATACCACCAGGTATATCAGAAGACCAGAATTGGTCTATTCTGCCATTGCAGTTTTATACCAATTCTGGTCTATTTCTTGCATTGCATCTGTATTACTTATAGGCTACTGAGATTAGTACTTTTGGACCAGATATGGTCTATTTTGCACTTGCATTACTTATAGGCTACTGAGATTAGTACTTTTGGACCAGATATGGTCTATTTTACACTTGTATTACTTATAGCTCCTGAGATTAGTACTTTTGGACCAGATATGGTCTATTTTGCATTTGCATTTTATTAGGCTATTGAGATTAATACTTTTGGACCAGATATGGTCTATTTTGCACTTGCATAACTTATAGGCTACTGAGATTAGCATGTTTGGACCAGATTTGGCTCCTGAGATTAGTACTTTTGGACCAGATATGGTCTATTTTGCATTTGCATTTTATTAGGCTATTGAGATTAATACTTTTGGACCAGATATGGTCTATTTTGCACTTGCATAACTTATAGGCTACTGAGATTAGCATGTTTGGACCAGATTTGGCTCCTGAGATTAGTACTTTTGGACCAGATATGGTCTATTTTGCATTTGCATTTTATTAGGCTATTGAGATTAATACTTTTGGACCAGATATGGTCTATTTTGCACTTGCATAACTTATAGGCTACTGAGATTAGCATGTTTGGACCAGATTTGGCTCCTGAGATTAGTACTTTTGGACCAGATATGGTCTATTTTGCATTTGCATTTTATTAGGCTATTGATATTAGTACTTTTGGATATGGCTAGAAGTCATACAAAGATGTGTTCCTATCCTGGCATCATTCATCACTAAATGCCCCAAAGAATTGCAAGGACAGCTTCCACAGGATGTGTCTAATGTGATCCTACACATCATAAATCGGGCACTTGAACCTTTTAACATCCCAATTCCTTCGCCTGATTGCTATCCCTCACCAGCTCATGGCATATCGACTTTCAGTTTCTTCCCTCATCTTCAACAAAGGCATGGGCCAGGGCGGTATGAAGCCGATCAGCAAACACACACAACACACACCAGAGATGATGACTGCCGTAAGAAGAGCTATGGACATCCAACATTAACTCCTGGAATATTTACTGTGTACTGTGCACATGGCATATGCTACGGCTTTGATATCCTGCGGAGTTGTGAATCTTCTCGCCACCCATTTGAAATCTTTACCACAAGATTTCAACAGCCTCCCAAAGCAATTGTCTATGACAATGCTTGTCATTTACATATATATTGCCTTAACAGGGAGCCTCAGCGTTTTCAAAACACGCTATTTCTTGTGGACCGTTTTCACTGGCGAGGTCATGTTAGATGTTCGAATGAGCAAGCCAATTCTGGACTCCAGAGGATTAAAGGCCAGCTTGCATATATGTCCATTGATAATTTTATATTTCATTTGAGCTTGTTTCTCTCATTAAAAAATGCTGATGTCATCACTAAACTTGATATAAATAGATTGTGTGTGTAAATACTTTTATGTGTGCATTTACCCCTTATAGTATCTCTGGTATGAAGTGAAATAGACCATATCTGGTCCAAAAGTGCTAATCTCAGTAGCCTGCAAATGCAAAATAGACCATATCTGGTCCAAAAGTGTTGATCTCAGTTGCCTATATGTTATGCAAATACAAAATAGACCATATCTGGTCCAAAACTGCTAATCTCAGTAGCCTAATAAAATGCAGATGCAAAATGGACCATATCTGGTCCAAAAGTGCTAATCTCAGTAGCCTATAAGTTAGCAAATGCAAAATGGACCATATCTGGTCCAAAAGTGCTAATCTCAGTAGCCTATAAGTTAGCAAATGCAAAATGGACCATATCTGGTCCAAAAGTGCTAATCTCTGTAGCCTATAAGTATAACTAATGCCACATACCCTAATTCCATAATTAGTGCCATTTGGACCATAAAACTGCATTGGCAGAATAGACCACTTCTGGTCGTCAAACATACCTCTATACCACATACAAATACAAAACACATACTATGACTCCTCATAACTTTGGAATAGAAAGTTCAATCAAAAATCTAAAAACATCACTACAATCAGCTTGAAAATCGTTATTCAATGCTGTGCTTATCTCAAAAATGATAAAATGTGGCATAAGGTTGGTCACATATATTAACACCCTTATGGGTGTGCATGAGCACCTCTCATGGTGTTCCCTCCCCACCCCCACCCCACCCCCACCCCCACCCTGTCTCCCCCTGAGGTCTTTATATAATAATTTAGTAAACTGTTATATAAAGACCTTAAGCTCAGGGGGAGACAGGGAGGGGGGGGAGGTATTAACACCCTTATGGGTGTGCATGAGCACTTCTCTTGGTGTTCCAAACACCATGAGAGGTACTCACGCACACCCATAAGGGTGTTAAGTAATTGTGCATAGTTCATGCTTTTGGCAATGGTATACAAATTAGACTGTGCACATACATACATTTGACGGCTGGATCCGGAGGGACGTCCATTTTCTTTTTGAGAATCCTTCCCTCCTCCTCTTAACATTAGCTATTTTTCCACCTTCAGAATCAGTGTACACTCGAGCTCTTGGATCCACTGAGCAGTCAGTGAATGGTTGGCTGCAAGTGTATTCACAACATAGGTGTAGGAATGCTTTGTATATTGGGGGGGCTATAGCTATTGCGTAATACAATGACCACATGAACAAATGTTACGTCTTTCCAAAGAAATGTAGTCTTCTACTTTTTTGTACACAAACAAACCTTGTATCACATCTGTTCTACTCTACTACAACACTCGTGCCCGACTTTCACGTAAGACATTCGGGCTTTAGAGCGCCGGGCGTGGTCTTTTGCGAATGCGCCATTGGGGGGGGGGGGGGGGGGGGGGGCTGGTTGCTTTAAACCATAAAACATTGGGGGGGCTGCAGCCCCCTGAGCCCCCCCCCCGTTCCGACACCTATGCACAACATGTGTGACATCTCACCATGCAATTGATTACTGACCTTGAATGGCCATTGGTGAGTTCTTTGTCGGAAGGATATACGGGTGATTCCTCGTCCACTTCTTCCTTGTCCTGAAAGATTTTAAGTTTGAAAAATGGCTCACATTCTAAGCCACACAGAATGAGCAATAACATGAATTATAAAGCTGCCAGGTTTGCACTTCTCTAAATTCCCCTAATTCCAGTGTCAATGTCACATGACTCAAGGATTAATACATGCTTAATACTAGCAAGTCATAAACAAGATTATGTCTTGTAACTTATACCATTATATACAATATTACTACATACCTCTATAGGATCAGGTATACGTATGGTTGAACACATGATAGTGGTATTGGTACCATCTCTCTTAGTTGTACGTGGTTGTAACTGTTTCATCGTTACTTCTAAGTTACCAACTCTTGTTTTCAATTTGATTCAGCTTTTCTAAAATTTCCTTCATCATGTCGTCTTGGCCAGGTACTGCAAACCTCGGAGGTACATGGCCACTGCTGTTGGGACTAGCTCCACTCAAAGCTGTGTGGTATGAATCAGCTGAAGTGTTACTGACTGACGAGTATGTCCTTGGACAAAGGTGACCCGAACCACCCTCTCCTAGTGTACTCATGCTGGCTTGGCTGGCATACCCAGGATCAGAGAGGTTACTATGTGCTATGAGAACATGTTTGACAGGTTTTGAAACAGAGAGGCTTGTCTCTAGTCCTGACTGTCCTTGGTCTGCTACTGAGGGTGATTGCACTTTGTGTGTGGCATCTTCAACACATACAGAAGGCACAGTCGAACTGGACATACCACCTTCAGTGGGTGTGGTTTTTAGGCTATCACTCCTGGTTGGAGTTCCTGCTTTCTTTTCTCCTTTGTCTTGCAACTGCTAGCTGTATTCTTACTGAACAGCAGATTTCAATTCAGACTTGAAAACTAATGTTTTGTCTAGACTCTACTCAGTAATTCTGTATGTATGTAGTTAGTAGATAGTCAAAACACACATCAACACTCAACTACTCACCATCTAATAATGCAGTTAGGTTCTACAGAGGTTGACAGAGATCAACTGAAGTGTTGGTAAGTATATATATATATATATATATATATATATATAGCTACATGATATAGGCTTAGGAATGTGTTATTTTGTATTACGTTAACCCTAGCTCACGTGTGTATAATGAATGATGTCAACAGTAATATTCTGCTATTTTCACATTATCAAGTATAGCTTGAGCATGATTCCCTTATATGTTCCTTAAGACTCTTAACACGTTTGGCCAGTCGAGCTGAACTAAAAATAGATTTTTTACATCTGTCCTTAAATGGAGACGATATTCGTTCAAATATAGAGCTCCTGGTTGTGCTACAGCCTGACATTATGATCTGTAGGGGGAAATGACCATATATGGTATGTAAAATCTCACACTGCTCCCAAGACTAGAATATGATAATGCAAACTATTCTTCTTTTGACGAATATAGATCATGTACACAAGATGCTAGGATCCTGACATTTAGGTAAACTATAATAAGTCCGTGCAGTCGTCTCTCTGTAGCTGTAGTAGTTTTGGACTGAGAGCGACATAAAATGAACACATCAAATATAATCTACACAGAGCACACCTGACTATAAACATGCATGGTTGCAAGCGACTACTCATATATATGTATTACCGAGAATCACAGCTCAACTGCTATCAGACATATTCCTTGTTGTATTTGAAATTGTGGTGGCTATTAAAACATTAAAATTAGGGGTAGCCTTGAATAGCTTCTTATAACTGGGTCTGAAAGATCTATTTGACAAATTGATATCCTTCTGCTTCTAGAACTCAACGGAACCAATCAGATAATGAAGGGTTATTAACCTTCGACGCGCGCGCATGAGCAGGAGGGTTACTGTAAGTTGGGTGTGTGTGTCTGTGTGTCTGTTAAGTCACAGCTCACCTCTGGAGCGTCTTTTCGTCCTAAAAATACTGTCACATACTCAGCGGGCAACGGAGGTCAAACTATTTGTGGGGGGTTCTCTGAAACAGCTCCGTTGCTGAGATCCAGCACTGCTCCATACGTACAGTCGGCCATTTTCTGCGGAAAGTGCACATGCGCATTATTAGCGAGCGCGTGCGTTTTATTAGTGAACTTGGAAGTCCAATAATCTCTCACATTGAGCTGAAAGGGAGCTTCATAGACGCAGCATCCAGCTATTCCTGGGAACTCCAGTCTGCTGACATTGAACTCTCTAAAGACTTTTGGAGCTCTTTTCTTCAATAACTCAACAACAGATGATGGTACAACCCAGGTGACAGTGAATGTCCCAGGTCTGATGCTATTTAACATCATGGCACAGTCTCGAAGGTTGTAGTGACGTACATAGCATTGACGAAATACCTCAACATCCTCAAGTGTAGTTGTAATAGGCCAATCATGTTTAACTACATGTACATGTAGATGGTGGATCATCTATAGTCCCTTTTTCAGCTTGACAGAACAACTTCAATGG
This sequence comes from Theonella swinhoei, assembly GCA_963970385.1. Lineage (NCBI taxonomy): Eukaryota > Metazoa > Porifera > Demospongiae > Tetractinellida > Theonellidae > Theonella > Theonella swinhoei. The sequence continues at coordinate 1,177,577 of OZ019949.1, read as the reverse complement.
AGTGTGCTGTCAGAACCTATTCAAGTCTCTCTTGTACAAACTCATCTGTCTTTTGACATCTCTAAGGGACTGCTCCACTGAGTATTGTTAAAGAATTTGATGTTTCCGAGACACTTCTTTGATAATGTGATCCAGTACAGGTTGAGTGACGCAAACAACATCCAATGGTTTTGGCACTGACTTAGCTTCTGTACATTCTTCTTCAGAAACATTTTGTGCTCACCCATGTAAACTGCACGGAGTGAGAATAAAATGTACACAACAGTATCAAACTGACTTGAATCTTTTCAAGACACTTGATAGTCAACAGCTTCATTCTATTGAATCTATCCTCAAAAACTTCAACCTCAGCCTTGATTTTCTCAACAGTCATTTCTTCACCTAGAAGTAAAACACAATCAGTGATGTATGTTTCATTGCTGGTAGTGTACCTGAAGTATAATTAATGCATCAATGGTTGTATATGAATTTTAAATACTTATAGACCATCGGCTAATTCAATACGTATATCCGCAAGAGCATTTTACATGTAAGTGAAGCTGTTCACTTTCTGTTCAGCCTTACATTATTGTAAGAAGGGTAGTTTACACAAATACAGGCATACAACAGTAAAGAATCATACTAGAAGTCTTCTGGGGTGGTTGAGTAGTCCTAATTGACTGAATCAGAACTGCAGAGAGAGGGGCTATAGAGAAATGAAGTGAAAGTCAGGGAAGCAGGTAAATGAAGAGCAGTTGAATCAACTCACCGGAGCTCAGTGTGGAGGATGTCTCTGAGTTGGTCACATGAGAGATGGCCTCAGACCTCTCTGGGAGGTATAGTAAATATTGAGTGAGAGATACAGCATATACATACATACCAGTGGGGGAAGTAGGTGATGCATCACGAGCTGCAGTAGGATCAGGAAAATGTTCTGCTTCCACTCTCATTGCCAGTTGAGGTAGGTTGACTGCAGGGCTCCTTAGAGCAGCTAGAATAGCCCTCCACGTCGGCTTGGGTTCTATACGGAAGCCCAGAAGGGTCATCCATTGTAGTCTTCAAAAGTCTTCAAAATGCACATTTCCATTCTATTCTTCTATTGTACTCTTCACTTCCATTCTATTCTGCCATTCTACTCTTCACTCCCATGTGTGTTTAACGCATGCGATATTTCAATGTCGTGACGTGCCTGCTACGTACACGTGTACATAATTGTAACGCAGCAACGTGCCAGTGCTGCCTAGGGCTTGGCGCCTTGTGCGCGGCGCATGAGTCGTGTGCGTGCGTAGTTGATCGCACATTGGTCATGACTATTTCTCCTTAGAAAAGGCTGGAGGAATGCTAGTTTGCTATTTTCTTCTCCTCTATCACTACGCACAATCCTGGGGCACCCTAGAAAATATGATCATTGTGCTCATGCCTGTATAGTCACAGCAGAACATTACCGAAGTTCTGGAAAGCATTAAGATAGTATCCAGCAATAACTGATGGATCATTGTTTGTATCTGCCACCTCTAACCAAAGTACTTTCCTTGAAAATCTATGCAACACAACATATAGTTAAGGATGTGTTTCTGCAGATGCAGGTCATATGTGCATAAATATACCCATCAATGCAGCCATGAATAGCAAATCCGTAGGTTTTAATTCTGTCTAATCTATCTATGTGCCAGCAGTGGTTTGGTCCCTACAGTTAACAAAAGATATGCTATGTTATAATGCAACTCACTCTTAATCCATATCTTCTTCTGACAAGCCGTCGTCTTGACCTTAAATTCATTCCAACAGGATCAAGAGTGCATGGCCAACATTAATTGCACAACTTCACTAAATAATAAAATACAATGCATAAAGGCATATATGATTACTGTGGAATTCGTATCTTGTATTTTATCTTCAAGCTGTGAAGCAAGGCACGATAACCAAGAAGTGATCCAGATTGCAGAAGTTCTAACTGAAATTTCAAAGTTTAAATAAGTCAGAGTACATTTGCCCAGTCATAATTACTCGGGGCAGGTTGTTTGGCATGGATGCAGAGTAAATAGAAAGGTCACGTGCACTGTAGATTCTCCATGTGTACACATGGCATGCAAAATTCAGATCCCACTCTTGTGAGGCTGTTAGCACATAAAATAACCAGATGTAAAGGTAGGTCGAGGTAGAGAAGTAGAGACCATGAGGAAGGTCCTAACCTACCAATATTGTCTCACGTACAACTCTAAGAGAAATGTATGGATCGTTGCAGATTTAATCGTCTCAGAGAACGCTTCAGCGTACTGAGTGATACGTAATAGCCAAAAGGAAACATAATATCAGCTGGTAAGAAAATCCCATTTCAAAGTAATCGCGAATAATGATGAGGTACTTGTCCCAGAACACATACAACCAGACAAACGGCAAGAAGAGCCACTACAACACAAGAGGCACGCATGGCTATTTGCACGCATAGGCAATTGCTCACGTGGGATGAAAGGCGACGTGGCCGTAGAAGGGCAACGTATGTATAGACGTACGTTGCGTTGAGTACGTATATATACACGCAAGATAATACATATCCGCACGCGGTAGTAAATATAACTCATGCGTAAGCGTAGAATGGAAGAATAGAGTGGAAGTAAGAGTAGAATGGCAGAATAGAATGGAAGTGAATAGTAGAATGGAAGAATAGAATGGAAATGTGTATTTTGAAGACTTTTGAAGACTGCAATGGATGCCCCTTCTGGGCTTCCGTAGGATTGAAACTTCAGTGCAAAAGTGCTTTCTCGCTTCGGGCCCAGACCCCACCCATAATGAGAAAACACAGTTGACCTTTGCACCTAACACTTGCGCTCGCGTAATCTCTCGTAACGCTACACAATAATGTTTCCTCACGATCACGATCAATAGCAGTATGTTGTATCTTGTTCTCAGTTATGAATATGACTTATGTAACAATAACATAGTAACAAGTAGAATGTAAAATAAGCAAGTAGGGATGGTGAAGCACAAAAAGCAGAAATGGACACTGCTAGGTACCCATGAAAAACTAGTGAAACAAGTGTAAAAAACATTTCATTAAAATGTTGAAGGATGTAGGGATGGTAGTGCCAAAAATTAAGGAAACAAGATTGTAATGAGTGGAGTGGTGCACAGTGAACAACAGATAATGATGTGACCATACACAACTTATGTGTATGCAGGAAATAATGAAAAACGAATGTGGATATTATCCATGCACAACAATGGTAGAGTAACAACATAACTATAGTTCGGAGTTCAGAGTTCACACTACCACTAAGATTATTGCAATTCATGTATGCAGACAAGGAATAATTGCATGCAACAATAACAACATGCGTAACCCCTCCCTACATTTTATTCTGTGGGGTTACGCATGTTGTTATTGTTGCATGCAATTCGAGAGTTGTGAGCCGTTACCACTGTAAATATTTTAAACATTTTATGGCATCTTAGTTGCATCCATTATAGTAGAAAAGAGGTGCGTATTTATCTTGGTAGCATTAGCTGATGCATAGGAAAATGATTGCATACCTTATTATAATTATTCCTTCGCACCTCATCTTCAACATATGAATCATGTAGTCACTTCCATAAATAAACTATATACCACCCACCTTACATTCCTTCCCATATGCATCTAATCAAGGTAATATATATATATATATATATGACTACATGATTCATATGTTGAAGATGAGGTGCGAAGGAATAATAAGGTATGCAATCATTTTCCTATGCATCAGCTAATACTACCAAGATAAATAAACACTACCATAATGGATGCAACTAAGATGACTATAAAATGTTCAAATTTTTTACAGTGATATATATACAGGTTCCTGTTGCAAAAGTGCTGAAATATGCTGTACCTACCCAGGTCACATCACTGGTTTTATAGTACTTCTATTAGGATTACTTGTGATGTGATATTATTTACACCTAAATGCTAAATTCCTAGCCTTTCCTCATTTACCAGCAGAGTATTCTATAATAGTGGAACTGGAACTCCAAAACGAGGAAATAATATGGGGCACCGTCTGTTCCAAAATGGAATTCATTATCATATTTGTAAATCACCTGCACTGCACTGCAATAATAAAAGTTTATTTTAACCATGTATGGTCATCTTAGTTGCATAATAAGGCATTGAATAGACTTAGAGTGGGTACCGTTTGTTTATCTCATGTAGTACTAAGTGACTATATTATTCACGTCTTAATGATGAGATGCATATGGGAAGGAATGTAAGGGGTAGGAAGGATTGTTTGTTTTCTCATGTGGCACTAGGTGACTACATAATTCACACCTTTAATGATAAGATGCATATGGGAAGGAATGTATGTAATGCACTGTCTGCAAATATGGGTGGTAGAGAGACTATTCATTTATCTGATAGTCACCATTCATATGCTTAGATGAGGTGAGAAGGAATGAAATGATCATCACTAAAACTACCAATATGCACCTACCAAGTATGGATGCAACTAAGATGACCATATATTGTTTAAAATAACCCTTATATTTTTACAGTGTGTATATATACGTAAAGTGTAAAAACATTTCATTAAAATGTTGAAGGATGTAGGAATGGTAGTGCCAAAAATTAAGGAAACAGGGTTGTAATGAGTGGAGTGGTGCACAGTGAACAACTGATAATGATGTGACCATACACAACTTATGTATGCAGGAAATAATGAAAAAACATGTGGATATTATCCATGCACAACAATGGTAGAGTAACAACATAACTATAGTTCGGAGTTCAGAGTTCACACTACCACTAAGATTATTGCAATTCATGTATGCAGACAAGGAATAATTGCATGCAACAATAACAACATGCGTAACCCCTCCCTACATTTTATTCTGTGGGGTTACGCATGTTGTTATTGTTGCATGCAATTATTCCTTGTCTGCGTACATAGCATGAATTGCAATTCATCTTTGTGGTAGCGTGTAACTCTGAACTCCGAACTATATCCTATGCTGTATTGTCATGCATGCATAATTTCCATGTGGTTTTTCCCTCATACATAAGTTGCATGTGTATATATGGTCATATTACCAGCTGTTCACTTTGCACCACTCTAGTCATTACAATCTTGTTTCCCTAATTTTTGGCACTACCATCCCTACATCCTTCAACATTTTAATGAAATGTTTTTTTATGCTTTGTATTTTAGGTTGATGATGGGGAGAGCCCTCTGCCCTCCAGGCAACAACAGTCCATGTAAGTTAAACATGAACAGTATACAATTGAAACAAATGACCAACAAATCTGTGGTCTCACATTTTGATTTTCTCCATACTCTCACAGTGATGATCATGATGCATCATTAGCTATTTTAAGTGAAGAGGTTGGTCATCAACTTGAAGAAAGAGTAAGTGAAGAGGTTGGTCGTCAACTTGAAGAAAGAGTAGCTATTTTTAGTGAAGAGATTGGTGGTCTTAAGACAGAAGTCAGACTTCATTTGACTGCTAAAGGAGCACAATCATGTCCAGGAACACCAGGGAAGTTTCAAGGTAGGGAGGGACAGACAGCCATAATCAAAAATATGCCAAGACTTGGAACTCCTAAGAAAGCCTTTTCTGCTGGTGATATAGTGAGTATATATATACACATGTACAATGAAGGTGAGGAGTACTGCATGCAATTTCTGTACATATTCTTTCAAATGCAGCATTGTGTGACAACAGAGGCAGAGCTGCTTGGAAGCTATTCATCTATTTCTTCTTTACATACTGAGAGGTTAGTTCTATCAGAGTGTAGTAGGTAGATGTGAATATCATTAAATAGTGCAAGAACATGTAAGAGAACTATTTTGCCCTATGAAGCAAGGCTGTACCTCCTCTATGAATGGTGCAAAAATAGCTAATGGTAAGAGAAGGAGAGAGGAATTTTCGAAAAGAAAACGGACGTCACTCCAGCCGTCAAATGTATGTATATATGCACACAATATTAGCCTAACTTCATACTAAACGCACTGTATACTTAATCTGGTTACCATAGTTAAGTAGTATCCATGAAATGTGGGTTCATTCCAGCAATGATATATTCCCACAGCTCCCAAACAAGGCCTGGGATAAAGAGATTATTTTGTGGCTTGTAGATAAAGTGACTAAATGGAAGTTTATTGGAAGACGACTAGAGCCGTTACCACTGTAAATATTTTAAACATTTTATGGCATCTTAGTTGCATCCATTATAGTAGAAAAGAGGTGTGTATTTATCTTGGTAGTATTAGCTGATGCATAGGAAAATGCCTTATTATTCCTTCGCACCTCATCTTCAACATATGAATCATATAGTCACTTCCATAAAATAAACTATATACCTCCCACCTTACACTTGATCCTTCCCATATGTATCTAATCATTTGAAGGATTAGAAGAAGAAATCGTTTTTTTTTTTGTTGCAATTTCACATATGTCATTGTAGCGGTGTATTTTACCACCTTTGAGAGTCTTATCATGTATAGAAACACTCGTAGGCTATGTTATGTGTCTAAAAGGGCTCATAGCTGCCACATTTGAGAGTTGTGAGCCGTTACCACTGTAAATATTTTTAAACATTTTATGGCATCTTAGTTGCATCCATTATAGTAGTGTTTATTTATCTTGGTAGTATTAGCTGATGCATAGGAAAATGACTGCATACCTTATTATTCCTTCGCACCTCATCTTCAACATATGAATCATGTAGTCACTTCCATAAACTCTATACCTACCTTATATCCTTCCCATATGCATGTAATCAAGAATGATTGCATGCATATGGGAAGAATGTAATATGGGAGGTATATAGTTTATTTTATGGAAGTGACTACATGATTCATATGTTGAAGATGAGGTGCGAAGGAATAATAAGGTATGCAATCATTTCCTATGCATCAGCTAATACTACTAAGTATCACGTGATCGCAGTCTGGGTTAGCCTCGTATCCAGGCTCTCGAAGAGATAGCCTGGGTACGAGGCTACAGCATAGGTGTGCAGCAAATCGGTTAGTGTAACTTCGCGTACGTTACAGGTGTTCATTGACTCTGTTCTCAGAATCTGCTGTTTAGTATCCCGCACTCCATCACGTAAGTTGGCTTGGAAGTGTCTGGCACCGACACGCCCATAAAACCTTAATTGAACAGCGCAGAACTCCTGAACGGTGCTCTATTTTAAGCCTTTATAGACACATAATATGGCATACGACTCTTTCTATACAACAAAAAAACTAGTGAAACAAAGGAGTAAAAATATTTCCATTTAAATTTTAAAGGATGTAGGGATGACAGTGCCAAAAAGTAGAGAAACAAGTGCAGTATATATATGCAGCAACACAGGGAATAAGGGGACTATATTTATATGCAGCAAGACAGAGGATGAAGGCAGTATATTATATGCACCAAGACAGGGGATGAGGGCATGCAACAATAATTTGGCACTGTCATCCCTACATATGTTTTACTCCCTTGTTGAATATTATATTACAGGTGTAAGAAATATGGATGTGGATAACAATGTCAAAATCAAGGGACAATATAGTCAGCAAGGACTATTTACACTAGTCTCCTCTGTATTCCTCCAGGCACGGAAAAATATACGGTTTTTCTCCCGGAAGCTAATAATGTACATTCCATGCGTATAATATTAAACTGTCACGTAGATGGCTATAAAAGGCTAGCCCACTCGCCTCACATCATCTTTGTCTTTCTCGTAATTGCTCTGGAATCTCGCCTGGAATCACCCTTCACGATAACTCGCGCTCCCTCACATAGCCGGCTAGAAAGCGCAATATATGGAACCCGTAGTAGTGCTAGTGCTGATATCAGTACTTGGTGTAAATTTCCCAGCAGTGACAGGAGACTGCTATGATAATCCTCTGGACAACAACAGAAGCTATAACAACTGTGACAGCTGCTATGAAACTTTGGTCAATGCTCTGATCAACACTGCAGACAATAAGTATCAACTTGGCAGAACATTTTTCCCATCCAATGATGCCATACCAGTGCAAGTTAGAGTCACTTATAAGCCCATCAATGGTACAGCAGATAACAATTGTACAGCAGATCTAGAGAATCTCAGTACCATGTGGTACTGGTTAATGGGAGAGTTTTATGTTTACCAACCAGTGGATGTATTTCATTATCGCTCCCTCTTTTTCACACCTCCTTCTTGGCACAAACAGTCAGTTGAATTATTTCTCCCACTTCAGTGCTTCTGTAACTCTGGCAACTACTACGACTTCTTTGAATACCTCACACAACGAGTAAGTTTACAATATGTACAAGTAAATAAAAAATTTAGGAAATTTGGAAGGAAATATAGGGATTGCATAAAAAGGAACGGAGACAAGATTGGGACACAGACATGTTATGATATATCAACGTAACATTATGGGTACGTCGATATATCATAAGATGTCTGTGTCCCAATCTTGTCTCCGTTCCTTTTTATGCAATCCCTATATTTCCTTCCAAATTTCCTAAATTTTTTATTTACTTGTCTCCCATCATTTTTTTTCTGGACCTTGGTACATGCATTTTGCTATTTTTGTAGCTTGCTTGGTAGCTAACATATTAGCAAATAGAGCTTGTAGCCTGAGGCTATCCAACATTTTTATTGCAACATCAATTTTTGTGTATTATATTGTACCAAATTTTACTTTTAGTGGAGCTTTTGTTAATGATATATTGCAAAGCAGTGCCTGGGGCTACTATTTAAAAGATTACAAGATTTTATCTCAATATTGATCATTGGAGTATTAACAGAGGCAGAGAACCTGGGGGGCGGGGGGGCTTCAGCCCCCCCCCCCCCCCACTTTTGATAAGGTGGGGCTGAGCCCCCCAAAATTTGGTTGTCAATAGGTCAAATGGAGAATGTAAAATTTCAGAATGAATGTATATAGTGAACTTCATGAACACCGAGCCCCCCACTTTTGACATGGTGTCTCTGCCTCTGATTAAGCTTTACCATCACACCAATTTTCACATTTAGTAGAGCTTCTGTTAGTGAGATACAGTAATGCTAGCCTGAGGCTATGTTTTACAAGATTTACATAGTTTACAGAGATTTTATCACAATGTTGATCTTTGGGGTATTAAGCTTTACCATCACACCAATTTTCACATTTAGTAGAGCTTTTGTTAGTAAGATATGGTAATGCTAGCCTGAGGCTATTTTATACAAGATTTACATGGTTTACAGAGATTTTATCACACTGTTGATCTTTGGGGTATTAAGCTTTACCATCACACCAATTTTCACATTTAAGGGAGCTATTGTTAGTGAGATACAGTAATGCTAGCCTGAGGCTATTTTTTACAAGATTTACATGGTTTACAGAGATTTTATCACAACGTTGATCTTTGGGGTATTAAGCTCTACCATCACACCAATTTCCACATTTACTGGAGCTTTTGTTAGTGAGATACAGTATTGCTTGCCTGAGGCTATTTGTTGTTGTATTACAAGATTTACATTGTTTACAGAGATCTTATCACAATGTTGATCATTGGTGTATTACACTTTATCATCATATCAATTTCCACATTTATTGGAGCTTTTGTTAGTGAGATACAGTAATCCTTGCCTGAGGCTATTTGTTGTTATATTACAAGATTTACATTGTTTACAGAGATTTTATCACAACGTTGATCATTGGGGTATTGAACTATACTATCATAAAAAATTTCATATTTAGCAGACCTTTCATTAGGCAGATATAGGACTGTGTGGCCCCCATTAATAATACATGGCCTGAGGCTATTTTTGTTTATTTTACAAGAAGTACATTGTTTACAAAATTTTTAACATGACGATGCACTACCCCCAGTGGAACTACATAACTTCACCAAGTTTCATGTTTAGATGTATTACCGTTAGTGAGTTACGCTTCTTCAAGCGGAAGAAGAAGAAGAAGAAGAAGAAGATGAAGAATTTACAAAATAGACTTTTGTTAATTTAACACCTTTCTCATGCATCAAATTATACCATTTTATAATCACAGTTAGTTTCTGGGTATAGTTACACATTCATGTTAACAGAAGTCCAGTAGGTAGCAAACTGAAAGTGAAAGTGATGAAAAACCTTATATATGCTTTTCAATGGGAATAGACCATAGCAATCCCTATATACACAGTACTACCGTACTGTGTGATACTGAACACAACAAAGGGGGCAATATATACTGTTTGGGGTAGTATATGATCTGACTATATATACATGCACCAAATATAGTATGCGAGTCAGTGATGTGTCATAGTTACGGTGAGTCAGTGATATGTCACAGTTATAGATGCCATATAATATTCACAGGGGAGTAAAAATATTTCCATTAAAATGTCGAAGGATGTAGGGATGACAGTCCCAAAACAAGTGCAGTATCAGAGAGTCGGTAGACTCTCTATGTAGGGATGGCACCGACACGCCCATTAAGCCTTAACAAAAACAACGACTCAGAACTCTCGAACGCGGCTGTTCTAAGCCTTTTCAGACGCACAGCCTGCTTTACGAGTGTTTTTATACACGGTAAGAGTCTCAAAGTTGGTAAAATCCAACGCTACAACGGTATACGGAAATTCCTAAAACGCCGATTTCTTCATCATCATCATCTTCTTCTTCTTCTTCTTCTTCACTTCCGTATAGTCGGACGCCATTTCCTCGTTGATTGCATATTTGTGATGTGATCACTCATGCGCTATTAGACGATCGCGCCTGCGTCAACAATAAATGCGCAGCCCTCTGCTCCGAGTAAACTCGAAGTAGACAAGATGTAGAACTCACTGAAATTACTTTCCTTGTCAAGTCTTACTACTGATTTATACTGACAAAAATATTTCCTTATGATTAAATAGTGATGTGTTGTATTTTATTTTAAGTTCTGAATATAACAATTTTCTTGTTGCAACAGTATAGTAACAAGTAGGTGAAACAAGTGTAAAAAACATTTCATTAAAATGTTGAAGGATGTAGGGATGGTAGTGCCAAAAACTAAAGAAACAAGACTATAATAACCCAAGCGGTGCACTGTGAACAACTGATTATCATATGACCATACACAGTGTTCTATCTAGGATTTTTGGTTTGGGGGGGAAGCTGTGAGGTGTGCTATCACTGAGCAGAGTAGGGGGGTCCGGGGGCATCCTCCCCTGAAAATTTTGAATTTTACATTGCCAGAGATGCAATCTACACTGCAATAATAAAAGTTTATTTTAACCATGTATGGTCATCTTAGTTGCATAGTAAGGCATTGAATAGACTTAGAGTGGGTACTGTTTGTTTATCTCATGTAGTGCTAAGTGACTATATTATTCACGTCTTAATGATGAGATGCATATGGGAAGGAATGTAAGGGGTAGGAAGGATTGTTTGTTTTCTCATGTGGCACTAGGTGACTACATAATTCACACCTTTAATGATGAGATGCATATGGGAAGGAATGTATGCAATGCACCGTCTGCAAATATGAACATTACCTGGGTGGTAGAGAGACTATTCATTTATCTGATAGTCATCATTCATATGCTTAGATGAGGTGAGAAGGAATGAAATGATCATCACTAAAACTACCAATATGCACCTACCAATTTTAAAGTATGGATGCAACTAAGATGACCATATATTGTTTAAAATAACCCTTATATTTTTACAGTGTAGTGCATTTATTTAAACTTCTTTGGTACACAAATAAACACAAAGTCAAGTAGACTAGGTTACTGCATGCATACAAGCTACACTAACAGGGGGGGGAAGCTTGAATGTTTGGGGGAGAAGTTGGGGTGTTTGGGGGGGAAGCTTCCCCCCTGCCCCCCCCCCCCACTGGATAGAACCCTGACCATACACAACTTGTGTATATATGCAGGAAATGGAGTACCATAACAACATGCGTAACCCCTCCCTACATTTTATTTCGTGGGGTTACACATGTTGTTATTGTTGCAACAATAATAACATGCGTAACATTGCAACAATAATAACATGCGTAACATTGCAACAATAATAACATGCGTAACCCCCACCGCTCAGGTTATTACAGTCTTGTTTCTTTAGTTTTTGGCACTACCATCCCTACATCCTTCAACATTTTAACGAACTGTTTTTTACACTTTATATATATGCAGCAAGACAGGGGATGAGGGCAGTATATATGCAGCAAGACAGGGATTGAGGGCATGCAACAATAATAACATGCGTAACCCCCATAATAAAAGAGATGTAGGGAGGGGGTACGGGTTTAATGGAAATGTTTTTACTCCCTTGTTTCACTGATTTTTTGTTACATACTCACTTGCAAATACAATGCTCTGCATTTGTGTGAGCCCCACCCATTTTGCTACTCATGGTCATGTTTGACCATGTCAAAATCTTTGTGGATTTCTCTGAAACCACTCCATTGTCAAGATACACCACTTCCTGCTATCCGTGCAGTCAGCCATTTTGAAAACCGCGCATGTGCTTTTCAATAGCACGTGTGTTTTCAAGGACTCGTGCACGTGTGGCACCGAGGGTTTGCACTTCAGTGCATTCATTCATTTATTTAGGACTAGGTGGATCACTCCACTCCATTCACCTAGTTATGTGCTGAGTATGCAAGTATGAGTCTCCCTTCCTACACCACTGTGTAACAAGCTTAAGTACATCCCTACATATAGATAGCCTGTACATTGAATGCTTATTCATTCATCTGCTTCTCTTTGCAGTTAAAAATTCATGCATCATACCAAACTACTACGGCTTTGGTGACAAAGACACACGTGGGAAAAGCTATTAATGCCAAGTATGGTGATGATGGTAAAGAGTCAATTATACAAGCTGTGTATTATGTACCCTTCATTGTGACTTCAATAATTGTATTGGTTTCAATAATTTGTGTGTGTGTGTTTGAACACTTGGATGAGGACAAATGTTTTGAAGTGGCATTTTTACTGAAGTATCTTATAAACAACTATAAAATGACAATAAAGAAATTAAAAAGTAAATTTTCTCGTGATCTCCAATCACAATCAAGTCTGGTTGCAATAACACTGCTTTGTTGTTTGTTTCCTATATACACTTTTGTTCTGGATATGTGTTCAGTTGAAAGAGAAGAAAATGCTGATTTGCCCAATTATTTCAAGGAAGGATATTATGGCTTATATGCAATTACTATTTCATTTTCTATAATTTCACTTTCATTTGATTTTATTAGCATAATTGGCTTTATTATTGTGAGGTGCCACAATCTTTGTTTCAGTTCCTATTTTAAAAGGAAATGGGACTATTTCATTCCAATATTAATCTGCATTGGAAGTACTTTCCTGTCACTATCTTTTCATTTTCAAAATATTTTAATTGCCTGGTTTACAGATCCATTTTATGCTGGCAGAATTGCTTTGTTTTATGGAATTGTAATTGTCTGTTACTTCACATCTCTTAAGTATGTTCACCTTTTACCATATAAAATATTGGGACCTTTTTATGTACTACAAATCCTTATTTCAATTTTACTTTTTATTACAATTGTTGTATGCACAGGCATAATAGCTGCAGTTACTATTTTTTTTGTTGAAATAGCAAACAATAATTCTGCTGAACAGTCTATTACTGGAATCACCACTATCTACAATGGTGCAGTAATTCTCATTGGTGTGTTGGTAGCCTACAGTGTGGGTCTGCGCTATTTTGAGCACCCATTTTCTTTAGAAAATGCTCTGAAGAAGGCCATGGAAGAGATGAATGCACCATTAAATTATCCTAATAACAACAGAGATTGGAAGAAGCTAACAGAAGAGAGACGTATGACAGAAGTCATGAAAGCACTTATCTACGAAAAATCTATTTCAAGATTTTGTTCATTACGTTCCACTCTTACCTCTGTTTTAATAAAAGCTAAAAGAAAAAACTATTGTTTTGCACCTCCTGATCAAATAGTCACTCTGTCTACTGTTTTACATGATGCCATGAATAATGCTGTGAGAACCTTTGCAGAGGAGAAGAATGTGAATATTTCAACTGTGACTGATGCTCTAGTTGAAGTTATGAATAAACCCCAATTTTTACTACAGCATAACTATATAGATCTTTTTGAGACACCAACTGGAGGAATGTTAACTATGTTACAAAATGATCTGACTAACGTTATCCATGTACAGGGTGAGACTGTTTCAGTGAATCCAGATGAACTAAGAATGTGTTTAACCATCGCTCTTATTCCATTGCCTTCTATTCTTGCCAACATTCTAAGGAATTCAGAATTAATTCGATATTTTATGGAGGATTATAAATCTACCTATGTATATAATGCTATCAATTCTGCTGTGAGAAGTGCTGCAGAGAATGACATTAGTAACATTTACCATCTGATAGGTTTTCTGGTCAAAGTTATAACCGACCGTCAATTTGTTCCGAGAAATAACAACAAAACAACTAAGGATAGTCTAGCTACTTTAACTGAAAGTCTAAGAAAAAGATTGGGGTCTGAAAATTTTTTGGATGAACAAAATGTGGATGCAGACATTAAAAGTAGTTTAGAGGCTATTCTCTACAGATGTAAATTTGATTTTCTTGACCACTCCCCCCCCACCCCCACACACACACATGAGCCACGCAAGTGCACATAAAGTACTTCACCACACACCCCTGTTAGGTTTAGGCCCTCGTTAGGTTAATGCTCTGTCCTTCACTACTGTATAATTAAACATGATCTTACCTTTTCTTTTACTAATAGATCGTGTATTATATTTTGTCACCCTTTTCATGGTTAATTTATGTCTATTATAGTATCCTTTCTTTCAATGCTCATCTTTCTAATTTCAGGCCCGTAGGCTGGGGGGGGGGGGGGGTTCGGGGGGGTTCGGACGAACCGCCCGCACGCAGGCGAGGGTCCGCCGGTCCGCGCAGTGAGTGGGCGTGGTAACGTCGATGGGCCATGTGACGCCAAGAGCAAAAGAGAGAGAGAGGAAACGAGCAGCTCAGTGGAGCCTGAAACGATACCTGCCGCCAAAAAAGAAAGGCAATGATGGCGCTGCAGCTGGTTTGGCTGGCTTTGAGTCGATTCCCTGGCTTCAACCCTCGTACACAGTTGCCCAGTCTGCATGAGCGTCAGCGAATCCGATTGCACGGCAATTGTTGATTCTTTGCAACTGTTGACTTTTTTACAACTGCAATTACACTTGCCTTACCATGATAGAACAGTGTCCCAAAAAGCAACAGAATCGATCTCAGAACGTCTAAAATTCAAAAAATTTCCTGGGGGGGCATGCCCCCAGACCCCCCTAGCCACTGCACTTTTAACGCACATTGCTCTGGGTCCACCTACTGAGAATAAAGAACCCCCCCACTCCAGGATCAGGCTACGGGCTTGAATTTGTGCATCCTCTAACTCACCATTTCTTCATCAACTACTCTCTTTGCTGCTGTAGTTGTGCTCTATCACACCTATAGCTATGCATGATTATATATATATATAACTATTTCAATCAAAATATTAACTGAAGATGGCTCCACTGCCCTAGTTTTAGGTTCGCTGTGCTCACCCACAATGCTGAGCATTCATCTCATTGAGATTCTAAACATGACAGACATGCACAGGGATATATATGGCAGTACACAGGTTTACAAAATCCACACACATTAATACGACTTGTTCATTGACAATTCAGACACCTTCTCTATATATCCATTAAAAAGTTCCATGCTCTCTTTTCGTAGAGCATCTCCCAATACAATATAAGTAAAGTTCATAGGGTCCACTGATTTCCAGTGTTGAAACATTTGATAACACTGTTCTCGGACATCTTTTGGATTCTGTGTTTCAATTCTAGAGAGCACGTTTTCTTCCAGCCCTAGCCGTCGCCCAATAAACTTCCATTTAGTCACTTCATCTGAAAGCCACAAAATGACCTCTTGATCACAGGCCTTGTTTGGGAGCTGTGGGAATATATCATTGCTGGAATGAACCCACATTTCATGGATACTACTTAACCAAGGTAACCAGATTAAGTATATAGTGCGTTTAGTATGAAGTTAGGCTAATATTGTGTGCACATATACATACATTTAACGGCTGGAGGGACGTCCGTTTTCTTTTCGAAGATTCCTCTCTCCTTCTCTTAGCATTAGCTATTTTTGCACCATTCATAGAGGAGGTACAGCCTTGCTTCATAGGGCAATCTTTCATTTCATTATTCCTGTTAGACCGGTTCAAGACATAACATATTCTAACTTACATTCCTCAAATAGTTCTCTTACATGTTCTTGCACTATTTGATGATATTCACATCTACCTACTACACTCTGATACAACTAACCTCTCAGTATGTAAAGAAGAAATAGATGAATAGTTTCCAAGCAGCTCTGCCTCTGTTGTCACACCATGCTGCATTTGAAAGAATGTGTACAGAAATTGCATGCAGTACTCCTCACCTTCATTGTACATGTGTATATATATACTCACTATATCACCAGCAGAAAAGGCTTTCTTAGAAGGTCCAAGTCTTGGCATATTTTTGATCATGGCTGTCTGTCCCTCCCTACCTTGAAACTTCCCTGGTGTTCCTAGACATGATTGTGCTCCTTTAGCAGTCAAATGAAGTCTGACTTCAGTCGTAAGACCACCAATCTCTTCATTAAAAATAGCTACTCTTTCTTCAAGTTGACGACCAACCTTTTCACTTACTCTTTCTTCAAGTTGACGACCAACCTCTCTTACTCTTTCTTCAAGTTGACGACCAACCTCTTCACTTAAAATAGCTAATGATGCATCATGATCATCACTGTGAGAGTATGGGGAAAATCAAAATGTCAGGCCACAGAGTTGTTAGTCATTTGTTTCAATTGTATACTGTTCATGTTTAGCTTACATGGACTGTTGTTGCCTGGAGAGCAGAGGGTTCTCCCCATCATCAACCTAAAATACATATTACATAATATAACAGCTACACTGACATTTCACATATTCATAGTATGTCCATAGTTAGTAGAACCTCTAGTGCATGCAAATTAAATTGTGTACAACACATGCATTGCACATGTGCGTAGCTATACAATCATAACTACATACATCATAGTTATGTATGTATATGCTCACTAAAGCAGTAAAAGTCCTCTGCAGTGTGTTGATGCACTGCAACTAGCTAGAAGTGAAATTAAAAAATGCTGTGATTGCATTGCACTTTAATTAGGAATAACCTTTCTATTACCTAATGGACCATTGCTGTTAAGGGTTTACTAATTAAGTAGCATAGTGGGAACATCATACATGCAGGAGGTCCCTTTCAAATCTCTGGAGGCATTGACATAAGAAAGTTAGTGAGATGTCCTGATCTCAAACAAAATGTTGCTTGGGGTATTTGTTGGAGCAAAAGCTGTCTTCCTAGTGGTCTTCCAATTCAGGGTCTCCTGAATACAGTGGAACCCCTCTAATCAGGACACCCTGAAATGAGGACACCTCAATAAACAGGACACTTTTAGCTGTCCCAAATGCCATAATTTAACCCCTGAAATCAGGACACCTCACTAATCAGGACACTTTCTTTTGTCCCGAGGGTGTCTGGATTGGAGAGGTTCCACTGTAGATTAATTCCACCAACACATATGTGTACTATAGGCACTTACAAAATGGAATGTGAAGCCTCTGGTAGATCCTGATGAATACATTTTGCACATATTGTGATGTGAATCTGACGACCATCTTCTGCGTGTAATGTGGCAGGTATGTGGTAATGAATGCATTCTGCCATGGTACTGATGTAGGCTTGATGTTGATGATTCTTGGTTGGCTGGACTTACAGCTTCTGCAGACATTTTCCGCTGACCTTCTAGATTGGGAGAGTGGTCTGGACTGTATTCTTGCACAGAATATAAATTGCTCATAAAGTGTTGCTTTAAGTCAGTTCGGCTGGAATCAGTTTCGAATCCGCTGTCATTGCTCTGTAATGACACACTGCTCACATTTTTTTCTTTTGCTGCTATAAATTGAGATTGCGGTGTCTCTGTTGCTGAGGTCTCCTTCTCATATAGTGTATACATATCTACATTTCTAGATCGGGAATTGGCATCAGGGTATTGTGGGGCTTTTTTATTCATCTGTCTCGTTGATCGGTTACTCATGACTAGATTGTGTCCCTCAAATACGAAAATTTCTAAAATCTGTAGGCAACAAATGCCCATGCACCAGTTAAATTAGTATAGGACCCATGCATGAATATTGAATTGGCAGGATCAACAGTAGACTAAAGCAGTATACAAAAGCAGTCAGACCTTTAGGGTAAGGTGGGGTAATTCCGATCTATATACCACCTGTAGCTCACGTGGATGAAATTCGATATTCTATCTAACAACACTGCCATGCAAGTACTACATGCAGATGGTCACACATCGGGCAAAAAAGTGCTCTTTTTGAGAGACTAATTGATGTCATTCCAGTTTTAGTGATGCTATAGGCTCATGTTTTACCTTGTGTAAGAATAGAAACAAATTCAGTTTCAAGGACAGTGATACTCGTATCTTAATGGCATAAAACTTCATAGCTTTGATGGTGAGCGTCATTTTATAACGCGATTGCGAATTATCTCAGGTTACTTACCTAAAATTATGATAGGTATTCAATGTAGGCTTACTTTCTTTCTCCAGGTCACGTTTTGGTGAGACAGCAGAGTCTTCAACAGAGATTCATAAACGCAAATCTGCACACAGCATCTGTGTGCAGTCAAAAACGTCGTCTTATAAAAGCGCAAAATGACGTCAGACGCGGAAAAGGAAATTGGTCGTCATCGGGTCGCACAGAAGTTGCTGTGTGTGCACTGGGAGAAACACTTTGGTGTACGCAATATTAGCAAAAGAAAATGAGCTAGACCATTCTAAGCATCCAGTTGCAGACCTAGGTGGATTGTTCGCAGACCACCCTCAGGATCATCAGTTTCCTCAGAAGCATGGGGATATCTCTGAACAACATCCTTGTGAAACCACCGTCCTGCATTTGCCTAGTTTTAGGACCGGGTAGGTTCGCTCAGTTCGCCCACATAGTTGACATTCTAGCGTGACCGACACACGCTTAACTTAAATCTATGCATATCATTCTGTAATGTTGCTCGGCAAATATGGGGATAAATTATATGGCAGTACACAATGCAAACAGGTTACACAGTATTGCTTAATTAATGTGACTTGTTCATTGACAATTCAGTCACCTTCTCTACATATCCATTAAAAAGTTCCAGGCTCTCTTTTCGTAGAGCATCTCCCAATACAATATAAGTAAAGTTCATTGGATCCACTGATTTCCAGTGTTGAAACATTTGATAGCATTGCTCTCTGATATCCTTTGGATTCTGTGTTTCAATTCTAGAGAGCATGTTTTCTTCCAGCCCTAGCCGTCGCCCAATAAACTTCCATTTAGTCACTTCATCTGCAAGCCACAAAATGACCTCTTGATCACAGGCCTTGTTTGGGAGCTGTGGGAATACATCATTGCCGCACATTTCATGGATACTAAATCATTATGGGTAACCAGATTAAGTAATTGTGTATAGTGCATGCATTTGGCGATGGTATGCAAAATTAATTAGACTAATATTGTGTGCACATACATTTGACGGCTGGAGGGACGTCCATTTTCTTTTCGAGAATTCCTCTCTCCTTCTCTTAGCATTAGCTATTTTTGCACTTTCAGAATCAGTGTACACTCGAGCTCTTGGATCCACTGAGCAGGCAGTGGATGGTTGTCTGCAAGTGCATTCACAACATGTGTGACATCTCATGCATCCAGTTATTGATGTCATTGATTACTGACCTTGAATGGCTGTTGGTAGTTTGTTCTTCGTCTGAAGGGTATATTGATGATTCCTCGTCCACTTCTTCCTTGTCCTGAAAGATTTAAGTTTGAAAAATGGCTCACTTTCTATACCACACAGAATGGGTTATGAATAATATATAAAGCTGCCAACTTTGCACTCCTTAAATTCCCCTAATTCTCCAGTGTCAATGCAATTAAAAGGTTGTTTTTAACCCTTCAGTAGTTAGCTACAAGTTGAGTATAGACCCATTGTGTAGAGCACTGATTAATGTGTGAGAAACGAGGAGAATGCAAAGCATTTGTGGGGCGAGCGCAACGAGTGAACACAAGGGACGACGGCACCAGACTAAGGTCGTGATGTGAAGCATGCGCTATAGTATAATACGTACGTATATGTGATGTGAACAAGTAAATATTGACCGGTCGGTTGATGACACACATACGTGGAAACTGAGTTGGCATTGACCTCGCCAATACGGGGCTTGCTGAGCTCGCCCCAATTAGAGGTGGCATGACTTTGAGCAACCTGGTTTCTCTTCCTGCATGCAATATGATTTGCTCAACTTTCTTTACACCTACACGCCAACAAATACATGACAATTGGAACTTGGTAATAGTATAGCATTATTGAGTTTCCCTCTCATATTAACAATGTAGTGGCAGTACCTAGTACATAATGATGAACATGCAACTGAGGCCACAGCAACTTTTACACTTCATAGTGATGCATGCACTGTGTTCTACTGCCACTAAATTGAGAGGGAAACTTGATCACTTTCTGAGTTGTCATATGTTTGAGGTTTCAGTTCCTCAAATTACTAGTAGGTAAGCCAGGTTGCTCATAGCTCTGAGTTTATCACTCAAGTACTCTTTAATTTAGTTGGTGCCCATAGTATACATACAGTCTATACTCAGTTGCACCACAGAAGTGTTTAAAAACAACCTATAATACATGTCACATGAATCAAGGATTAATATATACATGCTTAATCCTAGCAAGTCATAAACACTATTACCTCTATAGGGTCAGGTATATGTATGGTTGAACCCATGATGCTGGTATTGGTACCGTCTCTCTCAGTTGTACGTGGTTGTAACTGTTTCATCATTACTTCTAAGTAACCAACTCTTGTTGCCAGATTTTTTTGACTGCTTTCAATTTGAGTCAGCTTTTCCAAAACTTCCTTCAGTATGTCGTCTCGCCCAGGTAGTGCAAACCTCGGAGGCACATGGTCACTGCTGTTAGGACTAGCACCACTTAGAGCTGTGTGATATGAATCAGCTGAAGTGTTACTGACTGACGAGTATGTCCTCGGACGAGACTTTGTGACATCTTCAACACATACAGAAGGCACAGTAGAACTGGACATACCACCTTCAGCAGGTGTGACTTTTAGTCTATCACTCCTGGTTGGAGTTTCTACCTTCTTTTCTCCTTTGCCTCTCTTTTTCCGACCTGGCAATCGTAACATTGCAACTGCTAGCTGTACTCTTATTTACTATTGCTTAGAACAGCAAATTTTGACTCAGACTTGAGAAGACTAATATTTGTCTAGACTATCAGTAAGTATACTCAGTACTCCTGTATGTATGTAGTTAGTAGATAGTCAAAACACAGATCAACACTCAACTACTCACCATCTAATAATGCAGCTAGGTTCTAGAGAGGTTGACAGAGATCAACTGATTCAGTTCAACTGAACAGAGCTACACTATATAGGCTACCTCTTATAGGAATGTGTTATTTTGTACTACGTAAACCCTATCTCTCGTGTGTATAATGAATGACGTCAACAGTAATATGCTATTCTGGTATATATTTCTGCATTATCGAACACAGCCATATATAGGCTGATGATGTCACCAATATATATTCATTACAACTTTGCATACCTTAAAACAAGCATGTTTAGGACTGGACTGACCCATTGCACTCAACACATGATAACCAAATATAGATTAGAATGCTGAATAATGTGAAGAAACTATTTGGACATATTTCCGATAAATATTGTGGTCTTCTTCTTGTAATACCTGTCCCAGAACTTGATAGTTGGCATTTTCCGGTTGTCTCTGTTTCCACATCATCAGCAACTGGTAGCTCTGTTCCCTGCAGTCGTCTGGATAGTCCCTTCTAATGCGTTCTATATCAGATTCTTCCAGATCAAGAGCACGCCCAATAAACTTCCACGATAGGAGAATGTGTGAGAGACTAAGTATAACTTTATTGCTGACTTGTTCACAGGGTAGTTCATGAGGTGACTTCACAGCCTGAAACAGAGAGAGAATTTATGATTAGGTCACTTTGCTTACTCATAATTGAAGTGTCAATGGAGTTAGCAATGTGCCATTAACACGACATTGCCTACCTCTCTTTGGATCTCTTTGGATCTGAGTCCTATATCATGTGGCAGATTACATACACTTTTGCTTCGCTCGAGTTGTCCTATGGTGAATTTTACAAAGAATGATTCCGATGGCGTCATAAAAACACTGTCAGTGGATTTGGAGTTAGTCAGGGGAAGTTGTCGCTCTAGTTCATCAATACGTCCACTTGCATCATTGTAGTCTCTCCTGATGGTGGCTATCTTCTCCTCGTACTCTCTCCTGATGTTGGCTACGTTGTCCTCATACTCCCTCCTAATATTGGCTATGTTCTCCTCCATCCTCTTGTCATAATCCCTCTTGATGCTGGCTATTGTCTCCTCCATTCTTTGCTCGTAATCCCTGGCCATCCTTTCATCTACAAGGTGTTGGACCTCATCCTTAAACCATTGCTGCATTCTTATTTCATTTGTGGTTGAATCTCCCACCACACCATGACACCAGGGATAGGAGGACACTGAAGAGTCACTTTCATCATGACGATTTGTTGTTACACAAGACATTGAATCTGCTGCATTGAAAGAATATTGGTACATGCAATGTTCTAGGTCTCATTCCCATACCTGTACTCTTGTGCATCAGATATGGAAACGAGACTTTTAGTTTCATTCCAATACCTGATACACTCATTCCAATGTGCATATCAGATATCAGAATGAGCTACAATGCACAATAATGTGTTGGCACACTATGTGCATGTTCCTACACCTTACCTTTAGAATGGAGTTGGTTCACTGATGATCTTACTGCAGCTGGTGGATCGTCTGGACACACATTTTCATCTCTATCAAGAAAAGTAAAATATGAACCCACTGCTCTCTGCAGAGCTTTGATAATGTATGGCTGGTTGTTTTAAATATCTTACATACATTGACTGTCTTCGGCTGAAGGATCGGTGGACACTTATCTTCAATCTCCTCAGAGGGCTGTTGATACTCTCCTCATCATCACTAAAACACTCACTCTATAGTACACACACAGCAGCCAAAATGACCATAACTCAGAGCATAAACAGTACTGGAACTATGCTATGCATACACAATTGTTTACAACACACACACACACAGGAATGATATTCATAAAAGGGGGAAACAAGCATCTAAAATATTCACAGGAAATATGTCATTGTGCTTACTAGAGCAGTAAATCACCTGTGCAGTGTGTGTGTGCATGTGCATGTGCACTGAAACAACAAAAGAGGGCACACCACTTTAGAGGTGGGGAAATAAACTTTCATATTCCAACCAATTACTAATGGGCCAGTGTCCTTTGGGGCTTTAGTAATTGAGAACAGTTTTTGTTTCTGTATTCTTTGTCATGCATACAGGAGTCTTTGTGGTCTGGAGAGATTGGGGAAGAAAGTTCTGATTAGTGAGGTGTCCTGATTAGTGAGGTGTCCTGATTAGTGAGGTGTCCTGATGTTAAGGGTTGTAAATACACAAATTGCTGCATGGTATTTGGAGCAATTATAGGGCATCTTGATTACATGTTGCATACTAGGATTGGCCATAGAGCTAACCGTAGTCTATAAGGTTTTAGGTCTAACACATACCACATGGAGTGCAGATGTAGCGTGGGCATTTTTTGGTAGGTATTTTCTGGGTGTGGCTCGATACCATTTTGTTGATGTTCTCTGAGGTGATTTGATGGGTGGTGGATATGGTATAGAGCCACGTCTAGTACCACAGGATGCCGATGAATAGGCTTTACGCATACAGTGATGTGAGTCCGACAATGGTAGTGAATGTCTTCTACTCTGACACTGATGGACTGAGAGTAAGCTTGAGGTTGATGACTCGGGATTGAGTTGATACCCACTGTCATCAGAGAGCACTGACGCTTTACTAGGAACATCCTTTAACCCCTGAGGTTTTAATAACCGTTTCTCTGTTACTGGGGTTTCCAAATACTCTCGTGTTTCAAACGGTGGGAAGCTAGATGACAGATGTTCTTCATTGTCACTTGGTGGGTCAACAATGGTAGCAGGGAATGGTGGTGTGCGGGACTTCTTCAGCAATGGACTACTAGGGTTTGGCGTAGAACTATTGGGAACTTCAATTAACCCTATAGATTCAGGTTGTGATAACTGCGTTGGAGTTACTGAAGGTGTAAAGTCATATCGTGTCTCAGTTGGTGATGAGAGAAAGTTACCTGACAGACATTTTTCGCTATCACTTGGAGTTACAGTAATGGTGGCCAGAAATGGTGGAGTGTGCGATTTTTTCATGTGTTTCTTTTTATGGAGGGTCGGGCTACTTGGGTTTGAGCATGATTCTCTACGTTCCTTAATACTCTTAACACGTTGGGCTAGTCGAGCTGAACTAAAAATAAATTTTTTACGTCTATCCTTAAATGGAGACGGCAATCCTCCAAATATGGAGCTCTTGGCTGTACTGTGTCCAGACATGTTGATCTGCAGGGAGAAAAAATGACATCATTGAATCAGGGTATAAGCATAGCGCCATAATCTCTATGGTTATAAGTTCGCGTGCTCTGCTCGCGCGATGAGGATAGTGGGAGCGCGAATATAAGACGAAGATGGCAAAATCATTGTACACAACAAGCTGGAGTATATAGTCTAATGCAGTATACATACAGACATACAAGAAATAATACTTACTTTCTTTAATCTGGTTGGCCGACAGCAGCGTCTATGGCATCAAAAAATAAACACAAGCACACAACTTTTCGCAGCGCAGCCAATAAAGTAACAATTTATACCACTTCCGAGCGTCAGCCGAGTGCCAGAGGTCGCGGCTCTAAATTTTAAATGACGTCAGACATAAAATTCATTGCATTGCTGAGGCTATTGAAAACAAAATTGGTATTTAGCTATACTCAAAACAACCTTCATTTCTACGTGTACACTTTATTAGCAATCGAATGAGCCAGACGTTTCTGACCAATATTACCACACACAACTGCTAAAGTTTGTCTGTTTACGGAGCCAGGTGGAACGTTCTCAAACCACTTCTCCAGAACCCTCAAGATCTTCTCTTCACTGGAAGCATGAGGATATCGCTGTGAGACATCATCCCATACATGGAGGTCCTTATGAAGCCTAGAGCTCAGCATGGAGCCTTTGGTTGGATTGAGTTTGTGTGCAATGTCAACTAGCTCCGCTTTTGTCAAGTCTTCCTGCACATAGTGAACTGAAAGAAAGAGAATGTATATGTTTGTGTAGGGGGTAAGTGATATGTAGTTGTGGTCTGAACATGTACTAGTCTATCTTGGGTGGGCACATACCACCATCATACCAGTACGTAGATGCACTACAGATATATTGTATTACGGGATTTTTTGCTATGAAACTACTAACGAAGTTCAGTTACTATTAACATAGTTATTTAATTGTTGGTGAGTGGACACACACAACATATACCCACACTGACCTTATGATTATATGGGATTATTTAAAGTAACAATATACTTATTGGTTACCATTCATAGGGGAGACACTGCTCTGGTTCTCAGAGTCCTCTTCCATTTCGTTATTCCTGTTAGACCAGTCCAAGATATAACATATTCTAACTTACATTCCTCAAATAGTTTCTCATATATTGTTATGCATTGTTAAATGATATTCACATCTACAGCTAACTACTGTACACTCTAACCTCTCAGTATGTAGAGAAGGGACAGGCGAATAGCTTCTGAGCAGCTCGGTTTCTGTTGTCACACCATGCTGCATTTGAAAGAATACGTGCAGGCATTGCATGCACTCTCTATCAGATTTATCGTACATGTGCATACTCACTACATCTTCAGCAGAAAGGGCTTTGTTGATTGTTCCAAGTCTTGGTTTCTTTTTGATCATGGATGTCTGTCCCTCCGATTTCCCCCTACCTCGAAAGTTCTCTGGTATTCCTAGACATGATTGTATTTCTTTGGGGGGTTTGAGTTCATTGTTAAGCTTAAGACAACTGACTACTT
Source organism: Theonella swinhoei (assembly GCA_963970385.1). Lineage (NCBI taxonomy): Eukaryota > Metazoa > Porifera > Demospongiae > Tetractinellida > Theonellidae > Theonella > Theonella swinhoei. The sequence goes on along the minus strand of OZ019949.1, from coordinate 1,151,514 downwards.
CACTTAAGATATCTACTTTTTGTTCGAGTGCTGCCACACGTAAGTCAGTTTGGCTGCTAATACTTAGTTCTGAATGGCTGCCATTGTGAGAATTACGATCTTCTGCTTCAGGAACTGCGGAAAGCTCTGAGACCCTGGACACAACGTTAACACCCTTGCAAACATGACATACACCATTGCCAGTGGGTGATTGTGAACTATCGGCTGGATAGTACTCCCGATGAGTCTTAGAACTTAGTGGTCTAGGACTAACACACACTGCGGAGTGGGTAGGTGTAGACTCAAGGCTTCTTGTCTTCTTTACAGATTCGTGCATTCGTGCTGGACTGAGGTTTGAGACGAAGTGATGTGGTGTGGAGGGGCAAGATTGAGACTTGCTCAGAATTGGAGAAGTACAAACATCGCTGGAGTTGCAGTGACAATTGTGGCTTGCATTGAGGCTGCCAAATCCTGAGTCAAAAAGTGACGTTTGGCTAAGATTAGGGTGTATTTTCTTGGAATCATGTACCACGTGTCCCAAACTAGTGGATTTTCCAATTGGTTTTTTGTTAGCAAGTGAAGGAGAGTGTACCAGTGTAGGGCTACTGTGTTCAGTTGAGAGGACAGTCAATGGTATACCTACAGTACATGCAAAAAAACGTCAACAATTTAGGGTAGTGTTAGGGTAGCAGGGTAGCAGGGTAGCAGGGTAAGGTAGTAGGGTAGCAGGGTAGGGTAGTAGGGTAGTAGGATAGCAGGGTGTTATGGTATTAGGGTAGCAGGGTGATTAGTGTAGAGTGAGGTACTAGGGTAGCAGGGTAGGGTAGCAAAGTAACAGGGTAAGGTACTGGGGTAGCAGGGTGGGGTAGCAAGGTAGCAGGGATGGGTAGTAAGGTAGGGGTATAGTGTTAGGGTAGTAGTATGGTAGCTTTGTTGATGCATGTACTGTATATACAGATAAGAGTAATATAATAGCTGAAAAAGGGGAAAACATGCTTCCTAAGTATGCACTATGCATAATGTGGCCAGCCATTGCAATTATTGTTTCGTGTACAGATACATGTGTGCCACATATAAGGAGTCCTAAGTTCATGTGCAAGTAAACATTCTGATAGTCTAAACAACTCAGCAACTCATTGACACTTTGCACAGCCTGTGGCGTCACAAAGGCACACACCATTAGAGGTACATGTGTGCAGTTGACCTTTTCCAAAGGCAGGTCCGAAGGAATTCACAGGTGGCATCACTAGTGGTTCATCACTGGATAGTCCCTGTGGAGAAAAAATGTTGTGTGCCCATAATGAAATCTCTCTCCTTCAAACAAAACTGTGTATTACGATTAGTGAAGTATCTTGATTCAGGAGTTGTGGAAATACACAAACAACTCATATTAATGGGGTCCTGATTACAGGGTTTCACCATTAATAAAGATATCATACTTCCAACTCCAAAAGATTGTTTATCTCCGCCTCGAAGTTTGTCCCAAGTATCATGTTTACTGCAGTATGTATGGTATGTAGAGCCTCTTTCTGTGATTTCCCACCATCTACAAGAATTCCAATAGCCTGTGATAATCTCTCCTTAATTGGCTGGGAATCAGAAGATTGATTAAAGGGAACTCCCATCTCATTAACAATCTGGTGCCAATGGGCTGATAGCTTCCTCTCAAATTGAGAAAAACTGTCCATCGTGTTTCTATATGGAGAGAAGTATTAGTCCTTACGATGTGTATGCAGATCTAGCTTTAGTGAGTGGACACAAATAAATAAATATTACTCATGAGGCTCCCATAGCATTACTGCCATCAACCATGCACCCACAATCATGGGCGGAGCTACACATGTACATGTACACACAGGCAAATCCTATACCATCTGTTTCTCCCTCACCCGCAAACGAATTGTAAGTTATGTTCCTCATGCAGGTCAAGTGAAGAACATAACTTACCATCCGTTTGCCCCTCAACTCCAGCCAGCTTCAGATCCTTAGCCAAGGACTGAAGTTGACTAGGGCACGAGTCATCACAATACAGTGTTTGTTTATGCAACAAAATATGAATAATGTAGAAGGTAGACTTGTATTTACACACACGTCATGTGACATCAGCAGTAGGACACAACTCACACATTTCTGACTATGTGTTGTGCATGGCTATTGTTTGTATTACATCATAATGTTGTAATGTACCAAGACTTATGAACTCATCAAAATCTTTGATTCAACAGTATTCAGGCACACTATGAATAATCGGTTCCTGGAAAAGCGTTTCCTCCACAACAATGAACCATGTCTGAATGTGCTTTTATTGGGCATTCCACGCGAGAACACGAGACAGTGTCAATGACATACATTTATCACAACTATATGTATAACTGAAAGTAATAAAGTTATACCTACACATAAAAGGTCAACCATGCATATATTATACATATGTAAGGCTATGAATATTGTTGCAAGATTCCAATAGCTGAGGCGGAAAATGACAGTGCAATTTTAATACTGAGAGACTATACAGGAGAAACAGAAAGCACATGTAGGTATTACATTACACTTACATTGCACTTATTATGTTCATTACACCCTGACCTTCATTACTTAGGCACCTCTCACTGTAAAGTGAAAGTGACCACACTAAGGCCACCCTGGTGACCTTGACACTAATAGTGCTGAAAGATCAGAAATTGACATTATTGTTCTACTGTGTATTTAAACGTTGCGGGTGGCTAATGGTGATAGTTCAGTTCGAGGGACTTACATGGTGCAGGGATCAGTGGGCGTGTCACCGGAAATTACTTGACGGAACTTGCTTGATGATTTAGACTACCCTGGTACTTGAGTAAGCAGTGAATTAGCAAGGGGCAGATGACTAATAGCTCCACCTACTACTAACGTTTTACAGCTTCCTTCTTGCAGCAGTCGATGGATCGCGGACACTTCCAGCTTGTAATGCGCATGAGCACTAGGCGTATCACTATGGCAACACTTAAAACAACTTCAAGTAACGCCCCCTTCTCTGCACATGACATGATGACTTCGGTCACGCACGAGACTCGTAAACTGACAGCTTGTAATTAAATGCACCGAGGTCGTTAATGGAGTGGTGCGATGCTGTGCTGCAAATGCAATAGGACGGGTTCTTGTAAAGGATGTGCCTGTGTAAAGGCTGGTAATCCCTGCACAAACTGCCTCCCCAGTAAGTTGGGCCGTCTTGTGTAAATCGTCCACCCGACAGCTCGCGCCCTCAACAGCCGTCAACCGCGTTGACTCCAATTAATACCTCCCAAATAGCTGACCCGCCAGTAGATGACGCTTCCGCTCGCCCGATCTCTAGCGCCCGCACCAATCTCCCTCTCCATCCCCATGATCCACCTACCAATACAGACTATGACCCAAACACAACATTGCCATCCCCTGAACCGGTTAGTATGCAGAGATTCACTTGGGGGAATCATAGCGCTGTCCACTTTACCAATACTTTGGAGGCTACTTATTCTGAAGTAGTGCACTGGAGAAGAAACTGCTTCACTGTACCCCTTGGCAAAGCTGGTCGGGAAATTGTAGCAGAACTATCTAGACTCCTACCTAGCGTTTGCCTCGGCCTCTGCTCTCGAGTCTGGCAATAGCACTCAAAACTGCCCCGCTAATTCTTCCAATCCTCCTCCTACAAAAGCCACAAAGAGCCTCCAAAGCCAAAGAGCATGCTGCATGCCTTGAGAGGACATTACAATTATGGAAAGAAGGTAACCTGAACGACCTGGTACTAGAGGGTAGGGCAATCCAAAATAGGCTACCAAAAATCTCTACTCCTAAATCTACACAAAATATTGCCCGGTCCTTTGCTGATTTGATGTTTGCTGGAAAATGTAAGGTAGCCTTGGATCTTCTCTCAAACAGTGGTAGGGGGGGGATATTACATTTGAATGAACATACAGACCCAAGCATTCCAGACTCTCCAACAGTCAGAGAAGTACTAATCAATAAGCATCCAACAGGCCAGAATGCTCATGCGAACTGTATCCTCCAATCTCTTGCCCAAGAGGTACACCCCATAATCTTTGAGTCAATTGATGCCAATGTAATTTGCTCTGCCACCATGAACACCTCTGGGTCTGCTGGACCATCTGGTATAGATGCACATGGGTGGAGGAGACTATGTACATCCTTCAAAGGGGTGTCAAATGAACTCTGCCACTCCCTAGCCCTGGTTGCAAGAAGAATTTGTACCTCATACATTGACCCCAAATCAATCTCACCCCTTCTGGCCTGCAGGCTTATCGCCCTAGACAAGAACCCAGGTATCCGCCCAATAGGCATCGGGGACACCACACAGCGGATAATTGCCAAAGCTGTGTTATGTGTAGTGAAACCAGACATCCAGGAAGTTTCAGGAAGCCTCCAGATGTGTGGAGGACAGATCTCTGGTATTGAAGCTGCAGTGCACACAGTGAGAACCACCTTCGATCTTGAGGATACTGAAGCCGTGCTCCTTGTCGATGCCACCAACGCATTTAATTCCTTAAACCGTCAAGTTGCATGCTCTTCATAATATTAGAAGGCTCTGTCCATCACTTGCAACTATACTTATCAACACGTACCAGAATTATTTGTAGATGGTGACACATTATTCTCCCAAGAGGGTACAACGCAGGGGGATCCACTTGCTATGCCTATGTATGCTCTCGCCACCATCCCCCTTATCAAGAAACTGAAGGGCCACTCTAAACAGATCTGGTATGCAGACGATGCTGCTGCCATTGGTAAATTAGCTGACCTATGAGCCTGGTGGGACCATTTGGCCAGGGAAGGTCCTGATTTCAGTTATTACCCAAATCCATCTAAGACGTGGCTAGTCACAAAGAAAGGCTGTCAAGGTGTGGCACTCTCTACCTTTGCTGGCACAGGAGTGAATGTTACCTCGAATGGCAGACCCTATCTTGGTGCAGCAGTAGGCTCAGCAGAGTTTATTGAGAGTTATGTGGAGTCGAAGGTCTCCTCCTGGCTAGCCAATGTGGGCAATCTAACAACAATAGCAAAGACCCAACCACACGCGGCCTACTCAGCCCTCACACATGGCCTCTCAAGTAAGTGGACCTATATATGCCGCACAATCCCTAACATCAGTAACCTCTTAAAGCCACTCAATAACGCCTTACGAACCGAACTTATTCCAGCACTCACCAGAAAGTCGCCACCTAGCGACTTAGAATGAGCATTGTTTGCCCTACCTGCAAGATTGGGTGGATTAGGAATAACAATCCCTTCCCAGCAAGCTAACCAAGATCACCTATCATCCCAATTGATAACTTCTGCACTCCAAGAAGGCATCAAATTGCAGGATGATACCTATGGATACGAAGTCATTGCCAAGCAATTGGAATCCAAAGTCACCGTGAGAAATACAAACAGGGAGAAAAGCTCAATGGCAGCCCGAGATATTATCCAACGTCTACTAGACAACCTGCAGAGATCTGTGAAACTAGCAAGTGAGAAGGGATCCTCTACTTGGCTCACCGTTCTGCCACTTACTGAGCACGGCTTTTCACTACACAAAGGGGCTTTCCATGATGCTCTGGCACTACGATATGGCTGGACACCTGACAGACTACCATCGAAATGTGCCTCCTTCTCAGTTGAACATGCTTTGTCATGTGCCAAAGGCAGTTTTCCATCAATCAGGCATAATGAAATACGAGACTTGACAGCCACCCTTCTAACAGAAGTGTGCAATGACGTGTGCATTGAGCCGGAGCTCCAGCCTGTGACCAATGAGGAATTGACAGGTTCCACTGCCAACTCACAAACAGGAGCTCGACTTGATATTGCTGCAAATGGTGTCTGGGGTGGTACCTTTGAGAGAACGTATTTTCGATGTTAGGGTATTTAATCCACACGCTCCATCAAACAGGCATACCAAAATACAATCCGCCTACAGAAAGCATGAACAAATCAAGAAGCGTGCATACGAGCAACAGATAAGAGAGGTTGAGCATTCCTCTTTCTCGCCACTAGTGCTTTCTGCCACAGGTGGTCTGGCCGGGGAGGCCAATACTTTCTATAAGCGACTTGCCTCCATGCTGTCCACCAAGTGGGACCACACCTACAGCACCACCCTATGCTGGCTCCGTTGCCGCTTAGTCTTTTCCCTTCTGCGTTCTTCCATCCAGGCCATCAGTGGAACAAGATCATCGTGTGGTCATGCCATCAAAATGCCCACAGCGGTCAACCTAATTAACTCTGAATCTCATCTCTCTGGTGTTTAATTTATTTTTTCTCTTGGTATATTTTCTACATTTATGCTTTTATTTTTTTGTTGTTCTAAAAAACGTTACCGAGAAAAAAAAAAACTTTAAGACAGCAAACTCGGCTGCAGCCAGTGTTGAATATAGACTCCGCGGAAAAAGGTACGTTTACCAGTACGTCTAATTTTTGTAGTTTGAAAGAGAGAGCAACTGCCGTCAACAGAGCCTCCATGTAGAGAGAGAGAGAGAGGGGGGGGACTAGTGGAGCTACCAGGATGAAGACCTCAGCTTCAAGTGAAGTAACTTGGGAATTACGTGTCCCTGTATTATAAACCGACAAGATTCTAGACTAGCTTTCCTGTACTCCATGTTGTGTGTAGTTTCCTATCTTGTCCTTGGGTAGTTTACCTTTTTCCAACTTGTTCTCATACATTGATTTTATGTAGTTGTGGTCTGAATATGTACTAGTCTAACTTGGGTGGGCACATACCAACATCCACTGTATTACGGGATTTTTGCTATAATAAAATTACCAACAAAGTTCAGTTACAATAACACATATTGTAATTGTTGGTGAGTGGACACACACAACATATACCCACTGACACTGACCTTATGGCATGGGATGATATATACTCCATTTGTGCCATACTTCCCATTATACGCGTTTCAGTATATAGGGCATGCGCTTTTTTAGGATTCACGCACGTGGCGCCGAGGGTTCTGCATTCATATACATAATACAACATCAATTGCAAGTCAAAACAATAAACGATACGACCATGCAAGCTAATGAGTACCATTTAGGATGTACCAGGACTATATGATGAGTACTGGAAATCAGTGTGTATTTTGAACTGAAAACAGTATATACAAGCACATATAGGAAACATTATAAAGCCAATACGTAGAAGAGGTACTGTATCTCAATATGCCTCATGCAGTCTGAATTTTGTCGGACAGGGCAGTGAGTTCACAGTCCTTCAGTGTCTCAATCAATGCCTGCCAGGTCCTGGGTCTCCCTCTCCCTGCTATCCACTCCTGAAGAATGCTAATAACAATATCACTGGGGGATGCTCCCTTGATGGCATCTACTCGACACCCTGTGTCATCATTTAGAAGAAGGATTCCAAATGTTTTGTAGTGTGCTCCAACTTCCTGAGGAACCTTGAGTCGAAGTAGGTCTGGTAGAGATGGAGGATCACCTGAGAGGAATGAACATACGTATACATCATTACCTTCATAAACAACAGTTGAATGATTGTGTCTCCACAACATATGGCATGACATACATAAAAGACACTCTTACGTGAAGCAGGTGGTCTGGTGGAAGATTCTGGTACTTGTGGCTCTATACCTCCTACTGAATGAGGAGTAAGTACATTTACTGTAAACTATCTTGGGTCACATTCTAATCACACAGTATGATAGTACTAAAGAACAAGCATATTTACTTCCCAGGAAGGGAAGTAAATACGCTTGTTCTTTAAAGCCGTATACTATGCGCTGTGGACGGATTTCAATATTTTTTGACGACTGACTGACTGACAACCCTGCTCTGCGCAGCCGCGGGGTAATGAGGAATTAAGAGAGAATGAAGACACTGGCTTTGTTACAGTAAAACTATAGGATCAAACTAAACAATAGAAAAGTCTAACCCTGTTAGAGGAATGGGCTATTATGTAGCTATAGGCTCAAACAAACTAGTGAAATGTTAACCATTGCGAGTGAGTGGAAGTGGGAAGGCTGGCTTCATTTGCACGTATCGCTTTGGGCACGTGGGTCCCATAAGAAGTACACAGTCTATACATGGGGGAGGGTTGGTCAGTCCGTTATCAGAGGGTCGGTAGACTCTATGTAGAGATGGCACCGACACGACACGCCCATTTTCCCATATTATAATGACCCAGGACTCCCAAACGCGGCATTTACAAGTCCTTTTAGACACATACACGTACTCTAGGAGTGTTTCTGTACCCGCTAAGACTCTCAAAGTATGTAAAATACACAGCTATAATGACTTACGGGATTGGTCAAACCCGGGCGCACTTTTGAAAAACTTTGTTCATCTTCTTCTTCTTCTAATTCAGTTGAACTGGCCTACCGTAAAAATGACACAAGTACTCTCCTTATTTTTTACACGAAACGACTCCTTTCTGTTGCGTATGTGATCCTTGACCAAGGATGCAAGAGGGCAACAATAATATGCGTAACTCCCCTCCCTATAAATCTTTATCAGAGAGTTGGTAGACTCGACCTCACTATGTCTACCTCAGGTTTGGCGTTAGTAATCACGTTAATTCTTTCAAAAACATTTAGAGTCTAACCCGGAGTGTATAAATTTTTGCCCTTCATTGGTGAAGTAACTCCACAGAGAAGCAGAAATGGACACTGCTGGGTACCCAAGAAAAACTAGTGAAACAAGTGTAAAAAAACATTTCATTAAAATGTTGAAGGATGTAGGGATAGTAGTGCCAAAAACTAAAGAAACAAGATTGTAATAACCCAAGTGGTACACCATGAACAACTGATTATGATATGACCATATGTATGCAAAAAAAACACATGGAAATTATGCATGCATGACGATGGCAGAACATCATATAGTTCGGAGTTCAGAGTTCACACTACCACAAAGACGAATTACAATTCATGTATGCAAGGGATAATTGCATGCACCAATAACAACATGTGTAACCCCACAAAGTGTAGGGAGGGGTTATAACGCATGTTGTTATTGTTGCATTTTTTTGCATACATATGGTCATATCATAATCAGTTGTTCATGGTGGACCACTTGATCTTTTTTCTTTACTTTTTGGCACTACCATCCACTACATCCTTCAACATTTTAATATATATATATATAGAACCACACCAGCTGAATGACTAAGTGGACTTACTCCCCCAATTAAAGCCCTGCTGCAAAAATACATACTATACATAGACAGAACAAGTCTGTTATTTACTTGAGGTAGGAGTGATAGAGGCAGGAGTAGGAGTGAGAAGGATATCAAACACCAGATCAGTCACTGCTCCTCTGAACTCTATCTTTATTTGGTTTGGTTGGGCAGATGGGAAGCAACTGATTTTGACTTGGAACCTTGGAGGGTAGATTTTTAATTTTTCCTTCAATTGCAGCTGCTCTTTTGCATTCCTATCTCTGACAAAAAAGTCAATGTCGCTCAACAAAATCTGTAGAAATAATACTTCGTTTAAGCAAAGCGAATTAGACAGAAAATAAGCTCCTATTGTTTGCATGTGTGCGCATGCTCATGGTGTAATGTGCGGGAGATATAAATAGTCCGTGGTCATTCCTATAAGAGTCAGTAGACTCTATGTAAGGATGGCGCCAACACACCCATTCAGAGCTAAAGCCCCCCCTCCCCCGTTTTTTCATCGCAGTGTAGTAATCATGATTAGTGCACACAACCAATTAATGATGGATGATGATTGCCAGTTTCTTGCATAGCTCATTCAGTCAGTTCCAGCTACTCAACAGAGCCTGTATCAGCCATCACTGCCAAACTGAATGAAACTGCATCTTCATTGCAGTCTTTTGAGGCTGATCCACCAACTCTAAACCACTTCTAGACGTGATATTAAACTGCAGCTAGCGACCACACATGAGCAACAATGGCAAGGTCAAAGGTATATGAATAGCATTAAAAGTTCATTAGCCCCCCCACTTTTAAAGTTGTCTGCGCCCTGTAACGGCTCAGAAATCTCAAACGCTGCCTGAAGCCCTTTTAGACACATAACATGGCTTATGAGTGTTTTTGTACACAATAAGACTCTCAAAAGGTGGTATGTAAAATACACTGCTAGAATGACATATATATGTGAAATTACTAAAACACCGATTTCTTTATCATCATCATCATCATCATCATCATCATCATCATCATCATCATCATCATCATCATCATCATCATCATCTTCATCTTCATCTTCATCTTCATCTTCATCATCTTCTTCATCTTCTTCATCTTCTTCTTCTTCTTCCTCTTCCTCTTCCTCTTCCTCTTCCTCTTCCTCTTCCTCTTCCTCTTCCTCTTCCTCTTCCTCTTCCTCTTCTTCTTCTTCTTCTTCTTCTTCTTCTTCTTCTTCTTCTTCTTCTTCTTCTTCTTCTTCTTCAAATAGCCCAGCACAAAATTGGTACCTTGATTTTTGTACCAAATGGCTTCTTATTCCTGTGTGCAGTGCCTTTCACCAATGGAATCTTTGTAGGACTGAGTAAAGCTACGATATATTAGCAATTCTGTGTAGTTGAACGCCATTTCCTTGTTTTATTCACGTGCATTTCATATGACCACGAGCAGCAAAATGGAGTGGGGCTCACACACACTGAAAGCAAGCTGAAGTATACAACGAAAGACCAGTGAAACAGAAGTAAAAAAATTTCCATTAAAATGTTGAATGACAGTGCCAAAAAGTAGAGAAACAAGGGGAGTATATATGCAGCAAGACAGGGGATGAGGGCATGCAACAATCATAACCCTATCTTCATCTTTAATTTTTGGGTTATGCATGCTATTACTGTTGCATGCACTTGTTTCTCCACTTTTTGGCACTGTCATCCCTACATCCTTCAACATTTTAATGTTACTCTTGTTAAATAGTGAGGTATGCATTGCTATGCAATGCATATGTGGCTGGGAGCTTTAAATGGGAGGGAAAATTACCTTCACAACATTGTATACATTGGGTATAAATAACCTTCTTTTTGCCTTGCATTCCAACCATCCATCCAGTTGGTAGTGAATCAGATTTAGGAAGATTTATTTCCAGTGCCTTCATATGGCTTATTTGAAATTTTGCTCTTTTTGCCCTAAATTGAAACTCCTCAGCTTTCTGTTCATAATTTTGCAACTTCAAATCCTCCATCTGACCTTTCACTGTTGTAAGGCACGTTTCCAGTAGAAATGTAATGGAAAAAAAGGCAAAGGATGGTTCGTCAGGAGAAACAACAGAAGGGGTCACAGAATACAGACAGAACTTGGCTTTCTCAAAAAACTTTGGAGTTTCTTTACATGAAATACATAGAGAGCAGAAATGAGTAGTTTCTATCACTCCATACTTCTTGAGAGGTTCAAAAAGTACATCACCTTCTGCTTGTTGGAACTGATACATTTTCTCTGGGTTCATTTCATGGTCTCCCCTCAGAGAGGTCAGACCTAGAGACTCAATGGCATCATGACTCTCAAGATTGAGGCAGTGTGGGATGGTGACTTTGACAGGCTTTAAAAACTTAAAATACTTCTGGTCACGAACACAGACCCAGAACACAGGAGACACAGGTCTGAGACCTTCAGGATACTGGAATGGGCCATACAAAGCCACACCCATGTCAATGGTGATACTCTTTCCCTCAGGAATGGCTCCTGCTGGGATCTCCAGGCCAAAGTCATTGTGTTCATCATAGTAACGTCTACCATCATGAGTACACTGTGATAGTGTAGTCAATGGAGTGAAGCATGTAGGAATGTCTTCTCTTTTGTTGTGTGGATTAATAGAGGTGGGTAGCAAGATTTGAGTTTCACAACTGTGAGAGTCTTCTCTCTGTAGTACATTCTCTATGTCAGTGTCTGTTATTTTACGTGTCTCAGTAAACCATTCAGGTCTGTCTTGGTTTACAATAGAACAAGCTGTGGGGTGAGATGGATACTCATATAGTACACATCTTGTACGATAGTTTGATCCTACACATTATTTATTTAGTGCATATGCCTACATATCATAGAGTCGGTAGACTCTATATGTAGGGATGCCGACACGCCCATCATCCTTAACAAACAAAACGGCTGAGATCTCTCGAACGGGACAGTTATAAGCCTTTTCAGACACATAACTTGGCCTACGAGTGTTTTTATACACAATAAAACTCTAAAAGTAGGTAAAATACACTGCTACAATGACATACAGAAATTGCTAAACCGCCGATTTCTCCATCTTCTTTATCAAACGGTCAACCTCAAAATTGGCAAGTGCGCTCACTTAGTTTTAGTATATAACGGCTTATTTCTCTCCCATGCATGATTCTTGGCCATCAGAATCTTCCTAGAATCCTTCTCGAAAGAGAACAGCAAGAATCTACTAGCACTTCCGTGTAGTTGAACGCCATTTCCTCAATGCGGATTATTTACGCATGAGCTATTAGACAATTACGCCTGCGTCAGTGTGACAGACGTGGATCTCAACGGACATCTAACCTCTTGGCTTCCGAGAAAAACCGTTATATCGTACATTTATAGAGTGTGCAGCTGAAGAGGGTGGGGGCTGTAGCATGCTATTGCATTAGCTTCAAGATTACGCTTTGTGATGCAGTGAGATTAGGCCATTGTTAATAGAAAACGTGTTTCTGGTCAATGATTCCCCCTAGTACTAGTGCGGGCGGGCAGGCGGGCGATTTTCATTATCCATTATTGTTACGTCATATCCATCCCATCTTGTCGCGGACGTGCATTCGTTACTGCTCCTCACACCGCTGCAATTTCGGAGGTGTGGCTTCCGTAACGAGCTTAATGCTAAGCATTGTAGGCGAGTGGGAGTGAACCCACTGGCAGAGTACATGATGCTTAGTTATGACATCAACTGCAATTGTAGAACTATGTTAATAGTAGTGCTTTCAATGTTGATAGGAGATTCCCATCTTCTGGTAGCTGCACTGAAGTTGATATGTATATTGTTCGATTGATAGTACTGGTTGTGTATAAGAAGTCATGGTAGAGCACGTTGCAGAACACATCTTCCGACACAGAAGTCATAGTGGGAGTGGTTGGAACCTTTTCTCCCAACAATAACATCCAATTCTGAAGGGATTCTTGGTGAAATGAGCCAAGGTCTTGAGGAAGGTTTATGACATGTCTACTATAACACCGTATTGTGACTACTGTCAACGAGGGAGATGGTAGACCGACATGGCCTAATAGCTGAAATCTTCCATCTGTGTCAAATCCTCAACATAGCAATGCAGGTGGCTTCCCTATCTTCCTGAGTCTCTGAAACCAATCTCTGCTGAGAATCCCTGCTGCCAATACCCGACGCAGTGCAACTCGCCGTCTCGCTAATCGTGCCTCTCTCTGTCCACCAGTTTCCCAAGCACGACGTTCCCTAGTCTTCCAGCAACCCGATATATAAGCGCATGCGGGAAGGGGAGGGGCGAAGGGAAAAAGATATATTGATGTACATAGCATGTCTGTGTCCCAATCTTGTCTCTGTTCATTTTTATGCAATCCCTATATTACACTTCAAATTTCCTAAATTTTTTATTTACTTGTAGATATATAGAGAAAATCGCCCGTTCACATCACTAGAAAGGCTCGCTACACTCGCCAATAATGGACTTTTAATGCAGCCCAGCAGAGTGCATGCAGACGGATGACCAGAAACACGTTTACAAATAACAGTGGCTTTATGATAATGTTATACATATTACTTACCATTCATAGAGTAGACACTGCCCTGTTTCTCAGAGTCCTCTTCCATTTCCTTATTCCTGTTAGACCAATTCAAGACATAACATATTCTAACTTACATTCCTCAAATAGTTTTGTTTAATGATATTCATACCTGCATCTAAACTTACTGAACACTCTAACCTCTCAGTATGTAGAGAAGGGACAGGCGAATAGCTTCTGAGCAGCTCTGTCTCTGTTGTCACACCATGCTACATTTGAAAGAATACGTGCAGGCATTGCATGCACTCTCCATCAGATTTATCATACATGTGCATACTCACTACATCTTCAGCAGAAAGGGCTTTGTTGATTGTTCTAAGTCTTGGTTTCTTTTTGATCATGGATGTCTGTCCCTCCGATTTCCCTCTACCTCGAAAGTTCTCTGGTTCATTGTTAAGCTTAAGACGACTGACTAAAGATATGTCTACCTTTTGTTCGAGTGCTGCCACACGTAAGTCAGTTTGGCTACTAATACTTAGTTCTGAATGGCTGCCATTGTTAGAATTATGATCTTCTGTTTCAGGAACGGCGGAAAGCTCTGAAACCCTGGACACAACGTTAACACCCTTGCAAAAGTGACACACACCATTCCCAGCGGGTAATTGTGAACCATCTGCTGGGTAGTGTTCCCGATGAGTCTTTGAACTTAGTGGTCTAGGACTAACACACACTGTAGACTGGGTAAGTGTAGACCCAAAGCTTCTTGTCTTCTTCACTGATTCGTACATTCGTGCTGGACTGAGGTTTGAGATGGAGTCATGTGGTGTGGAGGGGCAAGATTGAGACTTGCTTGGAATTGGAGAAATACAAACATCACTGGATTTGCAGCGACTAAAAATTGGGCTTGTATTTAGGCTGCTAATTCCCGAGTCAAAAAGTGATGTTTGGCTAAGATTAGGGTGTCTTTTTTTGGAATCATGTACCACGTGTCCCAAACTAGTGGATTTTCCAATTGTTTTTTTGTTAGCAAGTGAAGGGGAGTGTACCAGTGTAGGGCTACTGTGTTCAGTGGAGAGGCCAGTCAATGGTATATCTATATACAGATATGAGTAATACATAGCTGAAAAGGGGGAAAACATGCTTCCTAAGTATGCACTATGCATAGTGTGGCCAGCCATTGCAATTATTGCTTCGCGTACAGATACATGTGTGCCACATACAAAGAGTACTAAGTTCATGTGCAAGTAAATGTTCTGATAGTCTAAACAACTCAGCAATTCATTGACACTTTACACAGCGTGTGGCGTCACAAAGGCATACATCATTAGAGGTACATGTGTGCAGTTGACCTTTTCCAAAGGCAGGTCCGAAGGAATTCTCAGGTGGCATCACTAGTGGTTCATCACTGGATAGTCCCTGTGGAGAAAAAATGTTGTGTGCCTATAATGAAATCTCTCTCCTTGAGACAAAAGTGTGTATTACGATTAGTGAAGTGTCCTGATTCAGGAGTTGTGGAAATACAGTTGTATGTGTCCTCATATTAATGGGGTTCTGATTACAGGGTTTCACCATTAATAAAAGATATCATACTTCCAACTCCAAAAGATTGTTTATCTCTGCCTCGGAGTCTGTTCCAAGTATCATGTTTACTGCAGTATGTATGGTATGTAGAGCCTCTTTCTGTGACTTCCCACCATCTACAAGATTTTCAATAGCCTGTGATAATCTCTCCTTAATTGGCTGAGAATTAGAGGAATGATTAAAGGGAACTCCCATCTCATTAACAATCTGGTGCCAATGGGCTGATAGCTTCCTCTCAAATTGAGAAAAACTGTCCATCGTGATTCTATATGGAGAGAAGTATTAGTCCTTATGTTACATGTCTCTCTCTCTATATATGTATTTTTAGAGAGAGGACACAACAAAATATGAATAATTTAGTAGTATTTATACACACACGTCATGTGACATCAGCAGTAGGACACAACTCACACATTTCTGACTATGTGTTGTGCATGGCTATTGTTTGTATTACATCATAATGTTGTAATGTACCAAGACTTATGAACTCATCAAAATCTTTGATTCAACAGTATTCAGGCACACTATGAATAATTGATTCCTGGAAAAGAGTTTCCTCCACAACAATGGAGCATGTCTGAATGTGCTTTTATTGGGCATTCCACACGAGAACACGAGACAGTGTCAATGACATACATTTATCACAACTATATGTATAACTGAAAGTAGTAAAGTTGTACCTACACATAAAGATCAACTATACATATATTATCATACATATGTAAGGCTATGAATATTGTTGCAGAGGTTCCAATAGCTGAGGCGGAAAATGACAGTGCAATTTTTAATACTGAGAGACTATACAAGAGAAACAGAAAGCACATGTAGGGTATTACATTACAGCACTTATTATGTTCATTACACCCTGACCTTCATTACTTAGGCAACTGTCACTGTAAAGTGAAAGTGACCACACTAAGGCCACTCTGGTGACCTAGACACTAATAGTGCTGAAAGATCAGAAATTGACATTATTGCTCTACTGTGTATTTAAACGTTGCGGGTGACTAATGGTGATAGTTCAGTTCGAGGGACTTACATGGTGCAGGGATCAGTGGGCGTGTCACCGGAAATTACTTGACGGAACTTGCTTGATGATTTAGACTACCCTGGTACTTGAGTAAGCAGTGAATTAGCAAGGGGCAGACGACTAATAGCTCCACCTACTACTAACGTTTTACAGCTTCCTTCTTGCAGCAGTCGATGGATCGCGGACACTTCCAGCTTGTAATGCGCATGAGCACTAGGCGTATCACTATGGCAACACTTAAAACAACTTCAACTAACGCCCCCTTCTCTGCACATGACACTGATGATGACTTCGGTCACGCACGAGACTCGTAAACTGACTTTAAGACAGCTTGTAATGCACCGAGGTCGTTAATAGAGTGGTGCGATGCTGTGCAATAGGACGGGTTCTTGTAAGGGGTGTGTGCCTGTGTAAAAGCTGGTAATCCCTGCACAAACTGCCTCCCCAGTAAGTTGGGTTCTTGTGTAGTGTAAATCGTCCACCCGACAGCTCGCGCCCTCAACAGCCGTCAACCGCGTTGACTCCAATTAATGCCTCCCAAATAGCCGACCCGTCGCTTCCGCTCGCCCGATCTCTAGCGCCCGCACCAATCTCCCTCTCCATCCCCATGATCCACCTAGCGTTTGCCTCGGCCTCTGCTCTCGAGTCTGGCAATAGCACTCAAAACTGCCCTAATTCTTCCAATCCTCCTCCTACAAAAGCCACAAAGAGCCTCCAAAGGCCAAAGAGCATGCTGCATGCCTTGAGAGGACATTACAATTATGGAAAGAAGGTAACCTGAACGACCTGGTACTAGAGGGTAGGGCAATCCAAAATAGGCTACCAAAAATCTCTACTCCTAAATCTACACAGAATATTGCCTGGTCCTTTGCTGATTTGATGTTTGCTGGAAAATGTAAGGCAGCCTTGGATCTTCTCTCAAACAGTGGTAGGGGGGGGATATTACATTTGAATGAACATACAGACCCAAGCATTCCAGACTCTCCAACAGTCAGAGAAGTACTAATCAATAAGCATCCAACAGGCCAGAATGCTCATGCGAACTGTATCCTCCAATCTCTTGCCCAAGAGGTACACCCCATAATCTTTGAGTCAATTGATGCCAATGTAATTCGCTCTGCCACCATGAACACCTCTGGGTCTGCTGGACCATCTGGTATAGATGCACATGGGTGGAGGAGACTATGTACATCCTTGAGTCAAAGGGGTGTCAAATGAACTCTGCCACTCCCTAGCCCTGGTTGCAAGAAGAATCAGTTTGTACCTCATACATTTACCCCAAATCAATCTCACCCCTTCTGGCCTGCAGGCTTATCGCCCTAGACAAGAACCCAGGTATCCGCCCAATAGGCATCGGGGACACCACACAGCAGATAATTGCCAAAGCTGTGTTGTGTGTAGTGAAACCAGACATCCAGGAAGTTTCAGGATGCCTCCAGATGTGTGGAGGACAGTTCTCTGGTATTGAAGCTGCAGTGCACACAGTGAGAACCACCTTCGATCTTGAGGATACTGAAGCCGTGCTCCTTGTCAATGCCACCAACGCATTTAATTCCTTAAACCGTCAAGTTGCATGCTCTTCATAATATTAGAAGGCTCTGTCCATCACTTGCAACTATACTTATCAACACGTACCAGAATTATTTGTAGATAGTGACACATTATTCTCCCAAGAGGGTACAACGCAGGGGGATCCACTTGCTATGCCTATGTATGCTCTCGCCACCATCCCCCTTATCAAGAAACTGAAGGGCCACTCTAAACAGATCTGGTATGCAGACGATGCTGCTGCCATTGGTAAATTAGCTGACCTATGAGCCTGGTGGGACCATTTGGCCAGGGAAGGTCCTGATTTCAGTTATTACCCAAATCCATCTAAGACATGGCTAGTCACAAAGGAAGGCTGTCCACCAAGTGGGACCACACCTACAGCACCACCCTATGCTGGCTCTGTTGCCTCTTAGTCTTTTCCCTTCTGCGTTCTTCCATCCAGGCCATCAGGGGAACAAGATCATCGTGTGGTCTGCCATCAAAATGCCCACAGCGGTCAACCTAATTAACTCTGAATCTCATCTCTCTGCTGTTTAATTTATTTTTTCTCTTGGTATATTTTCTACATTTATGCTTTTATTTTTTGGTTGTTCTAAAAAAAAAAGTTACCAAGAAAAAAAACAAACTTTAAGACAGCAAACTCGGTTGCAGCCAGCGTTGAATATAGACTCCGCGGAAAAAGGTACGTTTACCAGTACGTCTAATTTTTGTAGTTTGAAAGAGAGAGCAACTGCCGTCAACAGAGCCTCCATGTACGCTGCTAAGTAAGGTCTCTGTGATAATTCAGTAGCAGTCATTGGAGTGAGTGTAATAGATTGAGCCGTCTGAATCTGAGAGAGAGAGAGGGGGGGACTAGTGGAGCTACCAGGATGAAGACCTCAGCTTCAAGTGAGAATTACGTGTCCCTGTATTATAAACCGACAAGATTCTAGACTAGCTTTCCTGTACTCCATGTTGTGTGTAGTTTCCTATATTGTCCTTGGGTAGTTAACTTTTCCAACTTGTTCTCGTACATTGATTTTATGTAGTTGTGGTCTGAATATGTACTAGTCTAACTTGGGTGGGCACATACCAACATCCACTGTATTATGGGATTTTTGCTATAATAAAATTACCAACAAAGTTCAGTTACAATAACACATATCGTAATTGTTGGTGAGTGGACACACACAACATATACCCACTGACACTGCCTTTATGGGATGATATATACTCCATTTGTGCCATACGTACTTCCCGTTATACACGTTTCAGTATATAGGGCATGCACTTTTTTAGGATTCACGCACGTGACGCCGAGGGTTCTGCATTCGTATACATAATACAACATCAATTGCAAGTCAAAACAATAAACGATACCACCATGCAAGCTAATGAGTACCATTTAGAATGTACCAAGACTATATGATGAGTACTGGAAATCAGTGTATATTTTCAACTGAAAACATATATATATACAAGCACATCATTATAAAGCCAATACGTAGAAGAGGTACTCTATTTTCACATCTCAATATGCCTCATGCAGTCTGAATTTTGTCAGACAGGGCAGTGAGTTCACAGTCCTTCAGTGTCTCAATCAATGCCTGCCAGGTCCTGGGTCTACCTCTCCCTGCTATCCACTCCTGAAGAATGCTAATAACAATATCACTGGGGGATGCTCCCTTAATGCCATCTACTCGACACCCTGTGTCATCATTTAGAAGAAGGATTCCAAATGTTTTGTAGTGTGCTCCAACTTCCTGAGGAACCTTGAGTCGAAGTAGGTCTGGTAGAGATGGAGGATCACCTGAGAGGAATGAACATACGTAGACATCATTACCTTCATGAACAACAGTTGAATGATTGTGTCTCCACAACATATGGCATGACATACATAAAAGACACTCTTACGTGAAGCAGGTGGTCTGGTGGAAGATTCTGGTACTTGTGGCTCTATACCTCCTACTGAATGAGGAGTAAGTACATTTACTGTAAACTATCTTGGGTCACATTCTAATCACACAGTGTGATAGTACTAAAGAACAAGCATATTTACTTCCCAGGAAGGGAAGTAAATACGCTTGTTCTTTAAAGCCGTATACTATGCGCAGTGGACGGATTTCAATATTTTTTTTGATGACTGACTGACTAACAACCCCGCTCTGCGCAGCCGCGGGGTAATGAGGAATTGAGAGAGAATGAAGACACTGGCTTTGTTACAGTAAAACTATAGGATCAAACTAAACAATAGAAAAGTCTAACCCTGTTAGAGGAATGGGCTATTATGTAGCTATAGGCTCAAACAAACTAGTGAAATGTTAACCATTGTGGGTGAGTGGAAGTGGGAAGGCTGGCTTCGTTTGCACGTATCGCTTTGGGCACGTGGGTCCCATAAGAAGTACACAGTCTATACATGGGGGAGGGTTGGTCAGTCCGTTATCAGAGGGTCGGTAGACTCTATGTAGGGATGGCACCGACACGACACGCCCATTTTCCCATATTATAATGACCCAGGACTCCCAAACGCGGCATTTACAAGTCCTTTTAGACACATACACGTACTCTAGGAGTGTTTCTGTACCCGCTAAGACTCTCAAAGTATGTAAAATACACAGCTATAATGACTTACGGGATTGGTCAAACCCGGGCGCACTTTTGAAAAACTTTGTTCATCTTCTTCTTCTTCTAATTCAGTTGAACTGGCCTACCGTAAAAATGACACAAGTACTCTCCTTATTTTTTACACGAAACGACTCCTTTCTGTTGCGTATGTGATCCTTGACCAAGGATGCAAGAGGGCAACAATAATATGCGTAACTCCCCTCCCTATAAATCTTTATCAGAGAGTTGGTAGACTCGACCTCACTATGTCTACCTCAGGTTTGGCGTTAGTAATCGCGTTAATTCTTTCAAAAACATT
The DNA here is from genome assembly GCA_963970385.1 of Theonella swinhoei. Classification (NCBI taxonomy): domain Eukaryota; kingdom Metazoa; phylum Porifera; class Demospongiae; order Tetractinellida; family Theonellidae; genus Theonella; species Theonella swinhoei. The sequence goes on along the minus strand of OZ019949.1, from coordinate 1,130,832 downwards.
TAGAGTCTAACCCGGAGCGTATAAATTTTTGCCCTTCATTGGTGAAGTAACTCCACAGAGAAGCAGAATGGACACTGCTGGGTACCCAAGAAAAACTAGTGAAACAAGTGTAAAAAAACATTTCATTAAAATGTTGAAGGATGTAGGGATGGTAGTGCCAAAAACTAAAGAAACAAGATTGTAATAACCCAAGTGGTACACCGTGAACAACTGATTATGATATGACCATATGTATGCAAAAAAACACGTGGAAATTATGCATGCATGACGATGGCAGAATAACAACATCATATAGTTCGGAGTTCAGAGTTCACACTACCACAAAGATGAATTACAATTCATGTATGCAAGGGATAATTGCATGCACCAATAACAACATGTGTAACCCCACAAAGTGTAGGGAGGGGTTATAACGCATGTTGTTATTGTTGCATTTTTTTGCATACATATGGTCATATCATAATCAGTTGTTCATGGTGGACCACTTGATCTTTTTTCTTTACTTTTTGGCACTACCATCCACTACATCCTTCAACATTTTAATATATCAGAGAGTCGGTAGACTCTCTATGTAGGGATGGCACCGACAGGACACGCCCATTTTCCCTTATAGAATGGCTCAGAACTCCCAAACACGACAGTTACAAGTCCTTTTAGACACATATACGTACTTTACGAGTGTGTCTGTACCCGCTAAGACTCTCAAAGTACGTAAAATACACAGCTACAGTGACTTACGGAAATTGGCCAAACCGCACTTTTGTTCATCATCTTCTTCTTCAGTTGAACTGACCTACCGCCAAAGTGGAACAAGTAATCTCGATGGTTTTTACACAAAACGATTCCTTTCCGTTTTGTGTGTGATCCTTGACCAAGAGAATCTTCGTAACTTCACTCGAACTGTATAATCGAAAAATTTCCTTATTTGTTGGAAGCCATTTTGTACATGTGCACGTGCATTCACGTTTCAGGAGGTGGGGCTCAAGCGCGCGCGCAGGAGTATAAGGGAGTGGGGCTCGTGCGTTCGGATTTGCATAAGTGAAACAACTTGTCAAGTGTATAAATCACGTGATAGGTTACATATAAGCGGGCTGCAGTAAAGCTGGTCTTCCGTTCGTGCTGCTTTTCGCTGCGCTGATGTTTTGCTGTTTGTGTACTTCTTATTTTGGCACCTTCTCTTTTTCATTATTTTAGCCCGGCGGTACAATCACTCTCAGGTACGTCTGTTTATATTACTGTAGATTTGTACCCACTACAATCAAATTATTAAATACAGAGCCCCGAGTCCCGCCAGTTCGTGTGCCCTGAAAGCCCTTCGCTACTGCTCCGATTTACAATCGCAATCGCTTTCAGGTACATCAGTCGTAAGATGATACATCGGCCATGTTTTCACTGCAACTAATGTCCTTTTTACACGAAGGTAGTCTCCCAGTTGAGGACACTGCTTCGTTTCAATACAATCATTTTCAGGTACATTAGTGCGGGTCGTACATTCACATATATAATAATATTCACTGCAACTTATAGCGTCCTCTGCCAGTCTGAGTGGTCTGAAGACGCTCTGCTGCTGCTGATTGAATACGAGTTTAAGAGCTAAGTTCATTGTTTGTGTTTGCTTGTGTTGTGTACACATAATGCCTTCTTCACAACAAAAAAGAAGGCTTATCAGAAAAAATACTACCAACAACGTAGAGTAAATGTACGTAATGCTGACAACATTTCTTCCATGATTGTTAAAGCAAGGTCCAAGTTGACCAAAACCTTATAAAGCTACATGAATCTGTAGCAAACAAATCCCCAGGGTTTTGGGGACGACTATGTGTAGATTAGCAGCTGGGAGACTGCTAAACATGCAACCCTGTAAAGTGCATGCTGGATTTTGCTCAATAGTGTTACGTCCATTAAGTCCCTCTGAATTACTCAAAGGGAGGACTTTGGTAAAGGGTGTTACACTATAGCCTCAGAGCCACTTTTCTATGACTCAGCTTACCAGCATGTAAATTAAGAGAGACATTCCTGTACCTAATAATGAGGATGGCTTGTGTGTTGTAGCTAAAGAACTCCACAACTCCACACTGATGACAAAGGTGCATGTGCACAGAGAAAGAAATGGGAGTGCTCTATTCAGTATAAATCTCAATACTGACACAGAGGTTGATGCCTTGAAGGCAGCCAGTCTGGCATGCCTTAGACAAATGTGATAGTGGTTGTCCTAATGATGCTATTGTCCAGTAATTGAATTTTCCTCTGTTAGTCTTAAAGGACGCCCATTGGCTTGTTCCAGTAGTAGTGGTGGTTGCCAAAGTCAACTACCAAGGGCAGCTGCTACACACGCGCATATTTCCCTGTATTGAGGCAGTTCTTGCATGTTGTTCAGTTTCATGGGAAGAACAGAGTGCCATGAGGAAGTTGCAATGCCAGTCTCATGGGTGATTCTAGAGATATGTTTGAGTAGTTTCTGGTTATGCATGTGCTATGCATATGGGGATCTGGGGGAAATTTTGATTTTTAGACACTCTGAGACCACTTCTAGTGCATTTTCAGGCATGATGAATAGCATATGGGAAAAACTATATTATGCATATTCACAGAACAATATACAACACATTCTGACTTGTAAAAGCATTATGAATCCATACTGGTGCTGGTATTCTGTAAGCCGGGTCTACGCAATCGAAAAGCGACACAGCTACTTGCTCATCTCCATCAGAATAAAAAGCTAATATACGTGTCCGCGTTCATGTATGCTCCGCCCACTTAGTTGCGCGATTGATCGTGTAGTGTCTTGCATGCTATCGATACGACTCGAGGTAGGTAACCATTTTGCAAGTCTATAGATTTATTTACTACGCGAGTTTAGGGAACGCTTGAGACGCCTAGCTAGAAGCCCTAGCCCTAGCCCCAGCCCAATTCTGACTAGTTTCTGGAAACCTTAGAAACCCCCCTAGAATCGCCACTGAGTCTAACACCTCCTGACATGCACACAGTGAAATAAAATTATTACAGCAGATGCTAACTGTCTTTTCAGATCCTTGGCATACGTAATAACTGGCTATTCGTACTGCTATTTTAGAGCAAATGATAGACATTGTGTGTTACACAGATACATGCAAGTGGACTGAGCAATCAGTCATTCTGAAATATGTGGGTAAGCGGCAATGAATTTGACCAACCCCAAGTGTGCTATAAGATGTAAGTACTCCCTAATGGACTAATGACAGCAACTTGCTATGGCTTATAGTACTTGCCTACAATATGTGAAAGTATACATATTAGTGTATTTATATACAAGTACATATTGCTCTGTGGAGATGTTAGCTAACCACAATAATGCATGAGGAATAAGGCTACATTGGAGAATACATAGCTTACATAAAGCATGAATTGTGTGTTTTACCATCATACTTCAACACCTATATATTTATGGAAAGAAATATCCACAAACTGCAATACATGTGGTTGAGAAACACGACATGCATAGCCTGAGTAACTTCTCTATATCTATTACCAGGCCAACTACATGACGTTTGCAATGTGAAGTAGTTATAGCATGCCCCCTGGATAGTGTAGCTATAGATGTGTCACTGTTTGCACATTGGGGTTGGGTGAGTCACTCACTGACAGACTGCATATTCATATCACGCAGTTAACAATAACTTGTCAGAGTGCACATCACTTCATACTACAATGTGCAGGTGTCACATGTAGCTATCACATCCACTATAATGCAGCTATATACAGGTCAAAAAACAATCACAGTTTTAACCACCCTCTACATGTACATTCTTCTGTCTGCAATATATTGGAATGAAAAACAATGAAATACTTGTGGTGAACCTTATACACTAAGCTCTGTGTAGTTGTGACAACTCATTAAAAATGTGTATTCTAACTTAGATCCTTTCCCTTTTCTCCCCTAGACTTCCTTCATCTGATCTTGCATTCTACCAAACAAAGCCTGGTCAACCTCATTTTACCTCTTTCCAACCACATGCATGTATTTCCAGCTGTAATCTCATCAATAATTCCTCCATGTCAGATCTTTATTTCCTTACCTAATCTGACCATGTATTTTTGTAATGGTGATGCATCATTGTATATTTTATTATATTATGGCCTTTGTATTATCCACACTTCATTTGTCAAGTCCTACTACTGATTACACTGTCTATTCCAACAATATTTTCTCATGTACAATAATAGTTCCTCACTATCAGTAGCAGTATGTTGTATCTTGTTCTCAATTCTGAATATGGCTTATGTAACAATAACATAGTAACAAGTAGAATCTAAAACAAGCAAGTAGGAATACTAGGAATGGTAAAGCATTCCACAAAGAAGCAGAAATGGACACTGCTAGGTACCCAAGAAAAACAAGTGAAACAAGTATAAAAAAACATTTCATTAAAATGTTGAAGGATGTAGGGATGGTTGTGCCAAAAAGTAAAGGAACAAGATTGTGAGTGGTGTACAGTGAACAACTGATAATGGTATGACCATACACAGCTTATGTATGCAGGAAATGCCATGTGAAAATTATGCATGCAGACTAAACAAAACATATATAGTTTGGAATTTAAAGTTCACGCTACCACAAAGATAAATTACAATTCGTGTATGCAGACAAGGGATAATTGCATGCAACAATAACAACATGCGTAACCCCTCCCTACATTTTACTTTGTGGGGTTACGCATGTTGTTATTGTTGCATGCAATTATCCCTTGTCTGCATACACGAATTGTAATTTATCTTTGTGGTAGCGTGAACTTTAAATTCCAAACTATATATGTTTTGTTTAGTCTGCATGCATAATTTTCACATGGCATTTCCTGCATACATAAGCTGTGTATGGTCATACCATTATCAGTTGTTCACTGTACACCACTCACAATCTTGTTCCTTTACTTTTTGGCACAACCATCCCTACATCCTTCAACATTTTAATGAAATGTTTTTTTATACTTGTATATATAGAACCACACCAGCTGAATGACTAAGTGGACTTACTCCCCCAATTAAAGCCCTGCTGCAAAAATACATACTATACAAAGATAGAACAAGTCAGTTCAGTATTTACTTGAGGTAGGAGTGATAGAGGCAGGAGTAGGAGTGAGAAGGATATCAAACACCAGATCAGTCACTGCTCCTCTGAACTCTATCTTTATTTGGTTTGGTTGGGCAGATGGGAAGCAACTGATTTTGACTTGGAACCTTGGAGGGTAGATTTTTAATTTTTCCTTCAATTGCAGCTGCTCTTTTGCATTCCTATCTCTGACAAAAAAGTCAATGTCGCTCAACAAAATCTGTAGAAATAATACTTCGTTTAAGCAAAGCGAATTAGACAGAAAATAAGCTCCTATTGTTTGCATGTGTGCGCATGCTCATGGTGTGATGTGCGGGAGATATAAATAGTCCGTGGTCATTCCTATAAGAGTCAGTAGACTCTATGTAAGGATGGCGCCAACACACCCATTCAGAGCTAAAGCCCCCCCTCCCCCGTTTTTTCATCGCAGTGTAGTAATCATGATTAGTGCACACAACCAATTAATGATGGATGATGATTGCCAGTTTCTTGTATAGCTCATTCAGTCAGTTCCAGCTACTCAACAGAGCCTGTATCAGCCATCACTGCCAAACTGAATGAAACTGCATCTTCATTGCAGTCTTTTGAGGCTGATCCACCAACTCTAAACCACTTCTAGACGTGATATTAAACTGCAGCTAGCGACCACACATGAGCAACAATGGCAAGGTCAAAGGTATATGAATAGCATTAAAAGTTCATTAGCCCCCCCACTTTTAAAGTTGTCTGCGCCCTGTAACGGCTCAGAAATCTCAAACGCTGCCTGAAGCCCTTTTAGACACATAACATGGCTTATGAGTGTTTCTGTACACAATAAGACTCTCAAAAGGTGGTATGTAAAATACACTGCTAGAATGACATATATATGTGAAATTACTAAAACACCGATTTCTTTATCATCATCATCATCATCATCATCATCATCATCATCATCATCATCATCATCTTCATCTTCATCTTCATCTTCATCTTCATCTTCATCATCTTCTTCATCTTCTTCATCTTCTTCATCTTCTTCTTCTTCTTCCTCTTCCTCTTCCTCTTCCTCTTCCTCTTCCTCTTCCTCTTCCTCTTCCTCTTCTTCTTCTTCTTCTTCTTCTTCTTCTTCTTCTTCTTCTTCAAATAGCCCAGCACAAAATTGGTACCTTGATTTTTGTACCAAATGGCTTCTTATTCCTGTGTGCAGTGCCTTTCACCAATGGAATCTTTGTAGGACCGAGTAAAGCTACGATATATTAGCAATTCTGTGTAGTTGAACGCCATTTCCTTGTTTTATTCACGTGCATTTCATATGACCACGAGCAGCAAAATGGAGTGGGGCTCACACACACTGAAAGCAAGCTGAAGTATACAACGAAAGACCAGTGAAACGGAAGTAAAAAAATTTCCATTAAAATGTTGAATGACAGTGCCAAAAAGTAGAGAAACAAGGGGAGTATATATGCAGCAAGACAGGGGATGAGGGCATGCAACAATCATAACCCTATCTTCATCTTTAATTTTGGGGTTATGCATGCTATTACTGTTGCATGCACTTGTTTCTCCACTTTTTGGCACTGTCATCCCTACATCCTTCAACATTTAATGTTACTCTTGTTAAATAGTGAGGTATGCATTGCTATGCAATGCATATGTGGCTGGGAGCTTTAAATGGGAGGGAAAATTACCTTCACAACATTGTATACATAGGGTATAAATAACCTTCTTTTTGCCTTGCATTCCAACCATCCATCCAGTTGGTAGTGAATCAGATTTAGGAAGATTTATTTCCAGTGCCTTCATATGGCTTATTTGAAATTTTGCTCTTTTTGCCCTAAATTGAAACTCCTCAGCTTTCTGCTCATAATTTTGCAACTTCAAATCCTCCATCTGACCTTTCACTGTTGTAAGGCATGTTTCCAGTAGAAATGTAATGGAAAAAAAGGCAAAGGATGGTTCGTCAGGAGAAACGACACAAGGGATGACAGAATACAGACAGAACTTGGCCTTCTCAAAAAACTTTGGAGTTTCTTTACATGAAATACATAGAGAGCAGAAATGAGTGGTTTCTATCACTCCATACTTCTTGAGAGGTTCAAAAAGTACATCACCTTCTGCTTGTTGGAACTGATACATTTGCTGTGGGTTCATTTCATGTTCTCCCCTCAGAGAGGTCAGACCTAGAGACTCAATGGCATCATGACACTCAAGATTGAGGCAGTGTGGGATGGTGACTTTGACAGGCTTTATAAACTTAAAATACTTCTGGTCATGAACACAGACCCAGAACACAGGAGACACAGGTCTGAGACCTTCAGGATACTGGAATGGGCCATACAGAGCCACACCAATGTCAATGGTGATACTGTCTCCCTCAGGAATGGCCCCTGCTGGGATCTCCAGACCAAAGTCATTGTGTTCATCATAGTATCGTCTACCATCATGAGTACACAGTGATAGTGTAGTCAATGGAGTGAAGCATGTAGGAATGTGCTCTCTTTTGTTGTGTGGATTAATAGAGGTGGGTAGCAAGATTTGAGTTTCACAACTGTGAGTGAGGGAGTCTTCTCTCTGTAGTACATTCTCCATGTCAGTGTCTGTTATTTTACGTGTCTCAGTAAACCATTCAGGTCTGTCTTGGTTTACAATGGAACCAGCTGTGGGGTGAGATGGATACTCATATAGTACACATCTTGTACGATAGTTTGATCCTACACATTAATATTATTTAGTGCATATGCCTACATATCATAGAGTCAGTTGTAGGGATGGCACCGACACGTCCATCATCCTTAACAAACGAAACGGCTCAGATCTCTCGAATGGGACAGTTATAAGTCTTTTCAGACACATAACATGGCCTACGAGTGTTTTTATACACAATAAAACTCTAAAAGTAGGTAAAATACATCGCTACAATGACATACAGAAAATTGCTAAACCGCCGATTTCTCCATCTTCTTCTTTATCAAACGGCCTACCTCAAAATTGGCAAGCGTGCTCACCTTAGTTTTAGCATAAAACGGCTTATTTCTCTTCCGTACATAATCCTTGGCCATCAGAATCTTCCTAGGATCCTTCTTGAAAGAGAACAGCAAGAATCTACTAGCACTTCCGCGTAGTTGAACGCCATTTCCTCAATGCAGATTATTTACGCATGCACTATTAGACAATTACTCCTGCGTCAGTGTGACAGAATTAGCGAAGAAGGGTCGTGGAAGGGTTGTGGATCTCAACAGACATCTAACCTTTTGGTTTCCTAGAAAAACCGTTACATCGTACATATATAGAGAGTGCAGCTGAAAGAGAGTGGAGCTGTAGCATGCTATTGCATTAGCTTCAAGATTACGTTTTGTGATGCAGTGAAAAACCAGTGTAACAAGTGTAAAAACATTTTCATTAAAATGCTGAAGAATGTATGAATGGCAGTGCCAAAAACCAGGGCAGTATATATGCCACAAGACAAAAGATTATGGCATACAACAATAATACCATGCGTAACCCCTCCCTACATCTCTTTTTAATATGGGAGTTACGCATGGTATTATTGTTGTATGCCATAATCTTTTGTCTTGTGGCATACATGTATATACCGCCCGAGTTTCTCTGGTTTTTGGCACTGCCATTCCTACATCCTGAGCAGTAAGGCAACATATATACAACATGCTTAACTGGGTAGATGGCATATATAAACTGGATCCACAATCACACATGCGTAACTAGCCATGCCCTAGCCAGCCCGTAACGGCCCTGCCACAAACCAAGGCACCGAGAGGCAAATTACCTAGATGGGGGTACCCCCCCAAACCCCCCTAGACTGGGGAACCACGCCCCCCCAGGCCCCCCCGCCTTGGCTAGTTCCGTAAGCGCCCATGGATCCTCTGTGCCTATGCGCATGGGCGCTTGGTTTATATATGCCATTAACCCTTAAATGTACCTAATTTATGGGATTACGCATGTTTTATTGTGACGTGCATGAGCGGTAGCCTCGCGTAGCCACGCCTTCTCGGGGGAGGAGAAGGCCTTGTGAATTGCTTATACGCCACTTGTTCTCGTTTTCCAGTTCTCGTTCAGGAATTCCTGCTAACCAATCAGATTGCAGGATTTACCTAACATCACGTACACCCGCCTACATGATGGCTAAAGAAAAGTGTCCATCCACTGTCTGGGTACTTCAGCTCATTTTCAGTAGACACCTGATCTTCCTTTTATTTGCCTTACACCATCCATATTTAAAGCAAGCATTAACCCTACAGTGAAATGAAGCTGGTATATCTTCACATAAATTACTTATGCCATCCTAGCATATGCATCAAGCGTTACACTATTCTGCTTGCCTGTCTATTAAATCTCTTTTCTTTCCCTTTGTCGGTGCTCCTTTGCTTTCAAGCCAGACCTTAAGCTCTGCAACCGTCATCCGTTCAGGTAATTTCACATCTTGAAGGTCGTCCACCATGTTCACCACAGTCGACACTGTCCATTTATTTAACACGCTGCCCCCTCAACTGTAATTCTAATTTAACGATGAATAATAATGCATACGCCCTATTAAGTTTGGGCCTAGCCCCTGGCACTTCACCTTATGTAAACGTCATAACCGACAAATATTTGAACTTAATTAATGGGCATGTTGGCGCCATCCCTACATAGAAAGTCTACCGACTCTCTGATGAGATTAGGCCATTGTTAATGGAAAACGTGTTTCTGGTCAATGATTCCCCCAAGTACTAGTGCGGGCGGGCAGGCGGGCGATTTTCATTATCATTATCCATTATTGTGATGTCATACCATCCCATCTCGTCGCGGACATGCATTCGTTAACTGCTGCAATTTCGGAGGTGTGGCTTCCGTAATAATGACATGATGTCACAATAATGGGCTTTTGATGTGGCCCAGCAGAGTGCATGCGGGCAGATGACCAGAAACACTTTTACAAATAACAGTGGCCTTACGATAATGTTATACATATTACTTACCATTCATAGAGGAGACACTGCCCTGTTTCTCAGAGTCCTCTTCCATTTCCTTATTCCTGTTAGACCAGTTCAAGACATAACATATTCTAACTTACATTCCTCAAATAGTTTTGTTTAATGATATTAATACCTGCATCTAAACTTACTGTACAGAATAACCTCTCAGTATGTAGAGAAGAGACATCAAGTGTATAGCTTCCAAGCAGCTCTGTCTCTGTTATCGCACCATGCTGCATTTGAAAGAGTACGTACAGGCATTGCATGCAGTCTCCCTCAGATTCATCATCATGTGCATACCCACTGCATCTTCAGCAGAAAAGGGGGAAAGAAGCATCTATAATATTCACAGGAAATATGTCATTGTGCTTACTAGAGCATGCAATAAACCTTCTGTGCAGTGTGTGTGCATATGTGCACTGAAACAACAAATGATGAGGGCACACCACTTTAGAGGTGGGGAATAAACTTTCATATTCCAACCATTTACTAATGTATCCACATCCACTTGCATTATCATAGTCTCTCCTGATGGTGGCTATCTTCTCCTCATACTCTCTCCTGATGTTGACTATGTTGTCCTCATACTCTCTCCTGATGGTGGCTATCTTCTCCTCATACTCCCTCCTAATGTTGGCTATGTTTTCCTCCATCCTCTGGTCGTAATCCCTCTTGATGCTGGCTATTGTCTCCTCCAATCTTTGCTCGTAATCCCTGGCCATCCTTTCATCTACAAGGTGTTGGACCTCATCCTTAAACCATTGCTGCATTCTCATTTCGTTTGTGGTTGAATCTCCCACCACACCATGACACCAAGGATAGGAAGACACTGAAGAGTCACTTTCATGATGATTTGTTGTTACACAAGACATTGAATCAGCTGCATTGAAAGAATATTGGTACAAGCAGTATTCTAGGTCTCATTCCCATACCTGTACTATTGCGCATCAGATATGGGAACAAGACATTTAGTTTCATTCCAATACCTGATACACTCATTCCAATGCGCATATCAGATATCAGAATGAGACCACAGTGCACGATAATATGTTGGCACACTATGTGCATGTTCCTACATCTTACCCTTAGAATGGATTTGGTTCACTGATGATGTTACTGCAGCTGGTGGATTGTTTGAACACTCATTTTCATCTCTGTGAGAGTATCAAGAAAAGTAAAATATGAACCCACTGCTCTCTGCAGAGCTTATATAACATAAAATGGTTGGTTGCTTTAAATATCTTACATACATTGACTGTCTTCGACTGGAGGACCGGTGGACAGATATCTTCAGTCTCCTCAAAGGGCTGTTGATACTCTCCTCATCATCACTGAAACACTCACTCTATAATAGTACATACACAACAGCCAAAATGAACAAATATTTTATATACTAACTCAGAGCGTGAATAGTACTGGAAATATGCTATGCATACAAAATTGCTTACAACACACACACAGGAATGATATTCATAAAAGGGGGAACAAGCATCTAAAATATTCACAGGAAATATGTCATTGTGCTTACTAGAGCAGTAAAACTCCGTGGAATGTGTGTGTGCATGTGTGTGTGTGTGTGTGCATGTGCGTGTGCACTGAAACAACAAATGATGAGGGCAAACCACTTCACAGGTGGGAAAATAAACTTTCATATTCCAACCAATTATAGTAATGGGCCAGTGTCCTTAAGGGCTTTACTAATATTTATTGAGAACAGTGTTTGTTTCTGTATTCTTTGTCATAGCCTTTGTGGTCTGGAGAGATTGGGGCAGATTAGTGAGGTGTCCTGATTAGTCAGATGTCCTGATTTCAAGGGTCGTAAGTACACAAATTGCTGCATGGTATTTGGAGCAATGATATTAATAAGGGCGTCATGTTGCATACTAGGCATAGATCTAACCGTAGTCTATAAGATTTTAGGCCTAACACATACCACATGGAGTGCAGATGTAGCGTGGGCATTTTTTGGTAGATATTTTCTGGGTGTGGCTTGATACCATTTTGTTGATGTTCTCTGAGGTGATTTGATGGGTGGTGGATATGGTATAGAGCCACGTCTAGTACCACAGGATCCTAATGGATAGGCTTTATGCATACTGTGACGTGAGTCCGACAATGGTAGTGAATGTCTTCTGCTTTGACACTGATGGAATGAGAGTAAGCTTGAGTTTGATGACTCGGGATTAAGTTGACAGGCTCCATATCCACTGTCATCAGACCCCTGAGGTTTTAAGAAACATTTCTCTGTTACTGGGATTTCCAAATACTCTCGTGTTTCAAACGGTGGGAAGCTAGATGACAGACGTTCTTCATTGTCACTTGGTGGGTCAACAATGGTTGCAGGGAATGGTGGTGTGTGGGATTTCTTCAGCAATGGACTACTAGGGTTTGGCATAGAACTATTGGGAACTTCAATTAACCCTATAGATTCAGGTTGTGATAACTGCATTGGAGTTACTGAAGGTGTAAAGTCATATCGTGTCTCAGTTGGTGATGAGAGAAAGTTACCTGACAGAGATTTTTCACTACCACTTGGAGTTACAGTAATGGTGGCAAGAAATGGTGGAGTGTGCGATTTTTTCATGTGTTTCTTTTTATGGAGGGTCGGGCTACTTGGGTTTGAGCATGATTCTCTACGTTCCTTAATACTCTTAACACGTTGGGCTAGTCGAGCTGAACTAAAAATACTTTTTTTACGTCTGTCCTTAAATGCAGACGGCAATCCTCCAAATATTGAGCTCTTGGCTGTACTGTGTCCAGACATGTTGATCTGTAGGGAGAAAAAAGTGACATCATTGAATCAAGGTATAAGCATAGCGCCATAATCTCTATGGTATAAGTTCGCGTGCTCTGCTCGTGCGATGAAGATAGTGGGAGCGTGAGTATAAGACGAAGATGGCAAAATCATTGTACACAACAAGCTGGAGTATATAGTCTAATGCAGTATACATACAGACATACAAGAAATAATACTTACTTTCTTTAATCTGGTTGGCCGGCAGCAGCGTCTATGGCATCAAAAAATAAACACAACTGCACACAACTTTTCGCAGCGCAGCCAATAAAGTAAACATATTTATACCACTTCCGTGCGTCAGCCGAGTGCCAGAGGTCGCGGCTCTAAATGACGTCAGGCATAAAATTCATTGCATTGCGCGGCTGTTGAAACAAAATTGGTATTTTAATAGCTATACTCAAAACAACCTTTATTTCTACGTGTACACTTTATTAGCAATAGAATGAGCCAGACGTTTCTGACCAATATTTTCACACACAACTGCTAAAGTTTGCCTATTTACAGAGCTAGGTGCAATATTCTCAAACCACTTCTCCAGAACCCTCAAGATCTTCTCTCCACTGGAAGCACAAGGATATTGCTGTGAGACATCATCCCATACGTGGAGGTCCTTATGAAGCATAGAGCTCAGCATGGAGCCTTTGGTTGGATTGAGTTTGTGTGCAATGTCAACTAGCTCCGCTTTTGACAAGTCTTCTTGTACATAGTGAACTGAAAGAAAGAGAATGTATATGTTTGTGTAGGGGGTAAGTGGTATGTAGTTGTGGTCTGAATATGTACTAGTCTAACTTGGGTGGGCACATACCACCATCATACCAGTACGTAGATGCACTACAGATATATTGTATTACGGGATTTTTTGCTATGAAATTACTAACGAAGTTCAGTTACTATTAACATAGTTAAGTAATTGTTGGTGAGTGGACACACACAACATATGATTATATGGGATTATTTGGAATTATTTAAAGTAACGATATAATAATTGGTTACCATTCACAGACGAGACACTGCCCTGTTTCTCAGAGTCCTCTTCCATTTCCTTATTCCTGTTAGACCAGTCCAAGACATAACATATTATAACTTACATTCCTCAAATAGTTTCTCATATATTGTTATGCATTTTTAAATGATATTCATATCTGCACCTAACTACTGTACACTCTAACCTCTCAGTATGTAGAGAAGAGAGAGGTGAATAGCTCCTGAGCAGCACTGTCTCTGTTGTCACACCATGCTGCATTTGAAAGAATACGTACAGGCATTGCATGCACTCCCCCTCAGATTTATCGTACATGTGCATACTCACTGCATCTTCAGCAGAAAAGGCTTTGTCGATTATTCCAAGTTTTGGCTTCTTTTTGATCATGGCTTTCTCTCCCTCAGATTTCCCTCTACCTCGAAAGCTCTCTGGTATTCCTAGACTTGACTGTATTCCTTTGGAGAGTGCCCTGAGTTCATTGTTAAGCTTAAGACGATCGACCTCTTCACTCAAACTGTCTACTTTTTGTTTGAGTTCGGCCATACATATGTCAGTTTGGCTGCTAATAGCACTTCCACTTAGTTCGGAACGGCTGCCATTGTTAGAATTATGATCTTCTGTTTCAGGAACAGCGGAAAGCTCTGAAACCTTGGACACAACCCCCTTGCAAAAGGGACACACACCATTCCCAGTGGGTAATTGTGAACTATTGGCTGGGTAGTGTTCCCGATGAGTCTTAGAACTTAGTGGTCTAGGACTAACACACACTGCGGAGTGGGTAGGTGTAGACCCAAGGCTTCTTGTCTGCTTGACAGATTCGTGCTTTCGTGCTGGACTGAGGTTTGAGACAGAGTGATGTGGTGTGGAGGGGCAAGATTGAGATTGGCTCGGAATTGGAGAAGTACAACCATCGCTGGCGTTGCAGTGACAATAATTATGGCTTGCATTTAGGCTGCCAAATCCTGAGTCAAAAAGCGATGTTTGGCTAAGATTAGGGTGTATTTTCTTGGAATCACGTACCACATGTCCCAAACTAGTGGATTTTCCAATTGGTTTTTTGTTAGTAAATGAAGGAGAGTGTACCAGTGTAGGGCTACTGTGTTCAGTTGAGAGGCCAGTCGATGGTATACCTATATACAGATAAGAGTAATATATAGCTGAAAAAGGGGAAAACATGCTTCCTAAGTATGCACTATGCACAGTGTGGCCAGCCAATGCAATTATTGTTTCACATACAGATACTTGTGTGGCACATACAATGGGTCCTAAGTTCATGTGCAAGTAAATGTTCTGATAGTCTAAACAACTCAGCAACTCATTGACACTTTGCACAGCATGTGGCGTCACAAAGGCACACACCATTAGAGGTACATGTGTGCAGTTGACCTTTTCCAAAGGCAGGTCCGAAGGAATTCACAGGTGGCATCACTAGTGGTTCATCACTGGATAGTCCCTGTGGAGAAAAAATGTTGTGTACCTATAATGAAATCTCTCTCCTTCAGACAAAACTGTGTTTTATGATTAGTGAAGTGTCCTGATTCAGGAGTTGTGGAACTACACAAAGAGTTGTATGTGTCCTCATATTAATGGGGTCCTGATTTTCACTATTAATTAAAGATATCATACTTCCAATTCCAAAAGATTGTTTATCTCTGCCTCAGAGTTTGTTCCAAGAATCATGTTTACTACGGAATGTATGATATGTAGAGCCTCTTTCTGTGATTTCCCACCATCTACAAGAAAGTCAACAGCTTGTGATAATCTCTCCTTAAGTGGCTGGGAATTAGAGGATTCATTGTAGGGAACTCCCGTCTGATTAGCAATCTGGTGCCAATGGGCTGATAGTTGTTTCTCAAATTGAGAAGAGATGTCTGTCATGATTCTATATGGAGAAAAGTATTAGTCCTTACGACATTATATGTCTCTATATATGTAGATTTTTAGTGAGTGGACACTAGTATTACTGCCATCGACCATGCACCCACAATCATGGGCAGAGCCATACATGTGCATGTACAGACAGGCAAATCCTTATCATCTGTTCCTCCCTCACCCGCAAACGAATTGTAAGTTGTGTTCCTCATGTAGGTCACGTGAAGAACATAACTTACCATCCGTTTGCCCCTCAACTCCAGCCAGCTGCAGATCCTTAGCCAAGGACTGAAGTTGACTAGGGCACAAGTCATCACTATACAGTGTTTGTTTATGCAACAAAATATGAATAATGTAGAAGGTAGACTTGTATTTACACACACATCATGTGACATCAGCAGTAGGACACAACTCACACATTTCTGACTATGTGTTGTGCATGGCTATTGTTTGTATTACATCATAATGTTGTAATGTACCAAGACTTATGAACTCATCAAAATCTTTGATTCAACAGTATTCAGGCACACTATGAATAATTGGTTCCTGGAAAAGAGTTTCCTCCACAACAATGAACCATGTCTGAATGTGCTTTTATTGGGCATTCCACACGAGAACATGAGACAGTGTCAATGACATACATTTATCACAACTATATGTATAACTGAAAGTAATAAAGTTGTACCTACACAAAAGGTCAACCATGCATATATTATACATATGTAAGGCTATGAATATTGGTGGAAAGGTTCCAATAGCTGAGGCGGAAAATGACAGTGCAATTTTAATACTGAGAGACTATACAAGAGAAACAGAAAGCACATGTAGGTATTACATTACACTTACATTGCACTTATTATGTTCATTACACCCTGACCCTCTTAAGGCAACTGTCACTGTAAAGTGAAAGTGACCACACTAAGGCCACCCTGGTGACCTAGACACTAATAGTGCTGAAAGATCAGAAATTGGCATTATTGCTCTACTGTGTATTTAAACGTTGCGGGTGGCTAATGGTGATAGTTCAGTTCGAGGGACTTACATGCTGCAGGGATGGGCGTGACACCGGAAACTACTTGACGGAACTCGCTCGACGATTTAGACTTCCCTGGTACCTGAGTAAACAGTGAATTAGCAAGGGAGCAGACACTAGTAGCTCCACCTACTACTAACTTTTTGCAGCTTCCTTCCTGCAGCGGTCTCGAGTCTACCGAGATTATGAAGAAGGGTCACGGACACTTGCGCATGTGCACTAGCGTATCACTATGACAACACTTAACAACTTCAAGTCACGCCCCCTTCTCTTCACATGACTACGGTCCCGCATGAGGCTCGTCAAGACGGCAAACCCCAGAGTTTAATATAGACTCGGCAGAGATAGGTACGCTTACGAGTACTTTCTGTAGTTTGCAAGAGAGAGCAGCTGTCGTCAGCAGAGGCTTTTGAATTTATGGAGCGTATATAAATATTGTATGCAGGTAAAGAAGTGTCACCAGCTGCCAAGTAAGGTGTCTGTGACAATTCAGTAGCAGTGATTGGAGTGAGTGTGATAGAGACAGAGGTGTCTGAATCTGCAGCAGACGAGGGAGAGAGAGACTAGCGGTGCTACGTACCAGAATGAAGACCTCAGCCTCGAGCGAAGTAAGGGACTATGTGTCTTTATATTTATAAACGGACTAGATACTAGACTAGCTCTCCTGTTCTCCATGTCTTTAAGGAAGTGTGCAGTTTCCTATCACGTTCCTGGGTTGCTAACCTCTACCCTATTCCAACTTGTTCTCATACAGTGCAGGCAGCCCCTCCCCTCCCTGCCGCATGAATATCATTCTCTATACAAACCAACCTCCAGCTCTCATAACATCCTCTTACATCTCAGTATTCACTAGACACATACATACACCTGTAGAGTAAGATGATGGAACCTCACCTATCTAGATACACTACAGAGGGGTAGGAGCATGTTGAAAAGTGGGGGAGCATGCCAAAGCTAGGGGGGTCTGGGGGCATGTTCCCCCGAAAAATTTTAAAAATGGATGCTTGGAGATGCATTCTGGTGCATTCTAAGTTGTATAATCAGCTTATTCCTTCTATGTAGATCAATGACTCTTACATATAAAAGCAAAAAGTGTGTGTGTGTGTGTGTGGGGGGGGGGGGGGGGTGGTAGCTAGGTAGGGAAAGAATTGGACGGTATCCTGATTTTAGGTGTTGAAATAGAGGGGGGGGGGGGGAATTGGACGGTATCCTGATTTTAGGTGTTGAAATAGACCATTTGTATTTTATAGTTCAGAGGTGTCATACTTAATGGCATATGTCATCATTACATCATCAATTTCAGAGGATCCAACAGAGTGTCGGTAGTCGTGTCAGGAACTTCATCAGTGGCAGTCCACTACGGAGAAGAAGGGCCTTCTCCATCGACTCAGGGCTCAGTACTGCAGGTACAGGTACATGTAGAACTGTACTGTACGCACATGGAACCCTCTAAGGACACCTTGATATGAGGACACCTCAATATGCAGGGACCCCTGAAATGAGGACACCTCAATATGCAGGGACTCCTGAAATGAGGACACCTCAATGAGGACACCCTGAAATGAGGACACCTCAATATGCAGGGACCCCTGAAATGAGTTCACCTCAATATGCAGGGACCCCTGAAATGAGTTCACCTCAATATGCAGGGACCCCTGAAATGAGGACACCTCAATATGCAGGGACCCCTGAAATGAGTTCACCTCAATATGCAGTGACCCCTGAAATGAAGACACCTCAATATGCAGGGACCCCTGAAATGAGGACACCTCAATATGCAGGGACCCCTGAAATGAGTTCACCTCAATATGCAGTGACCCCTGAAATGAGGACACCTCAATATGCAGGGACCCCTGAAATGAGGACACCTCAATATGCAGGGACCCCTGAAATGAGGACACCTCAATATGCAGGGACATTTTTGTAATGAGGACACACAGGGATACCTTCCTTGTTCCTGTTTTTGCCATGACAACCTTGAACAGATTTTGCTCTACCAAATACCATCTTTATGTAATTTCCATCCCCTGAAATCAGGACACCTCTCTAATCAGTACACCTCTAATCAGGACATCTCACTAATCAGGACACCTCACTAATCAGGACACCTCACTAATCAGGACACCCTACCTCCCCCATTCTCCAGGTAGTCCTGTATTCGGAGTACCCCTGGACAGTCTGGTGACCTCCCAGAGTGACAAGATCCCCAAGATCATCAAGAGAGTGGTCGAGCACGTCGAAAAACAAGGCAAGTACATGTATAGAGCAAGCATTGGCAGACTGTCTATGATGGGATGCCACTAACACACATGTACCTCAAAAAGTACACGTACATGTACATGTACCATGAGTAGCTTAATGGGTAAAATGCAAGTGTCGTGGGTTTGTAAACTACCAAAGACAGCCTTGAGAAATGACTGTTTTGGGCAAGTTGTGTTGTGTTGCTTTGTCTTTCTGTTGTCGTGTTACCTTGCCTTTGTATTTATGACACATCCACAGGTCTTCGTGAAGAAGGTCTGTACAGGATCAATGGAAGTTCCAAGATCATTGACAGACTGAAGGCATCCTTCAACTCCAGTAAGACAATATGTTGGCTTACAATTATACATGTACATGTATAGGCCATCGCAGAGCAACGAGGCATACGTGGTGCTGATGAGGGCCAATCAGCCTGAAGCAGCTGTCTGCTGTTTACCTGGTTTGCTCTGCACACCTTATTTTCATGTGCATGTCTATGTTACTGACAGGGGCAGAGACAGCATGTCAAAAGTGGGGGGCTCGGTGCTCATGAAGTAGGGGGTTATTATATACATTCATTCTGAATACATCCGGCATAGGCAATTAGTATTTAATACATTTCATGACAACCTCCAATTTTGGGGGGCTCAGCCCCCGTTATCAAAAAGTGGGGGGCTCAAGCCCCCCTTGCCCCCCAGGTTCTCTGCCTCTGACTGAGTTGGGTTCATTTCTTCCTTTTCATTCTTTCTGTACGCTATCTGCTAGTGAGCTATATACACATGTA
>OZ019949.1:1078855-1110888 GCA_963970385.1 Theonella swinhoei | reverse complement strand
GTTTTTGTATGTGCTTTGAGGTGGAGGGTCTTTCTAGTCTATTCTTCCTAGCTAGTATGCTGAAGACACGTTTTCTTCATGTACCTAGAGCACATAAGGAACAATTGATCTGTCCCATGTTGGGTTGAGCAGAGCCTGCGTCACAAGGTGGGCAGGAACTACGTCCAGTATCACTGAGGAGGGAGGGAGGGAGGGAGGGAGGGAGGGAGGGAGGGAGGGAGGGAAGGGAAGGAGGGAGGGAGGGAGGGAGGGAGGGAAGGGAAGGAGGGAGGGAGGGAGGGAGGGAGGGAGGGAGGGAGGGAGGGAGGGAAGGGAAGGAGGGAGGGAGGGAGGGAGGGAGGGAGGGAGGGAGGGAGGGAGGGAGGGAGGGAGGGAGGGAGGGAGGTGAGGTAGGGAGGGGAAGGAGGGGAGATGGAGAATACTGAATACACACATTAAATACAGATAACTACACATCACACTTTCTCCCCCCCTCTCTCTCCCTCCCTCCCCTTCTCCCTCCCCCCCCCCCCCCCCCTCTAACATACTTGGAGTAAGTTCCACGTGAACATAGAGGACAGTTGATAGTTCCAGTTGTATTGGCAAATGTCCCTTCACTGCACTCTTGGCAGTCTATATTGCCTGTGGTGTTGGTATGGTGACCGAGGGGACATGCTGTGCAGTTGACAGAGCCAGTAACACTGGAGGGAGGGGAGAGGAGGGGAGGAGGGGGGGAAGAGAGACGAGGGGAGGAGGGGGCGGGGGGGGGGGGGAGAGAAGGAGAGAGGGAGAGAGGGAGAGAGGGAGAGAATAGGGAAGAGGAAAGTAAGAAAGAGGTGGGGAGAGGAGAGGGAGAGGGAGAGGGAGAGGGAGAGGGGGAGGGAGAGGTAGAGTGAAGGATAGAGGGAGAGGTAGAGACATGCTACACTCAGAATATGACCATATTACACACTACACCTCACATGCACACAATATACCACCATTCAGAGCACCACTATAAAACCACCTCAACACTACTATCCATTGTATGTCATATTCTCATACTTAGAGAATGTTCCAGAGGAGCAGTTACTGCATTGTAAGCTGCCTGTTTTTGGAGCATGCTGACCAGGAGGACAAGGGTCACACTCCACACTACCAGGATCCTCTTCAGAGTGGCCCTTGGGGCATTTTGTGCATGAAGTGGAGCCTGTTACACTGTATGTATGTGTGTGTGTGGGGGGGGGGGGGGGGGGAGAAGGGGAGGGGCAGCAAAGAGAGGAGAGAGGGAGAGAGAAATCACCAATATTCCTCTCTGAAGCTGAGATATTAACAGGACATACTTGGAATAGGATCCCGGCAAACATAGTGAACAGTTGACAGTTCCCGTGGTATTGGCAAATGTCCCTTCATCGCAGGGTTGGCATTCCCCACTGCCTATGTCGTTGGCATGGTGACCTATTGGACATTTTGTGCAGTTGGTGGAGCCAGTAACACTGAGAGAGACGGGGGGGGGGGGGGGGGGGGGGGGGGGAGAGTGAGAGGGGCAGTAGATAAGGGAAGGAGGGAAAGAGTATGGGAGGGAACACTGATTGAACAGGTGATACATACAGCTATCAAATCAATCCTACCTAACACTTCCTCCCTCCCTCCCTCCCTCCCTCCCTCCCTCCCTCCCTCCCCCCTCCCTCCCTCTCTCCCTCCTTCTCACTTTGTAAATTTTCCTTTTTCACACTTCATACACTCTGAGCTTCCCAGGGAATTGGTGTAAGTGCCAGTTGGACACTTCTCACAGTTGCCACGTTCTTCACATTGACCAACGGGGCAAGTTTGACACTTTAAATTGGCTGAGAGAGGGGAGGGAGGGAGGGAGAGAGAGGGGGGAGGGGAAGGGGAAGAGGGACAGCGAGAATCTTTCATAACATGCCAACTCTCCTGACACACCCATCTACACGTACCCTTATTTACATGTACACAATATACAGTGTTTTCTTTCTTGTAAGGTAGATGTTATGATTGTCTGTTTACATAATGGTGAGTGTCTGCGTGTGTGTGTGTGTGTGTGTGTGTGTGTGTGTGTGTGTGTGTGTGTGTGTGTGTGTGTGTGTGTGTGTGTGTGTGTGTGTGTGTGGAGGGGGGGGGGGGGGTGCAAATTCAATGTACTGACTTACAACTATTGGAGTATGTTCCTGCAAGACAGGGTTGACATACTGGATCATCACTACTGCCAACCCCCTCTGGGGGAGTGAGAGTGTGTGAGGGGTGACGAGTGAGTGTGAGAGAAAGAGAAGGGGGGAGAGAAGGAGAAGGGGAAGGAGGGAGGGGGTAGTGAGAGTATGAGAGAGAGAGAGAGAGAGATAGAGAGAGAGAGAGAGAGAGAGAGAGAGAGAGAGAGGAAGGGGATAGGATGGGAGAGAGGGAGAGGGTATGTACGTGTACCACTGATGCTATGGCAGTCTCAGAGACTGCTATAGCGACCAACTATAGACACGCCTTCGATCTACCAATGCCATATTTAATAATAGACTTACCTCCAGTTAAGAGCAGCAGTCCATACGTACACAGAGACAGGAAGATGACGTAAGACGAGTGCCTGAGGACCATACCTTGCGTGTAGGAACCGCTCTAACGATAGCTCTGCATCAGCTGGTAAACACGTAGTGAGTATGTACAAGTCCCGAATGTTTGTGGGTGTGAAACGGTCATATGACTTGGGGTCAAAGGGCGCTTTGAATCTAATTAAACGAAAGGTACCTTTTTATAGAAAGAAAGGTTGAAAAGGTGCGGGATGCCACTGTCTGTGCATGTAGAGTTTGGAGGAGGGGCTGAACTCCTGTTTGAGAAGGTCAAACACCACGACCTCACTCTCCCTGATCAACCCAGCCCCTGGTCGTTAAGGAGCCTAATTGCCTGGATACGGGACAACCTATTAAAGGTGTGTGTGACTCTACCACGTGACCATGCACTATTAAAAGGGGCTGGTGTTCCCTGCAGGAGCGTGTGGACCTCTTTGTGATGGGAGAGACGGTGAGACCAGGGATCCTGGTGTTAGTCAACAGTACTGACTGGGAGCTGCTGGGCCAATTGGACTACATACTGCAACAGAACGATCACGTGGTCTTCATTTCTACACTACACGGAGGGTGATGGTCACCTTCGGTGGAGTGTACAGTCAAATTTCGAATTTGTATCATGCCCGAATCAGGGTGGCAGGAATTTGTTGCATTGGTCATATTTTGAATTTGAATCATGCTCCTATCAATGTAGCAGGAACACTGTTATATCGTGAGATGAATCATACTCTAACCTATGTTAAAGGAGACATCAAAAATTAATACTTTGAAATTAACAAAAATATGCAACACACGATAATTTCACTAGAGATCAGTGTACAGGACAACAGTACAGAGTGTGGTGATGTCCAGATGAGCTGTGGCTATTGGGGGAGGTTGAGTTGGAGTGGATCATGGAGCCTGTCCATTCTCTCTCGAAGACCTGCAACGGCATCTTTCAACTGGTTATACCTAAGGAAGAAGAGAGGGAGAAAGGTGGGAGGGAGGGCGAGAGGGAGGGAGGGAGGGCGAGAGGGAAGGAGGGAGGGAGAGAGGGAAGGAGAGAGAGAGAGGGAAGAAGAGAGAGAGAGGGAAGGAGAGAGAGAGGAGGGAGGGAGGAAAGAGGGAAGTGAGATGAGAAGGTAAAATTAAATCATACATGTACCTCTGTATGTCAAATCCTTCTCTTTGTGCTTTCCGATAGAAGTAGTTGAGGTAGTATCGATTATGACCATTCTCCTCTGAATAGTCCTATAATAACAATGAATCAGTGGCTGCAATAGTTTACCATTACTAATATAACACTGCAACCCTTTATATCAGAGGACACCGCCTACTTTTGTCATTACAAGCATCTTTCGAAATCAGAACATCACTATTCAGGACACCTCACTAATTAGGACACCTCACTAATCAGGACACCTCACTAATTAGGACACATCACTAATCAGGACACTCCACCTGTCTAGTGAGGATGTAGTAAGTGAAGAAGAGAATGGAGGTTCCGTAGCCGACAAAGTAAGTGACCGGTTCCATGATGTCCCAGTCATACTCCCAGAACACCAGATAGGAGAGGAAACCAAACTGGAGAGACATCCAGGATAATCCTGGAGAGAGAGGGGGGGTGGGGGGAGAGGGGGGGAGAGGGAGAGGGAAGAGAGCGAGAGAAAGAGGGAGGGGAGGGGGAGAGAAAGGGGGGGAGGGGGTGTGAGTAGGGGAGACAGTGAAGGAAGAGGAGTAACTTTGTGGGAGAGAGTAGAAAGGAAGAGGGAGCAAGGAGAGAAGGAGAGACGACTGTGAGATAGTGCCCACCTCCCCACACCATCATGTCCTTGTGTTTGCTACTCTGCTCGACAAGCTTCAAATACTTCTTCTCAAGAGGAGCTAGCTCACTCTTCAGCTGCTCCAGTTGCCCCCGTAACTCCAGGTCCTTCCTCACCTACACACACACACACACACACACACACACACACACACACACACACACACACACACACGTGCACACACACACACACACACACACACACACACAGACAAGTACACACATTGGTCAAGGGAACACTAGAGACACATAACCTCACTGACCTGATGTTCATTGACATTATAGAGACTGTAGAGCTTGCCAACTTCTGTCCTCAGTTCTTCAAAACCCTCAACAGAATCAGTCGGAAATAGAACTGAGAGGGAAGGAAATTGTACATAAATGTCAGCAACATTAGCAATATCCGTACATTAGCAAATTATCAGCAAAATGTTGAAGGATGTAGGGAAAAAGGAGTACACAAGCATATTAGAAATATAACACTGAAAAAAAATTGAAATGTATCACATGACCTAACACAGAGAGAGGATACTGACCGTCAGGAGATGGTTTGACACGATATTTGATGTTGTTGACTCTGAGGTCAAACTCAGACTGCAGTAGGAGACCTATTGGAGTGGAGCCTGCTATTCTGTGGCCGTCCAGGTTGAGGAAGGTGAGACTAGGGGAGGGAGGGAGGGAGGGAGGGAGAGAGGGAGGGAGGGAGGTAGGGGGAAGGGATGAATAGAGGGAGGATGGTGCACATTAATGAGAGAAGAAAGGTAGGAGGTGTGGCTAGTGTTCTCTACCTCTCAATGCCACGATCCTCAGTTTGAATACTGGATGTGATGTCAGAGACTGTCTGGAGGTATGGTCTGAGGACAAAGTCACATGTCTCATTCCGAGACGGCAGAGGCAGTGACAGTACTGGGAATCCATGACGTACTGTCACCACAACTGGAGGAGAAGCACCACACACTGTAACTTGCATGCAGGGAGATCTTGCTTGCTCACCATTCTGGTTGCTGTAAGGGACATTGGCGTAGAGTCTGGGGCCCACCCTGCTAGCTAGGCACCACCGCTTGTAAAGGAGTCCCCGGCTGAACGCCAAACGAAGCGCCATAGTCTCTTTAGACCACACCTACTTATCGTGCGACTCCCCTATTAATTGCGCGCGCGCCGCGCCTTACGAGTACTCGAGTATTTGCAAAATGATGTGAAAAAGTAGGACGTGCATGAAAATAAAAATGCACAGAGTAGTCGGTACGTGTTCATTTTTCTACAGTGATATAGTCATATCCATGTCCAGTAGGCTCAGCAGTACTACCACCATTAGTGGCATCGTTATTCATATTGGTGCGAGGAGGTGGCCTGGGCTGGGACTGTGGACCCATGTTAGGGTAGGTATAGGCCATTGGAGTGTAGTAGGCATCAATTTCATTTGGACCAGATGGAGTGTAGGACCTAGTAGAACACGGAATAATATATGTGGTTCAAAACATTATATCCCCACTGAATATAGGATGTCACTGATAAGGACAGATTTATTACTTACCCATTATTAACTGTCCGTATATCTGGTCTTGGAGGAGGGAGAGTGGGCGGGGCAGTTGGAGGTAGAGCACTTGAGGCAGCCGGACCAGCCACCCTGAAGGGAGAGGATATGCAGACATTACAGTGGAAGCAACACAGATGTTCAGTTAACTCACGAGTAAACTGCATTTGGTTTATTTTTCTTTGATTTTGACTTGTAGTGATAGACAAGTATTGCCACGACGACCACAGCAATAGCCAGAATCACAAACCCAGCCACAATTCCTCCTATCGTTGCCTCATTGTTACCACCACTAGAACTGGAAGAATTTTCACCTTCACTCTTTGTGTTACCAGATGCAAAGTTGGCGGCAACATTTATATTGGAGCTGGTGGCACTACCTGCCGCATTGTACGCTGTGACTGACACAGAGAAGGTGGCATTGTCGTAACCCTTTAGACCAGTCACTGTGTAGTTGTTGGATTTTGACGAAAGGGTATCACGAAATGAGGCGGAAGTTGACCCCACAAATCTCTCCCACTGTATCTCAAACTGGTCCACCTTTGACCCATTAGGCATGGTCCAAGAGACAGAGAGGGAGTCATCTGTGGCTGAGAAGATTCGTAACTCTGGGACTCCAGGAACTGCAGAATTATAGTTAAATGATCTAATGTATGTTCTAATGCATTGAGACATCAGGGGCAGAGAACCTGGGGGGGGCAGGGGGGGGCTTGAGCCCCCCCACTTTTTGAACAGGGGGGCTGAGCCCCCCCAAAAATTGGACAATGTCAATGGGTCAAATCTACTATGTGATAGGTAATAGACCATGCACTTCATGAACACCGAGCCTCCCCCCCGCCCACTATATTGACATGCTGTCTCTGCCGCTGGACATCATAATGATTTGGTCTGCATAACTTATGTCTTAGAAGGTCTTGCTCGTGCAATAGACTATAATCTTACCTAACTGTGTGGTGTAGTTGAGACGGTAACTTGGTAGGTGAGTGGACCTGCCAACAATGGATATGTTGTAGGTAACGTTGTTTTTTAATCCAGTCAGAAGGTAGTTATCGATCTGTGGGTCATCAATATCTACATGTCCAGTGCTGCCTCCACTGTAGTAGATCCTGTACCCAATAGTTCTCTTGATAAATGGTTTAACCCAGTAGATACGAAGAGATGTGGGGCCCTCTTGAATGGCAGACAGATTCAGTGGTTGATCACCAGCTGCAAATAATGGTTGATGTGTACACATACTCACCATTAGGACAAAATTGTGCATATTTCTCTACAAAGTTTACTATAGTGCTTCTCTACATGGAAGGTGTGTAAAATGATCGACTTGTTCAAAGTCTACTAGTTGTAAACAAGGTTTCTATACATGGAAGGTGTGTAAAATGACTCAACTTCCTGTACAGACCACTGTCTCCTGCCCACCATAGGACATGACTATAATTATAGCCATGCATGGTCATAATACACTATCCCATAACTCACTTTGAATGTACACCCCCTCATACTCCGAAGCTGGCTTATCATTGGCTACACTGCAACTGTAGGAACCGCCTATAATCCCAGTCACAGTCAGATTGTGCTCGTAATGGCCTGTAACTGCGTTAATCAGAGTAGAAGTGGCATTAGGGTTAGAGATGAGTTTCTTCTCTCTCCTCCACACCACACACCCAACAGGACCGCCGAGGGAGTAACAAGTAATAGTGAACTGCGGATTGGGTCCATTGAGGTCAGAGTTCACTGTCAGCTCAGTATCATCAATGTATAATCCTTAAATAGAAATTATAAATTGTATTTTTCTATCATGTAAAGTTCAAAGTATGCTTGCAGCTATGCAGCTGATCAGGTAACTTACAAAATTAGCTTGCTACATATTTTCAAACTAAGATAAATTTACTATACTCAGAGGTTAGCTATATTTATATATTCTAAAAGAAAATTTATTTTGATTTGTGGAAAATCAGCTTGTGCTTTAGGAAACTCACCATCACTTGAATACACTCCAATATAGACACTCTGTCTGGCTGTGTTACCAGTATCATGGGCAGCAGTGGTGGGCACATCACAACGGAAGATCCCTGTAGTGAGTGGTTCACCTTTGTAGACCAAGTCAACTTGCTGGCTGAATCCATTGACTTTGAATTCTTCATCAAAAGATTCAGCTGGTTGCCCATTTGGTAGCACCCACTCTCCTGTGTGCACTACTTCTCCATCTGCAGCTGGATCACAGCATGTAGGGAGGTCTGTATGACATTCTAGTGTGGAGTTCTGCTCCAGTAGGGCTCTATTGAGGTAACTGTGGTTAGGTAATCGTCGGCCCATGAACGTGATGTAGGGAATATTGTCGGTTGGATAAATGCATCGCTCCTCCTCTCCAACTGATACTGTCATCATTGTACAGAGCAGCAGTGCATACACAGCATTGAAATGTGTAATGGAGATAGCCATCTTAGTCTAATAAAAAATGTATAGTAAAGTCTGTTATTCCCAAATTTGCTATTCAATATGCTCTAATCAACTCACCATTTATTGGTTGCAGTTCAGTTTAAAGGCAGTATTATAAGTCACACTCCACAGTCCACAGCCTTCACAACGTACAGCTATAGCTGCATGCACACTGGTACGGGTACTAAACTGACAATCTTCTCTAGACTACAATGTCTTATATGACGCAAAAAATCTTGTATGGGTTTTGTATGGCACTTGTACTGTTTCAGAACAGCCATGCTACCTGGAGAGGGCCAAATATGCATGTTTACCACATGCTAATTCTGCAGGATATGACTGGTAAGGTGAGATAACTGTAGAAGAGTAGGCGGATAACCTGTTTACTGGGAGGATGGTCTCATGGTTAATAGTACATATGTGGGAGGATTGGTTCTTGGAAGCCTTAAAAGGCTACTCCATACATGAGAGAGAGAGGGGGGGAGGGAGGGAGGGAGTAAGTCAGATATTTAACCATTTGACATCATTAACCACAGCATACATGTCATCATTAACCACAGCATACTTACAAATCTTTTGCAATCCTTCGCACATCCTGGAATTATCCGTGCACCACCTACTAAGAACATAGAAGTAGCTATATCTTTATGTACACACAGATAGGTTGGTCCTAAAGTATGCAATTCATTATTTCGTGTTTTCTCACAGTTTAATAGGACGTTCTGTAAATATCCTATTAAAGTATGTGGAATGTGTTAATATATAGGGTATCTTGTCCTTCAACATCAGTCGTCAAAGACAGAAAAGGCCTCTTTAGTCACTTGATATTATTAGCAGACTTATCATGTGGCTGCATTCCTGATATAGGTGGGACCACACTGACAGGAAGTATACATACACTGTGAGGGCAGCCAATTTTTCTTTGAAAAATGACTGGTTTGGGCAAGTTGTGTTGTCTTGCCTGGTCTTTCTAAGCATCTGGTGGAGTGATTAGTCATGCAAAACTTTGTAAAAGATCAATTACAAGCAACACATTATATCAAATTGACACTGTCTATAAAATATGGCAAATGTAATGCTCAATGAAGAGTTCGTACTTGCATTGTCATACATGTCCAGTCCTGTGATAGTGATAGGAAACATTCTGTGCATAAATCTAATGTCTAAATAGACAATTGGAAGTATAGTATGTCTGCTATGGAACACTAGTCAAGTGGCTATAGTTTATGTATACAATACCATGTGATGCATGTAGTAATGCACATGGTATAGGTAGTGGTTAATATTAAGAGATGTATTCGTATGTGTCATCATCTGGGCAATGGTGGTAGGCAACATTCTGTGCAGCAACTTTGGGTATAGTAGGATAATAGGCCGTATTTTGAACAGTACTGTTGTCTTCCGGTGGCACATAAATATCCACTATGCTGTCCTTCTGTTGCATTTGGTAACCCAAGGTCCCATTAACAGCAATCTGTTTGACAGGTGGAGGGAGGCTGGTCGGTGCTTGTACAGGAAGAGACCTGCAGACAGAAAGAAATAGGTGAAGCAAAGAACTATTTGATAATTGATTCCTTACTTTTTTCCATAGTTCCGAGTCATCTTGAAGACAATGACACCAGCCACTACTCCTCCTATCAATAAACCAATGATGAAACTCCCCAGAACCCCTCCAATTATTCCTCCAACATTAGTAGCTGTATTGTCATCTTCAGCTTCACCCTGAAGGGAGTCTGAATGAATAATAAGTGGAATGCTCTCATTTCTACCTCCTGTGTTGACTACAGTTACTATAATCTCAATACTTGCATTGTCATACATATCCAGTCCTGTGATAGTGTAACTAGTATCAGGGGTAGACTGTTCACATGTACAGGCCATAATGTATGGAGATGGAGAAATCGACTTGTGCACAGGAATTGATCTTGAACCACGAGTTGTGCCTGATAATGAATCAGTGTGTGTAGTTTGCTGCAGTCCATCTATATTCCACGTCAGCTCATAGCTCTCCACCTCAGTCCCACTGGGTACCGTCCAGGAGAAGGTCACAGTATTGGAAGTAGTAGAAATGAGAGTTACTTCAGGAGCACCTGGCACTGTACAAAAATATGATTCTGAGCACTGTGGTCAAGAATCTTACTGGCCATTGGTACTAGTACTTACTTAGAGCAATGGGGCTGTGTTCTGCTACTACTGGTGCACTCTCTAAATGAACAGATTTTCCAACCACAGAAATGACGTACGATCCTCCATTGACAAGGTTTCTAATGGGTGCGTGTCTATGTTTGGAGGCACTAGCATCAATATACACACTGCCATTAGTTGTGCCTGTGTAGTAGATTTGGTAGCCAACTGTCTCATCTCCTTGGTCATGTACGTCAAATTCAACATCGACTGTAGTGGGGCCTTCCTGATGTACATTAACATGGTTAGGTTGAGCTCCAACTGTGATCATAGGAAAAAGATGTATATGTATCACATATTCAGAATGATTGTTATAAAATGAGGACATGGGACAGCTTTTACTCTCTATTACCCCCTGAAATCAGGACCCCATTTGTCTGTCCTAATCCATATTAACTCTACTCTTCCTACTATGGACAGTGAAGGTAGCAGAGTCACCAACTGGCGGATTGATGGTCCAGTTAAAACAAAGTGAAGTTACAATACACTCATATTCTCCTCCCTTTCTCTCAGTCACAGTCAGTGTGTGGGTATACTGTGAGGTCACACGATCATGCAACACTGTAGTACTGGAGACATTGGTGAGGAGGTTCTCTCCATTCAATCTCCATTCAACAACAGTAGGAGGTAGGTTCATAGAGACACAGGTCAAAGTAAATGGAGGACTGCTTTCATTGACAATATCAATACCAGAAAATGAGACTTTAACTGCAAGAAACATAACGTACATCCATTAGAATAGCAAGAGAACACAGTTGAGAGATTCCTATAGAAATTATATAAACCACAGTCTGGGTATATATCACTGCAAAAACATGATCATGGTTATTATAACACGAACTCTTGTTATTTCAGTAGCAGTTATATAAGTAGCAGTCCTTTTCATGTCCTTCATGAAAGGAGTGCTACTGCACTTTGTGTGTTTTAAATTTGCAGTGTATATATAAACCCAACCCAGGTTCTACCACAAGAACTATTTCATGTAAATATATATAAACTGTCTCATGTAAACAATAAACACTCTCGAGCTCATGAAATACCATACCCCAAGCACAGTACAATACTTATTGCATTGGACATTTTACTGAATTCCATTCTTGATTTCCATTCTCAATTCTCGTTTGTATTCTCAAACCATACGTGAGGTTGACTCCTGTATGGAATTCATTATTATCCACAGAAAGGGATTCCACATACGTCACAAGCTGTTTTACTTCCCTAATTTCCTACTACCCATTCTTACTGTGGTCTTTTTACCACCAGATGTGTCGTATTAGTGACTGCATGTCTCTATATACCTTTGATTCATATGGCTATACTGACCTTCAACAGTGAGATATAGAGTGCCATAGAAACTAATACCACTCTTTGAGACACATGCATATAATTCATTTTGTATTATATTTCAGTATATTTAACCTCATCTGCCTAGTGTTTTATAAACTATCAGAACCAGTTCCATGTAGTTGATACTACATTAACAACCAAGCACCCCATAATATGTCACGAAATTTTATATAGTAATACCTTTTCTTTGTTCATTATACACTCCTACAAAGACACTCTCTCTTGGTCCAATCTCAGTCTCCAGTGACACACACTCATAAACTCCAGATACCACTGGATCATTTCTGTCTTTGAATTTCAAATCCAGTAGACAACTTGTATCTAGTACTCTGGAGACACCTCAAATCCACTGAACATCTTTCTGGTATTTTCATTTAGTTTCGTTCCATTTGGAAGCAACCATGCTCTTGCTACAGGTAATTCCTCTTCTTCATTTCTTGGGCAAGTGCCCACTTCAGTGATACATGATATATTGCCATAATGGTCAAGGATATTAATATAGGTGTTATTACGTAGTATCTGTCCCAGGAAGGAAATATGTGGAAAGACTGTTTGCAATTGAGGTCCTGATATCATTACAGAGGCGAGAACAGTCACCACTATCAGTCTGAGCTGACGTCCATCCATTATCACACAGTACGGTAGTACTGTGTATATAGGGATTGCTATGGTCTATTCCCATTGAAAACCATATATAAGCATTTTGTTCATTTTAACTTTCAATTTGAAGTTGATTTCACTTTTAATGATATCAAGGTGAAGAATATGTGAAAAATAACCATGAAACAAAAAATAGTTGATCTGTGATGTAAGATAAGCGTAATATCTCAAAAAGTGCTTTTCACATTTTTGCCATGTTCTTCATCTTCTTCTTATTATCTTATTCTTATTCTTCTTGAAGAAGCGTAACTCAATAACCATAAAATCAATGAAATTGAATCTTTGCATGTGAAAATGTATCATTACGTACTGGGGAATAGAGGTATAATTTTCCATAGTTCATGTACTACTGATCGTTATCTCTCCCAGCAATGTATTATGAATGAGGATAACTAATGAGCAAAACTCAGCAACCATGGTAACCATCAACCTGAAAGTTAGCATGTGTAGAGATATCATCGCTAATAGCAACATGACAAAAGCATATTTTATTAACCCTTGTGATTCTTGTAATAATGATGTTAACACTCCTCTCAATGCAATACATGTACATATATATAGCGATTACGTAATTCATTTTGAATGTACGTGCATAGTACATAAGTTTTACGTATATAGTTAGCTTGCGTCATACAAGAAAACGATTACGTCATGAGACAAGACTCATTAATGACGTCATTTACACCAGCCGCGCATGCGCAAAAGCTTAGCAACTAGCGCGTAACAACTAGGCACGGAGTGAACTGGCTGATAGAGAACGTGTTGACGATTTGTAAAGCAACAACCAAACCACGCCCTCAGTACTAATCACGCATTTATACAGTAGCTCAACACTTGGTCAGATGTTTATGGATATGGAGAGCACATGCTAGGGAGAATTATTGCTTACAATAGTAAAAAAATGACAAGAGACAAGTAAATAAAAAATTTAGGAAATTTGAAGTGTAATATAGGGATTGCATAAAAATGAACAGAGACAAGATTGGGACACAGACATGCTATATACATCAATGTACTACAAGGTATGTTGATGTACATAGCATGTCTGTGTCCCAATCTTGTCTCTGTTCATTTTTATGCAATCCCTATATTACACTTCAAATTTCCTAAATTTTTTATTTACTTGTTGTGTAAGTGTAGCTAAAAGGAAGTTAGAATATAGAATACGGTTGCTGCTGTAAATAACACGCGGCAAGCATGCATTTTTCTTTCTACAGAAATCTATGCGTAAAAAAAGGTCAGCAAAACAACATCTTACCTGATTTTACAAAAGCTCTGGACTGCGCACATCGAGCTCTGACGTTCTTATTACACTACTGTAGCTGTGTAACATCGCAGTGCACGCGCGCGTGCGCGCGCTTTCTAATCCTCGTATATACCCATGGCCAGGCCGTTTATCTTCCCGGAAACGGCCTAGGTATATACGAGGCACCCAAACCTATGTATTGACCAATGAAGAGTATAAGTATGCATAAATCTACCATCTATAGTAACTATATACTGTGTGCATTGGTAAGTATACATGCCTGCTATAATAGTGTACCAATATTCTGTGTTACACACATAATTATGCATACACACAGTAAAGAGATCAATCACATGTCTCATTGTTCACTGATTCAACTCTTGGACTCGAGCTCAATGTCTGATTTAGTGTTGGGTGCAGTAACATGATACTCTATTTTGGTATTGATGTCCTGCTTTTGGTTCTCAGAAGAAGAGCTACAGGAAGAGATAAGTATAGGTTAGGAAGGAGGTAAAATATGGCTTTGAACAATTTCACACCTTTTTTTGCAATTTATAGAGAGCTGAAACCCTCCGGCACCACCTAATATTCCCAATAGTATACCAATGGTAAAACTCCCCACTGATCCTCCAACTATCCCTCCAACATGGGGCACTGTTTTCTCATCTTCAGCCGGACAGTCTGAATGAACAATTAATAAATACGTATACCTTACAATCTCCGGCGACTGCAGTCACAGTTTTCTCAACAAGACTTGTAAGGATCATAGTGTCAAAATGTGCAGTGGTTCTATGGTAGCTTATTACTCACTGTCGTCATCAATGATGGTGATAGTAGCACTAGTTCCAACATCTCTCTCTATTAGTTGAGGTATTATAGACACTAAGAATGTTTCGTCTGGTTCACTCTCTTCATCATCAATAATTGGCACTGTAACATTTCTAGTAGCACCATCCGTATCTCCTCTATTGAATCTCACTTCACTTGGTGTAACAGCACCAAAGTCAGAATCAGCTGTAATAAAGAATAAGAGAACTACACCATCAAGAGATATGACCCGTATACTAGCTGTAGCTTGCAGAGGAAGATGTGACTAACACTAGACCATTGTGGGGCGAGCAGAGGGAACCCATCTAGTCATAAAATAGGAGCCAGTTTTACATTTGTGTGCAGCGTGAGTATACAAATTTATATGTGGAGTCAGTAGGTGGTAATATAAACCCTGCCAATTGTATGACTAGGTGGGCTCACTTCACTCACCCTGCTTGCCCAACCAAAGGAACAATGGATTACCTGTTGCTGTACCATTACTTAGCTCCACTGTGTACACTACATCTCCCTCCAGAGGAACACTTATCAGTTCAATAGTTATCACGAATGCTGTAGTGTTTTCAGAATCACCCTCCCTCACACAGTTAGGAGAGGTAATTACTACCCTTACCACTATAAGGGAAGAGAGTAAAAAATTATCACACAGAAGTTGCATACATAACTATTTCCGCATGTAAGTTGTGGTTAAACTACTATAGTCAGCAGATTGCAAGTTCAAGTTATTGTTTCTGTTTTTCCAGGTAAAAAAGACTCATAATATTTCATGGTCCTAACTTGACCTTTAGATACAAGTGCATGGCTATTGTCTTTAACTTGTGATACTTTACATTGTCTATTAGTGGCACTATCGTCATCAATGACAGTGATGGTAACACTAGTTCCAAGATCTCTCTCTGGATGTTGAGGTATCAGAGACACTGAGAATGTTTCATCTGGCTCAACAACTTCATCCCCAATAATTGGCACTGTAACATTTCTAGTTGCACCATTCTCATCTCCTACATTGAATCTCACTTCAGTTGGTGTAACAGCACCAAAGTCGGAACCAGCTGTAATAAAGAATAAGAGAACTACACCATCAAGAGATATGACCCATATACTAGCTGTAGCTTGCAGAGGAAGATGTGACTAACACTAGACCATTGTGGGGCGAGCAGAGCGAACCCACCTAGTCATAAAATAGGAGCCAGTTTTACATTGTGTGCAGCGTGAGTGTACAAATTTATATGTGGGGGAGTCAGTAGGTGGTAATATAAACTCTGCCAATTGTACGACTAGGTGGGCTCACTTCACTCACCCTGCTTGCCCAACCAAAGGAACAATGCATTACCTGTTGCTGTACCACTACTTAGCTCCACTGTGTACACTACGTCTCCCTCCAGAGGAACACTTATCAGTTCAATAGTTATCACGAATATTGTGTTTTCAGAATCACCCTCCCTCACACAGTTAGGAGAGGTAATTACTACCCTTCCCACTATAAGGGAAAAGGAAAGAGAGTAAAAAATTCACACAGAAGTTGCATACATAACTATTTCCACATGTAAGTTTGTGGTTAAACTACTATAATCAGCAGATTGCAGTTCAAGTTACAAAGGCACATAATATTTCATTGTCCCTACTTGACCTGTAGGTATTAACGCATACAAGTGCATGGCTATTGCATGTGTTGCTTTACCTGGTCCACTATCGTCATCAAAGACAGTGATGGTAACACTAATTCCTAAATCTCTCTCTGGTCGTTGAGGTATCAGAGACACTGAGAATGTTTCATCTGACTCAACAACTTCATCCCCAATAATTGGCACTGTAACATTTCTAGTTGCACCATTCTCATCTCCTACATTGAATCTCACTTCAGTTGGTGTAACAGCACCAAAGTCGGAACCAGCTGTAATAAAGAATAAGAGAACTACACCATCAAGAGATATGACCCATATACTAGCTGTAGCTTGCAGAGGAAGATGTGACTAACACTAGACCATTGTGGGGCGAGCAGAGCGAACCCACCTAGTCATAAAATAGGAGCCAGTTTTACATTTGTGTGCAGCGTGAGTGTACAAATTAATATGTGGGGGAGTCAGTAGGTGGTAATATAAACTCTGCCAATTGTACGACTAGGTGGGCTCACTTCACTCACCCTGCTTGCCCAACCAAATGAACAATGCATTACCTGTTGCTGTACCACTACTTAGCTCCACTGTGTACACTACGTCTCCCTCCAGAGTAACACTTATCAGTTCAATAGTTATCACGAATATTGTGTTTTCAGAATCACCCTCCCTCACACAGTTAGGAGAGGTAATTACTACCCTTACCACTATAAGGGAAGAGAGTAAAAAATTCACACAGAAGTTGCATACATAACTATTTCCACATGTAAGTTGTGGTTAAACTACTATAATCAGCAGATTGCAGTTCAAGTTACAAAGGCACATAATATTTCATGGTCCTAACTTAACCTTTAGGTATTAACGCATACAAGTGCATGGCTATTGCATGTGTTGCTTTACCTGGTCCACTATCGTCATCAAAGACAGTGATGGTAACACTAGTTCCAAGATCTCTCTCTGGTCGTTGAGGTATCAGAGACACTGAAAATGTTTCATCTGACTCAACAACTTCATCATCAATAATTGGCACTGTAACATTTCTAGTTGCACCATTCTCATCTCCTACATTGAATCTCACTTCAGTTGGTGTAACAGCACCAAAGTCAGAACCAGCTGTAGTAAAGAATAAGAGAACTACACCATCAAGAGATATGACCCATATACTAGCTGTAGCTTGCAGAGGAAGATGTGACTAACACTAGACCATTGTGGGGCGAGCAGAGGGAACCCACCTAGTCATAAAATAGGAGCCAGTTTTACATTTGTGTGCAGCGTGAGTGTACAAATTAATATGTGGAGTCAGTAGGTGGTAATATAAACTCTGCCAATTGTATAACTAGGTGGGCTCACTCCACTTGCCCTATTTGCCCAACCAAAGGAACAATGGATTACCTGTTGCTGTACCACTACTTAGCTCCACTGTGTACACTATGTCTCCCTCCAGAGGAACACTTATCAGTTCAATAGTTATCACGAATATTGTGTTTTCAGAATCACCCTCCCTCACACAGTTAGGAGAGGTAATTACTACCCTTACCACTATAAGGGAAAAGGAAAGAGAGTAAAAAATTCACACAGAAGTTGCATACATAACTATTTCCACATGTAAGTTTGTGGTTAAACTACTATAATCAGCAGATTGCAAGTTCAAGTTACAAAGGCACATAATATTTCATGGTCCTAACTTGACCTTTAGGTATTAACGCATACAAGTGCATGGCTATTGCATGTGTCACTTTACCTGGTCCACTATCGTCGTCAATGACAGTGATGGTAACACTAGTTCCAAGATCTCTCTCTGGTCGTTGAGGTATCAGAGACACTGAGAATGTTTCATCTGACTCAACAACTTCATCCCCAATAATTGGCACTGTAATATTTCTAGTTGCACCATTCTCATCTCCTACATTGAATCTCACTTCAGTTGGTGTAACAGCACCAAAGTCAGAACCAGCTGTAATAAACAATAAGAGAACTATACCATAAAGATACATGATAGGTATAGCTGTAGCTTGCAGAGGGATGCATGCTCAGTGTTGTGGGACGACCAGAATGAACCCACCTAGTCCAAAAATATGAGCGAGTTTTGCATTTGTGTGTAGCGCGAGGGGACCTGCAGTTCCCATATGAAGTACGAAATGTATATGTGGGGATCATAATATTTACATAAAACCCTGCCATTCGTACGACTATAGGTGGGCTCACTCTGTTTGCCCTGCTGACCCCACCAAATGAACAATGGATTACCTGTTGCTGTACCACTACTTAGCTCCACTGTGTACACTACATCTCTACACAGAAGAACACTTATCAGTTCAATAGTTATCACGAATATTGTGTTTTCAGAATCACCCTCTCTCACACAGTTAGGAGAGGTAATTACTACCCTTCCCACTAAAAAGAAAAGGAAAGAGAGTAAAAAATTATCACACAGAAGTTGCATACATTAATATTTTCCCCAGTGCATGGACAGTCATCCTAGTGGTTAAAGTATGATCCATTACTAAATCAGCAGATTGCAAGTTTAAGTTATTGTTTCTATTTGACCAGGTACAAAAGCACGTGGTCCTAACTTAACCTTTAGGTATAACATTGTATAACAGAGCTGCATGGTGTTGCTCCAGCTATATATACCTAAAAAATAATTGCATGGTTTCTCATTTGCCTAATAGTATGTAGGAGCAACATTTTGGTATGCAAGTTTGTCTTACTGTCTTTATCTCTGATAGTCACTGTTACAGTAGCATCTCCATCAGGAAAGACCACACCAATAAACACTGATCCTGGCATGACGCGGACTGAGAATCTCTCTTCTTCTTCTTCCACTTTGGAATCAAGAGCAAGGGTAATATTTGTGCAGAAGGTGTCATTTTCCTTAATATCCCCCTGGGGGATTGTTATTGCAGCTGATAAGGCATAGTCTTTTTTACCTGTAGGGAACAGTGCATTCACAGTACATCTGACATATGATGGTATTTGAATATAGTGCTATATAAAGTATTGTTTCCAAGACCAATAGTCTGAGCGCATTAGCGCGAGGCAATAATATACGTGTTGGTCTGACACGCACACTTCAGTTAGGCTACATAAAGTAAATTTACAGTTTCTCTTCCTTCCGGCTTCTTAATTTCAATGCGGCGGGCGGGTACCTGGTTGTACTTACTACTCGTTTTCGTGAGGAATTCTTGCGCATGCGCGAACAGTCGCGTTTCTCCGCATCTCAAATCCGCCTGGTAACGAGGCTACCATAAAGCCTGCTCGAGCACAGTTACTTAGCCCTGAATGATTCTCTATACCACTAGAATCATAGCAGTATAGTCCCATCCCACGGGATGGGATTATAGACACGCCCCGTCATTTTAGCGGCAGGAAAAATCCCGTGCGGGCAGGGATGAAAACTACTTTATCTGGCCTTACGTACGTAGTCTAAACAGACGGTGCCGCTGCTGAGCGCGTGCAGCGCAAGGCCGCTTGTTGGGCTAGCTGGATATGTCGCTGTTATATAGCTGGAAATGATGCAGTGCTCTGAAACCTAGTGTCATATTTGCCACACAACATACGTACATGTGTGGTCTACTCAATGAGGCGGACGGAGCAAAATGGTGAAAGAGAAATATTGAAATGTGGATAAGCAGAAGATTAGTGCAGATTGTGAAACACCTGAGGTTAACATACTGGTAGTGATATCTGTAATCCGCAACTTTATATCGGACATTAAACCAACTTCAACATCTTTTTTGATGATGAGACAGATACTAACACAATCTCCCTCAGTTCCAGTAATGTTGGTTGACTGAAATCCCACTTCAATACTTATCTCTGCAAAGGCACACTTAAAATCATCCATCAATATTTCACATCATTTTAATAAACTAATTAAGTAAATTCTGTTAGCTACTTTACCTTGTCCATTAGTGATAATGAATAGACTCAGTACTACAACTACTAACAATAAACTTCTCTCTTTATTCCTTTTCATCTGGCTGTATGGCAGCTGAAAAATGTGAAGCCGACTGGAGTAGCTAACTGTCAGTATACACCATATGTGAATGTATAAGTATATAGTTTTATAAAAATACTTAAGGTCAAAGATCATTAATTTTTGTATGGACACAAAATACAATGCATCAAGTAAAAATTGACAAGCTATGGACATGAAATTTTGCAAGAACATTGTTGTTTTGTGCAAAACTTGAATTGTGGGCATCTAAATCCTCATTTTTACTTGATGCATTCACATAATTATGACTGTAGTGTTAAACTTGTCAGTAGATATATCATAGATCAATATATATCACATGGATCATATGGGACACTTCCTGTATACATTGGGGTAAGAAATACATGTGACATATGTCAAAGCATATTTCCTAGTCTGTAATGTAAATTTCCTTTACAAGAAATGTCACTTAGCAGTTGACATTTACTGCACGTTGGAGAGGTGACCTGCCATGCTCATTTCAGTCACTAGAATGTGCCATATTGGACAGGTGACTTGTTTCAGTCACTATGAAATTGACACTCCATGTAAATATGTATGCAACTAAGTGAGGTGACATGATATTTTAGCCAGTGGAAATCACTGTCTAAATTTCCATTTTGCAGTTTCATGTGAGAGGAATGTATACAGAATGTCCTACTGCTTGTAGAGGACCGTGCATAACCAACCTTATATATGCCACATTTTATCATTTTTGAGATAAGCGAATGACAATTTTCAAGCTGATTGTAATGATGGTTTAGATTTTTGATTGGACTTTCTAGTTATGAGGGGGTTTGTGTTTTGTATTTGTATGGGGTACAATGGGAAAGTGTGGACTGATTTTGTTTGTGCTGCTTTTGTGGCATAAGGTTGGTTTATTCGTGCATGGTCACAATATTATCAGTCTTTTACTGTTGATTTTTGTACAAGGTATAATTGCATTGCTGAAACAAAGTATCAGAGAGTCGGTAGACTCTCTATGTAGGGATGGTGCCGACACACCCATTAAGCCTTAACGGCTCAGAACTGTCGAACGCAGCCAACTATGAGCCCTGTTAGACACATAACATGGTCTACGAGTGTTTCTATACACGATCCCTCCCTCAAAGACCCTCAAAGGTGGTAAAATACACCGCTACAATGGTATACGTGAAATTGCTAAAACCCCGATTTCTCCATCTTCTTCTTCTTCTTCTTCTTCTTCTTCAAACGGCCTAGCACAAAATATTTACGCGTATTTACCTTGATTTTGTAGCAAAAGGCTTCTTATTCCCGTGGGCAGTGCCTTTTACCAACGGAATCTTTGTAGGACCCCTCTTCGACGAGTAAAGCTACGATATACTAGCACTTCCGTGTAGTTGAACGCCATTTCCTCGTTATTACTCACGTGCGTTTCACATGACCACGAGCAGCAAAATGGGTGGGGCTCGCACACACGCAAAGAGCATTGTATTTGCAAGCGAGTCTACAACGAAAAAGCAGTGAGACAAGGGAGTAAAAACATTTCCATTAAATGTTGAAGGATGTAGGGATGGCAGTACCAAAAAGTAGGAAAACAAGTGCAGTATATATGCAGCAAGACAGGGGATGAGGGCAGTATATATGCAGCAAGACAGGGGATGAGGGCATGCAACAATACTAACATGCGTAACCCCATAATAAAGATATAGGGAGGTTACGCATGTTAGTATTGTTGCATGCCCTCATCCCCTGTCTTGCTGCATATATACTGCCCTCATCCCCTGTCTTGCTGCATATATACTGCACTTGTTTTCCTACTTTTTAGTACTGCCATCCCTACATCCTTCAACATTTAAT
The DNA here is from genome assembly GCA_963970385.1 of Theonella swinhoei. Classification (NCBI taxonomy): domain Eukaryota; kingdom Metazoa; phylum Porifera; class Demospongiae; order Tetractinellida; family Theonellidae; genus Theonella; species Theonella swinhoei. The sequence continues at coordinate 1,088,905 of OZ019949.1, read as the reverse complement.
GGAAATGTTTTTACTCCCTTGTAATATATTGGCTTGGTAGCTAATGGATGCAGATCTGTGGTTGAATAGTACAGGCCAGAAAGTGAAGAGGGAGCGTAAAAAGCTCAGCAAAACAACATCTTACCTGATTTTACAAAAGCTCTGGACTGCGCACATCGAGCTCTGACGTTCGTATTACACTACTGTGTAAACTTCGCAGTGCGCGTGCGCGCGCTTTCTTATATATAGCCAATCCTCTGATGACCAGGGTACGAGGCTAATGACCAATGTATTGACCAATGAAGAGTATAAGTATGCCATCTCAATACTATATGTATTGGTACGTGCCTGCTATAGTCTCTGATAGCATGTGATGCACACATAATTAATTATGCATACGCATTATATTAAATGTCTCATTGTTCACTGATTCAACTCTTGGACTCGAGCTCAATGTCTGATTTAGAGCTGGGTGCAGTAACATGATATTCTATTTTGGTATTGATGTTCTGCTTTTGGTTTCCAGAAGAAGAGCTACAGGAAGAGAGAGATAAGCAGGTTAGGAAGGAGGCTTTGAAATAATAATCAATTCCTCACCCTTTTTTGCAATTTATAGAGAGCTGAAACCCACCGGCACCACCTAATATTCCCATCACTAAACCAATGGAAAAACTCCCCACTGACCCTCCAACTATCCCTCCAACGTGGGGAACTGTTTTCTCATCCTCAGTTGAAAGGTCTGAATGAACAATGAATAAGTATGTTACAATCTCCTGCATTAAACTGTAGTCACAGTTTTCTTAACAAGATTTGTAAGGATAACAGTGCCAAATGGGTCCGTGTACTTTTCCGCCATCCAAATCAAATGTGCAGTGGTTCTATGGCTTATTACTCACTGTCGTCATCAATAATGGTGATAGTAGCACTAGTTCCAACATCTCTCTCTATTAGTTGAGGTATTACAGACACTAAAAATGTTTCGTCTGGCTCACTCTCTTCATCGTCAATAATTGGCACTGTAACATTTCTAGTAGCACCAATTTTATCTCCTATATTGAATCTCACTTCAGTTGGTGTAGCAGGACCAAAGTCAGAACCAGCTGTATTAAACAATAAGAGAATTATGACATGATTCATAGCTCTAACTTGCAGAGGAAGATGTGACTAGATGAATGCTCAGCATTGTGGAGCGAGCGGAGCAATCCCACCTTGTCTTAATGAGCCAGTTTTACATTTGTGTGTAGTGTAAGGGCACCCCTATGGCCAGTGCCCATAAGAAGTACGAAATGTATAATTATGTGGGAGCAGTCATTAGGTCATAATATGTACATGAAACCCAGCCAATTGTACGACTGTAGGTGGGCTCACTCTGCTTGCCCTGCTCACCCCACCAAATGAACAATATGGATTACCTGTTGCTGTACCATTACTTAGTTCCACTGTGTAAACTACATCTCTACACAGAATAGCACTTATTAGTTCAATAGTTATCACGAATGTCGTCGTGTTTTCAGAATCACCCTCCCTCACACAGTTGGGAGAGGTAATTACTACCCTTACCACTATAAGGGAAAAGGAAAGAGAGCAAAACATTATCACACAGAAGTTGCATACATTAATATTTTCCCCAGTGCATGTACAGTCTTCATAGTGGTTAAAGTATCCATTACTAAATCAGCAGATTGCAAGTTTAAGTTATTGTTTCTATTTTCCCAGGTACAAATTAAAAGGCACGTGGTCCTAACTTGACCTTTAGGTACATCGTATAATGTAGCTATACAGGTGACTTTTTTCTGGAAACACCACAGTCAGAGCTGCATGGTATTGCTCCAGCTATAAATACCTATTATATTACTTGCCTGTTTATCATGTAGGAGCATGCAGTTTGGTCTGCAATATAAAGTGTGTCTTACTGTCTCCATCCTTGATAGTCACTGTAGCATTCTTGTTAGGAAGCAGCACAGGAGGACCCTCTGATTCAAACATGAGGCTAACTGAGAATCTCTCTTCTTCTTCCACTTTGGAATCAAGAGCAAGGATTGTATTTGTGCAGAAGGTGTCATTTACCACCACAGGTCCCGTGGGGATTGTTATTGTAGTTGATAAGGCGTAGTAGTCCTCTTTACGGCCTGTAGGGAACAGTGCATTCACCGTACATCTGACATATAATGGTATTTGAATATAGCGCTATGAAGTATTGTTTAATGTTTCCATGACCAATAGTCAGAGCGCATTAGCGCGAGGTAGCTCTTGGCCTAGGAATGCGTAGCGCGGCGAGTCCATAGTGGTTTTGCTGCAGGTTTGCTTGTCGCCCTTACGCAATGGCCCCATACGTCTCAATCGTCCCGAATCAGGAAGGACAGCTACGACTTGTGGCAATATATCCCGCTGTCCCGCTTTGCAACACTTTTATCCCGCGCAGCACGTGCTAATAAAAAGTGTGGAGTCATGTAGAAGAAGTAGCTGAAGAGACCGAGTGACTCAGTCGTCGTGTCGTCGTCGTTAGAGATGCAGAAGAAGGTGAAAAGGGAGTGTAAATATCAAAGTGAATGGCGGAGCCATGGTCTGCTTCCTAGCAAGAAGGGCCTTACCTCGTGTGGCGCCGATATCAACGCCGAGAAGCGGAGGCTTATTTTTCTGGGAAGTCACTACTATATATATATATATATATATAGTAGTCCCTATGCATGTGGTTGAGGTTATTCAATGTGGCTGCCGCTGCCTCTCCTGTGCGTAAAGGACTACTATCCATATGGAAGCGTGACTCGTTCAGTGCCACGTGCCAAAGTCTAAGGATGTTTCTGTTTTAATAAGCGGCACCTGACCCATGGCCTGAAGCCGACGGACGGTGCGTTAGCTGCTGAGCGCCTGCAGCGCAATGACTTCGCTAGCTGGAGCGAGGCGCACGCGCATTCGATATGTCGCTGTTAGCTGGAAACCTAGCGTCATATTTGCCACATACGTACGTACATGTATGATCTACTCAATGAGGCAGAGCAAGATGGTGAAAGAGAAATATTTGAGTGGAAGAGAAATGTGGATAAGTGCAGATTGTGAAACACCTGTATCACGAGAAAACTTAACATACTGGTAGTGATGTCTGTAATCATCAACTGTATATGAAGGTCGGGCTCTACACCTAAGCCACGTATGATGATGATACAGATACTAACACAATCTCCCTCAGTTCCAGTAATATTGGTTGACTGAAATCCCACTTCAATCAGGGGCTCTGCAAAGACACACTTAAAATCATTCATCATTCAACTATCACAATCAAGATACTATACTAATAGTCTGTTCATTCTTTGCATGTAGAGAGTATACTAACTCACGGTATTTTAATACACAAATATAAGTATATAACATGTGTTACTTACCTTGTCCATTAGTGATAATGAATAGACTCAGTACTATAACTACAAATGATAGACTTCTCTCTTGATTCATTTTCATCTGGCTGTATATAGCAGCTGAACAATGTGAAGCAGACTGGAGTAGCTAACTGTCACTAATTTAAGTATACACTATATGTGAATGCATAAGTAGTTTTATAAAGAATACTTAAGGTCAAAGATTTGTATGGACACAAAAATACAACACATCAAGTAAAAATTGACAAGCTATGGACATGAAATTTTGTAAGAACATTAAGTGTAGTACAAGTAATGTTTGTGCAAAACTGGTGGGTGTGTCTAATTCCTCATTTTTACCTGATGCATTCACATAATTATGACTGCAGTTTTAAACTTGTCAGTAGATAATAATTATTATATCACATGGATCAATTTATATCACATGGATCAAATGAGACACTTCCTGTATACATTGGGGTAAGAAATACATGTGACATGTGCCAAAGCACATTTCCTAGTCTGTAATGTAAATTTCCTTTACAAGAAATGTCACTTAGCAGTTGACATTTACTGCCATGTTGGAGAGGTGACCTGCCATGCTCATTTCAGTCACTAGAATGTGCCATACTGGACAGGTGACTTGTTTCAGTCACTATGATATGTCATATATTAATTGACACTCCATGTAAATATGTATGCTACTAAGTGAGGGGTCACAACATTTTAGCCAGTTGAAATCACTGTCCAACTTTTGTTTGGAGGAAATTAATGTGCAGGTTCATGTGAGGAAATGTCAAGGAAAGCATACAGAATGTTCTATCCGAAATATTAGCCTTATACTGAATTGATTTTTGTACAAAGTATTAATTGATTGAAACATCTGGAAACTTTTATTGGGCTGGTATGTATGTAGAGATGTGTGGTTGAATAAGAGATGTGTGGTTGAATAACACAAGAGATGTGTGGTTAAATAACACAAGAGATGTGTGGTTAAATAACACAAGAGATGTGTGGTTAAATAACACATGAGATGTGGGGTTAAATAACACAAGAGATGTGTGGTTAAATAACACAAGAGATGTGTGGTTAAATAACACAAGAGATGTGTGGTTAAATAACACAAGAGATGTGGGGTTAAATAACACAAGGTTAAATAACACAAGAGATGTGTGGTTAAATAACACAAGAGATGTGTGGTTAAATAACACAAGAGATGTGGGGTTAAATAACACAAGAGATGTGTGGTTAAATAACACAAGAGATGTGTGGTTAAATAACACAAGAGATGTGTGGTTAAATAACACAAGAGATGTGGGGTTAAATATCACAAAAGATGTGGGGTAAATAGCAATTGCATCCTTCAAATTGTTATACCTGTACAGAGATGAGAGTGTGAGAGGGAGGGAGGGAGATGGAACGAGGGAAAGAGGGAGGGAGGGAGAAAGGTAGGGAAATAAACCTCACTAATTCCAGCTAACAGTTGATGGTATACAACTCACTTGTCCACATCAAATTTGTTCCTAGTAGCCAGCTTGCTGAAGAAGTTGAGGTACTGTCTATCACGAACTTCAGGATAGTTTCCTACCAGTGGAGAAGAGACAGAAATCAAACACACACTGACACTCTGTGGTGGACACTCAGAAAGAAGACATCAAATTCAGCAAATGCACATAGTGTAGACCACTTGTTAGTAAGAGCGTCGCCTAGAAAGCAGATGGTCATGGGTTCGAGACCAACCCGAAGCAGCTAATTTTTCTTTGAAAAATACTGCTTTGGGGCGAGTTGTGTTGCTTTGTCTTTCTGTTGTGTTGTGTTGCCTTGCCTTGTCTTATAGATGAATAACTGTTTAATGGTTGAAAAGTGGTTTCTGCTCCACTGACCTGCCTGGTGAGGACAAAGTAGGCAAAAATGAGCACGGATGTTCCGTATCCTACAAAGTAGGTGACAGGCTCCATGATGTCCCAGCTGTAGTCCCACCACATGAGACAGGCAAAGAACCCAAACTGGAGAGACATCCACCCCAGCCCCACCCACAGCACTGGGGAAATGAGAGTAACCCCTCTAATTAGGAAATGATAATGGACACTAATTCCTGTATCCGGTTGTGTATTTACATTTCTAGAATCAGACAGCTTACTATCAGGAAACTTCCAGAAATCAGCTGGACAATACTATAAGGAAATTTTTCTATCAGAACACTGATAAAGCACCAACTCCATGCCATGCATGTCCACGTCCCTCAGACCATGAGTAAACTCTTTCAATCAAAGCCCCTACTCAGAAGAGTTTACTCATGCCAGAAGGTACTGACACTGTTATCAGTCACATGTTTAATGGTCTAATTTCTACACAGCATGAGAATAATGCATACGTGGGAATGAAGTTTATAAAATCTGAAAACATTTTATATCGCTATAAAGGCAAGGTAGTTACAAACAGTTATCATTGTCAAACACTTTAATAGAAAACAACAACATTGTTAGACCCAAAACCACACACATACACAAACCCATCCTCATCAACTGCTACTCCAGTTGGAAAATTGATCTCACCACTACTGACTAGACCAAAAGAGGTCACATACTCACCACTAGGTTTGAATACATACACACCATTACAATAATCAGTGGCAATGATATGACCACTACTATCAAAACAAATACCACAAAACTGTGAGAGCTTCAGTGAGGATGGTTGGATGTTGAGGTGGTGAATGAAGTTTCCATTAGGAGCACATGTATACACACTAATTTTCTTACTACCTGCCACATACAGGCCATCTGGACCTTGTGCGACATCCAGTGGATTAGGACATTCCTTTGTCTGGATGGTTCCTACAACATTGCAGTCCATGTCAAATATCTTCACTAGAGACTCATCATGATCTACAACATACAGTTGATTGTGAATGATCTTAACAGAGTAAGGACTCTGCAACTCATTACGAACAGTTTTGAGGTGTCTTCCTTTAGTGTCAAATTTCAACAGACAATGTGCCCAAACATCAGTGACATAGATAGTTCCATCTGGGGCAGTTGCTACTCCACGTGGAGCTTGGAATTTAGTACACTTAATGGTCTGAACCTTCTTCCCATCTCGCTCCATGATTGATATCTTCTTCCCACCACTCTCAACCACTACTAGTTGCTGTTTATTGTTGATGGCTATTCCCCATGGAGACCTGAGGCCACCAATCTTACGTACAGGTTGTCCCAGTTGAGTGGGAGGGATCTTGACAAATACATGGAAGGGGCTCCCACCAATCGCTTTATCCTTCACTTTCACTATCAGATCATGTCGGCCCCTGACTTGAGGGGTGAAAGTGATGCTGTACATCCCTACACCTTTTTGAACAACATTGCCCTGTAGTGATGACGATGGATTGGACACACATTTCACACTAGCAGAGATATCTGCTGGCACAGCTGTAGGGGTAAATAGACACACTTGCATCTGGGTACCTAATTCACATGTGTCAGTAGTGCCCTGAAGTATTGGTGTTGGCTGAATGGAGACATCACCAAGATGCTTGGGAATGTCTTCAGGAGAGGGAAGGTTGCAGATGATGTCGGCAGTGGCTGATGGCTCCAGTGATAACTGACAATGACGTTTCTCTTCCTCCTCCATCTTGGTCTGCAGTTGGGTACGGATACACATCAGATCGTGGTCACTTGTGATCTCAATGTTCTGCTCTACAAACTCCACCAGACTCTGGATTTCTGTCTGGGCTATTTGCAACCCCTTCTTCTGAGTTGTCAGGGCATCCTTCTTCTCCTTGGCAAGTGAGCTGGCTTTCTTCACTAACTCCGCCTTGCGCCGATCAAGAAGAGCTTTCAGCATGTCAAATGATTGTTGAATAGACCGACACACCTCCTTTTTCTGAGAGTCCACTTTAGCCTGTTCAGTGTCAAGTGTCTTCTCGGCAGCTGCAATATCAGCCTGAACCTTCTGCAGTGGAGCCAGGGAATCACGGAGTGTCTTCCTGCTCTCAGGAGCACATTTAGTCAGAAAGTTGAAGTTGTGACCATTGTGGTCGATGATAGTGCAGTCTCGACAGATGAGACAATTGCAGTCAAAACAGAAGATCTTGATTGATTTGTTGTGATCTGGACATTTAGGGGGCGGGGCTTCTTTCAGAGGAATGTTCTTGGCCCCACCCTTTTTAAGATCTTCCAAGCTAGCAACTACATGTCCATTGAACGCTTTCAGTTTCTGATGACAACGTACGCAGTCACTGCAATAAAATCCGCACACTGACGACAGAACGCGACCGATGTACCTCCCCCACATTGCTCGCATACCGCCTCCACCTTGCCCTCCGCCTTCGCCATTTTGCCGTACACGTCTTTCATTCTCTCCACAAAGAACGCGCCCTGCAGCTCCGCGACGCCGCCAGGAGGGAGACGGGTCTCCTTACGACACTCGGGGCAGTCAAAGGGCTTCCCTCGCGCGTGTTTCGCTATCTTCTCAATACAAGCCCCGCAGTAGTAGTGATTGCAGGGAAGTAGTTTGGCGTGCTGGTAGTGGCCCTGACATACGGCGCACGTGATTTCCTTCTCCAACTGGTCCAAAGGCTTGTCTCTAATGTCTGGGGCTTCCGCCATGGCAGTCGAAACACTTGCGAGGCCTTTGAAGTATTGCGCATGCGTTGAATTGTAAGTGAAGCATGGAAAGATCACTTCCAAACCCTAAGTGCAGCCGATCAAGAGCCATCTACAGTGATGTGCAGCTCTGAGGTAGAAGGGTTGCTGCGTGACTCCCTCAGCAATGAAGACTACCTCCTTGACGTCCCATTTGAGCCTGCAGAGATCGATTCCGTCTTGAAGAAGCTAAAACTCGGCAAAGCTGCAGGATATGATGGGGTCCAGGCGGAGCATATTAAGTATGGCGGCTCAACACTTCGAAACTGGATTTTACAAATATGCAATGCAATCATAGAGCTGGAATGCATTCCAGACTCTCTAAAAACAGGAATTATCACTCCAATATACAAAGGTGGAGGAAAAGACCCTCTTGACACAAACAGTCACAGAGGAATTACTCTTACATCGGTGTTTTCTAAAATACTAGAGTCACTCATCTTATCACGCCTACAGTGCCACTTCATGGAGAAAGACATACCACATCTCAACCAGACGGCCTATCGCCGAGGTGTTTCCTGCGCTGAAGCCATATTCTCTACCTTGGAAGTGCTCTCCATGTATGCACAGCGTTCTGAAAAGGTATACGTGTGTTTCTACGACCTACAAAAGGCATTTGATTCTGTCCAATACCCTGTCCTTTTACGGCGTCTTTATGACGCTGGCATTAATGGCAGGGCCTGGAGACTCCTGAAAAGCTGGTACACCTCCCCAAAGGGTATGGTTCGAGTAAATGGGTCTCTGTCGACTATGTTCACCCTTGAACGTGGGGTTCTCCAGGGTTCCGTCCTCTCACCAGTTCTCTTCTCTCTGATTATGGATCCACTTCTCCAGTCTATACAAAGCAAAGGGCTAGGTCCATTCATTGGCAACACCTTTGCTGGAGCTTTCATTCATGCTGATGACATACGGACTATCAGCAGCTCCCAAGCTACCTTACAGGAGCAAGTCAACACTGTAAGCAAGTTCGCACTGGAGAATGGACTCACTCTAAATCCTACTAAATGTGAAGCAGTGCTAGTATCACCCACAAAGCCATCAGAACTGACACCTATAGCCATCCTTGGAGACAAGGTTCTCACACCACATCTGACGGCCAGGTGTCTGGGATACTGGTGGTCCTGGGACCTATCTGCCACAAGAGCTGTCGATGAAGCCATCAAAAAAGCAAGGAGAGCTTTCTTTGCATTTGGAGCTATTGGAACATTCCATGGCCAGCTGAACCCAATCTCAGCAAGGAGCATCTATGAAGTCTGCGTTCTCCCGGTACTCCTCTTTGGTTGCGAGAATTGGATTCTCTCTGACTCCACACTACATCTGTTGGAGTCTTTCCAAGGAGAAATTGGGCGACGCATATTGAGGCTCTCAAAACATCACTCCACATTATCCACACGTCTAGCTCTGAAATTGCCTTCAGTGACTGTGAGGGTTTTCATCCGTAAACTCAGTCTTCTGTCAAAAGTGAGTAAGAAAGAGGGAGAAACCATCGGGTGTCACATTTTTTCCGAGTCAAACCAAGATTCCCTCCGACTGGTTCAGGAATGTCGAGCGATGGAGGGGAGGCTTGCAAGCCATGGCATCACTGATGCCTTGCTCAGTGGCATGTCTGATCTGTGTGCAATCAAGAAGGAAGTGTTAAAGGCGGATTGGTCGACCTGCATCTCCAAAGCTAGCCATCACAACAGCACAATTCTGGCATCACAGATTGCCTCTGAGACGTCCTGGTTGAGACTGTGGGACATGGCTCTCGACCAGGGACCTCGTGGTACCAACCATCTCCAGGCCCTATACCGGGAACTAACCAGACCACAGTTCAAGCCAGACATCTGTCACCTTTGCGGATCCCAAATGAATGTGCCCTATTTCCATCATTACACTCTCTCCCACACACCTCTTCATGACCCAGACAATGTTATAAACTCTCTCATTCACGGCAGTTTGCAGATCTTTGAATACGCCAAGTATTATCAGTAGCATAATTGTTGTGTTTGGTTTTGTGTATGCCTTGCCATTTCCTGGCTTAATGTGCATCAACCTTTGAACCTTTGAGTGATCATTCACAAACTTTCTAGGAC
>OZ019949.1:1058855-1073855 GCA_963970385.1 Theonella swinhoei | reverse complement strand
CTGGATTTCTGTCTGGGCTACTTGCAAACCCTTCTTCTGAGCTGTCAGGGCATCCTTCTTCTCCTCGGCAAGTGAGCTGGTTTTCTTCACTAACTCTGCCTTGCGCCGATCAAGAAGAGCTTTCAGCATGTCAAATGATTGTTCAATAGACTGACACACCTCCTTTTTCTGAGAGGCCACTTTAGCCTGTTCAGTGTCAAGTGTCTTCTCGGCAGCTGCAATATCAGCCTGAACCTTCTGCAGTGGAGCCAGGGAATCACGGAGTGTCTTCCTGCTCTCGGGAGCACATTTGATGAGAAAGTTGAAGTTGTGACCATTGTGGTCGATGATAATGCAGTCTCGACAGATGAGACAATTGCAGTCAAAACAGAAGATCTTGATTGATTTGTTGTGCTCTGGACATTTAGGGGGCGGGGCTTCTTTCAGAGGAATGTTCTTTGCCCCACCCTTTTTAAGATCTTCCAAGCTAGCAACTACATGTCCATTGAACGCTTTCAGTTTCTGGTGAATACGTACACAGTCACTGCAAATAAAATCCGCACACTGACGACAGAACGCGACCGATGTACCTCCCCCACATTGCTCGCATACCGCCTCCACCTTGCCCTCCGCCTTCGCCATTTTGCCGTACACGTCTTTCATTCTCTCCACAAAGAACGCGTCCTGCAGCTCCGCGACGCCGCCAGGAGGGAGACGGGTCTCCTTACGACACTCGGGACAGTCAAAGGGCTTCCCTCGCGCGTGTTTCGCTATCTTCTCAATACAAGCCCCGCAGTAGTAGTGATTGCAGGGAAGTAGTTTGGCGTGCTGGTAGTGGCCCTGACACACGGCGCACGTGATTTCCTTCTCCAACTGGTCCAGGGGCTTGTCTCTTATGTCAGGAGCTTCCGCCATTATGGCTTTACAGTCAGGTTTATGGGCGGGGCCTTTGGGCAAGCTTATTGCGCATGCGTTGAATTGCAGTGCACGTGATCATTCACAGTCTCTGTCCATTATACTTTTCTAGGACTAATACTAGTTCTGTAGTTTCATCTAGTACTGGTGTCATGGAGTGAGGTGGGGCCTGGTGGAGTGGGCAGGTTGAGCTGTAAGGGATCTCGAAGTCTGTCCAACTCACTGTGGACCTCAGCAATTGCATCCTTCAAATGGTTATACCTGTACAGTGATGAGAGGGAGAAAGGTAGGGAAATAAACCTCACTAATTCCAGCTAACAGTTGATGTTATACAACTCACTTGTCCACATCAAATTTGTTCCTAGCAGCCAGCTTACTGAAGAAGTTGAGGTACTGTCTATCACGAACTTCAGGATAGTTGTAGTCCTACCAGTGGAGAAGAGACAGAAATCAAACACACACACTGACACTCCGTGATGGACACTCAGAAAGAAGACATCGAATTCAGAATGCTTGTTGGTAAGAGCATTGCCTAGAAAGCAGATGGTCGTGGGTTCGAGCTCTAAGGAGAGGGCCTCTAGTTGACTACGGAGTTCACGTTCCTTGAACATCTGGGAGGAGGGAGAAAGGGAGAGAGAAGGATGGTAGGGTAGGTAAGGTAAGGTAAGGAGGAGGCAGTCAACATTGAGAGAAGTGTAGAGTTTGTGGATCATATTCCTGACATCTGACAGACTCCTCTCTCCATCCAATGGGCCTACCACTGAATAGAGATGTATGACAGACACACACACACACACACACACACACACACACACACACACACACACACACACACACACACACACACACACACACACACACACACTAGCTACAGACTGACTTAAAATCAGATGAAACTTCAACACGATACTTCACATCGCTAACTTCAAGGTCAAAGTTTGACTGCAGTAGCAGGTCCACACCAGTGGAGGTAGATATTCTACTGCCATCAGTACTGTAGACAGCCACCCTGTGGAGGGGGGGGGGGGGGTGGGGGAGAGAGAGATGGAGGTCACTACACAACTTGGGAAGACTTGTCATGACATGAAATATTATACCACGAGACTCTAAAACACAATACAAATGCAACTCACCCAAGACAGTCATTTTCAAAGAATAATGAGCTATCTCAGGGAGGAGTCGAACCCGCGACATTCTGTGTTCTACACAGATGCTCTACCAACTGAGCTACTGAGGTGCGCAGCTCAGCTGGCTGTGTCACACACATAGAAAGCATGACATGACCTACATGTAGTTATCTCTATCTCATGTTGGATATATACTACAGCCTCAGTTCCAGGCCTTCTCCCATTTACACAGACTATATTTTGTGGTCTAATTTATACAGTGAGCATGCATAAGCATAGTCCAGTGACGTGACGTAGTAGGAAGAGGGTGCCATCTGCCATGCCGCGCGCTAGCGCTTCGGAATTTTCGGCCGGAAGCCACACCTCTTTATTATGTAACCTCCTGTGGCTCGCGCGCGCGCACGTAAATCTGTTGCTTGCAAATATGCTAAATACGGAGATAAACTGGGTGCTCCGAGTCTGCTGAATCTTCAGGTAAGATGCAAACTTGATGTAAAGGGGTGCTCGAGCACCCAAAGCACCCCCCTGTCTACGCCACTGCGTACGTGGGAATGAAGTTTATAAAATCTGAAAACATTTATATCACAAGGTAGTCACAAACAGTAATCACTGTAATATAGTTCTAGAAAACAACAACATTCTCAGACTCCAAACTACACACATACACAAACCCATCTTCATCAACTGCTATTCCAGATGGATGACTGATCACACCACTACTGACTAGACCAATTGCAAAACAGGTCACATACTCACCACTAGGTTTGAATACATACACACCATTATCACAATCAGTTGCAATGATATGACCACTACTATCAAAACAAATACCCCAAAAGTCTGAGAGTTGCAATGAGGATGGTTGGATGTTGAGGTGGTGAATGAAGTTTCCATTAGGAGCACATGTATACACACTAATCTTCTTCCCACCTGCCACATACAGGCCGTCTGGACCTTGTGCAACATCCAGTGGATTAGGACATTCCTTTGTTTGGATGGTTCCTACAACATTACAGTCCATGTCAAATATCTTCACTAGAGACCTATCATAATCTACAACATACAGTTGATTGTGAATGATCTTAACAGAGAAAGGAGTCTGCAACTCATTATAAACAGTTTTGAGGTGTCTTCCTTTAGTGTCAAATTTGAACAGACAATGTGCATCAACATCAGTGACATAGATAGTTCCATCTCGGGCAGTCGCTACTCCACGTGGATCTTGGAATTCAGCACACTCAATGGTCTGAACCTTCTTCCCATTTCGCTTCATGATTGATATCTTATTCCCACCACTCTCAACCACTACTAGTTGCTTTTTGTTGTTGATGGCTATTCCCCATGGAGCATTGAGGCCATCAATCTTATGTACAGGTTGTCCCAGTTGAGTGGGAGGGATCTTGACAAATACTCGGAAGGGGCTCCCACCAATCTCTGCATCTTTCACTTTCACTATCAGATGATGTCGGCCCCTGACTTGAGGGGTGAAGGTGATGCTGTACATCCCTACACCTTTTTGAACAACATTGCCCTGTAGTGGATTGGACACACATTTCACACTAGTAGAGATATCTGCTGGCACAGCTGTAGGGGCAGATACAATGAGTTCCATTGTGGTACCTAATTCACATTGGAATATGGCATTGATATCCTGAAGGAGAACTCGTGGTGTTGATTTGTCAAAGACATCACCAAGATGTTTGGAAATGTCTTCAGGAGAGGGAAGGTTGCAGAAGATGTCGGCAATGGCTGATGGCTCCAGTGATAACTGACGATGACGTTTTTCTTCCTCCTCCATCTTGGTCTGCAGTTGGGTACGGATACACATCAGATCGTGGTCACTTGTGATCTCAATGTTCCGCTCTACAAACTCCACCAGACTCTGGATTTCTGTCTGGGCTACTTGCAACCCCTTCTTCTGAGCTGTCAGGGCATCCTTCTTCTCCTCGGCAAGTGAGCTGGCTTTCTTCACTAACTCTGCCTTGCGCCGATCAAGAAGAGCTTTCAGCATGTCAAATGATTGTTCAATAGACTGACACACCTCCTTTTTCTGAGAGGCCACTTTAGCCTCTTCAGTGTCAAGTGTCTTCTCGGCAGCTGCAATATCAGCCTGAACCTTCTGCAGTGGAGCCAGGGAATCACGGAGTGTCTTCCTGCTCTCGAGAGCACATTTGGTCAGAAAGTTGAAGTTGTGACCATTGTGGTCGATGATAGTGCAGTCTCGACAGATGAGACAATTGCAGTCAAAACAGAAGATCTTGATTGATTTGTTGTGATCTGGACATTTAGGGGGCGGGGCTTCTTTCAGAGGCATGTTCTTGGCACCACCCCTTTTCAGATCTTCCAGGCTAGCAACTACATGTCCATTGAACGCTTTCAGTTTCTGGTGAATACGTACGCAGTCACTGCAAATAAAATCCGCACACTGACGACAGAACGCGACCGATGTACCTCCCCCACATTGCTCGCATACCGCCTCCACCTTGCCCTCCGCCTTCGCCATTTTGCCGTACACGTCTTTCATTCTCTCCACAAAGAACGCGCCCTGCAGCTCCGCGACGCCGCCAGGAGGGAGACGGGTCTCCTTACGACACTCGGGGCAGTCAAACGGCTTCCCTCGCGCGTGTTTCGCTATCTTCTCAATACAAGCCCCGCAGTAGTAGTGATTGCAGGGAAGTAGTTTGGCGTGCTGGTAGTGGCCCTGACACACGGCGCACGTGATTTCCTTCTCCAACTGGTCCAGGGGTTTGTCTCTTAATACGTCAGGAGCTTCCGCCATTATGGCTTTCCAATCAGTCAGGTTTATGGGCGGGGTCTTTGGGTAAGTTATTGCGCATGCGTTGAATTGCAGTGCACGTGATCATTCACAGTCTCTCTAGCTCTGGCCATTATACTTTTCTAGGACTAATACTAGTTCTGTAGTTTCATCTAGTGCTGGTGTCCTGGAGTGAGGTGGGGCCTTGTGGAGTGGGCAGGTTGAGCTGTAAGGGATCTCGAAGTCTGTCCAACTCACTGCGAACCTCAGCAATTGCATCCTTCAAATGGTTATACCTGTACAGATGAGAGGGAGAGAGGGAGTGGAGGGAAAGAAGGGAGATGGAACGAGGGAAAGAAGGAGGGAGGGAGAAAGGTAGGGAAATAAACCTCACTAATTCCAGATGGTATACAACTCACTTGTCCACATCAAATTTGTTCCTAGTAGCCAGCTTACTGAAGAAGTTGAGGTACTGTCTATCACGAACTTCAGGATAGTTGTAGTCCTACCAGAGGAGAAGAGACAGAAATCAAATACACACACTGACACTCCATGATGGACACTCAGAAAGAAGACATCATATTCAGCAAATGCACATAGTGTAGACCACTTGTTTGTAAGAGCGTTGCCTAGAAAGCAGATGGTCGTGGGTTCGAGTCCCACCTGAGGCAGCTAATTTTTCTTTGAAAAATACTGCTTAGGGGCGAGTTGTGTTGCTTTTGTCTTTCTGTTGTGTTGTGTTGCTTTGCCTTGTCTTTTAGATGAATAACTGTTTAATGGTTGAAAAGTGGTTTCTGCTCCACTGACCTGCCTGGTGAGTACAAAGTAGGCAAAAATGAGGACAGATGTTCCGTATCCTACGAAGTAGGTGACAGGCTCCATGATGTCCCAGCTGTAGTCCCACCACGTGAGACGGGCAAAGAACCCAAACTGGAGAGACATCCACCCCAGCCCCGCCCACAGCACTAGGGAAATGAGAGTAACCCCTCTAATTAGGAAATAATGGGTAGGCATTGACAAATTATGCCAGCATAATTAATAGGTACTCCAAAGCATAGAGAATAATGCTGGAATAATAGCCGAGATTTTGGCTTCTTGCGTAATTTGTAAAATATACAAGTCAACTAGGTACAGCATGGAATAATTGAGAATAATAGGCAAAGGTCAGAAGAATAATAGAGACTGCAACAAAGAATAAGAGAATAGAATAATAGGTCAAAAATTAGCATAGTTTGTCAATGCCCAATGATGGGACACTGATTACTGTACCCTATGTGTGTTTGTGTATTACATTTCCAGAAATCAGGAGAGATCAGGGAATCTCTTGAAATCAGGATGATATACTATCAGGACATGTTTCTATCAGAAAACTCTCCTAACAATTCCAACTCCATACAACTAGGGGAAGTGGTACATTAGTACAAGGTCTTGGTTTAAATAACTCCAAAGAGGTTATGATAACTAAAGATAAGAGGGTATTAAGATAAGAGTTATCCACTGAACTACAGGCTCCTGTATGACCATTATCAGTGACAGTAGACAGTGCAGGAGGTAACTGGTATGGGGCTAGGACAGTACTGACACCAACCTGTGTTGGTCCTACGTTCAGATCTCTGGGCTAGTTGGTGTCTCTGTTGCTCCAGAGGGGCCAGTTCTGAGGAGAGGGCCTCTAGTTGACTACGGAGTTCACGTTCCTTGAACAGCTGGGAGGAGAGAGAGGGAGAGAAAAGGATGGTAGGGTAAGGTAAGGAGGAGGCAGTACCTGATGCCTGTCAACATTGAGAGAAGTGTAGAGTTTGTGGATCATATTCCTGACATCTGACAGACTCCTCTCTCCATCCAATGGACCTACCACTGTATAGAGATGTATGTGTCACATAAACACACACACACACACACACACACACACACACACACACACACACACACACACACACACACACTACAGACTTACAATCAGATGGAACTTCCACACGATATTTGACATCGTTAACTTCAAGGTCAAAGTTTGACTGCAGTAACAGGTCTACACCAGTGGAGGTGGATATTCTACTGCCATCAGTAGTGTAGACAGCCACCCTGTGGGGAGGGGGGAGAGATGAGATCACTACTCAACTTGGGAAGAGTTATCATGACATGACATACATATACAGTCCTATCTCTACACTAGGAATGTGCATGTGGCATTGTGCAAGTAATTGAGTGTGACTAATGATATTACCTAAAGTGTGACTCCACATACATACACACTGGCCGAGATATGGACCCAGATAGGGGTGAGGCGATTATGCTGGTATAGGGGTGAGGCGATTATGCTGGTATACGATTTTCGGAGTAATTGGACTGCACGCGCACTGAGCATAATGATAGAAGAATTTATGGGACTATGCGGGCATGCGTTGTACACGCATTTGCTGTGCACGGAGCCCTGTACTAGCAGGAATCATGTTGGTAGTAGTATTGCTATGAGTGACAGTGCTGGTACCACTAGTGGTGCTACTACATGTACTAGCACCACCTGATTATCAAGATACATGTGTATACAGACAGTGAGGGGGGACGGTAGCGAGTTAGCCTCGTTCCCAG
The DNA here is from genome assembly GCA_963970385.1 of Theonella swinhoei. Lineage (NCBI taxonomy): Eukaryota > Metazoa > Porifera > Demospongiae > Tetractinellida > Theonellidae > Theonella > Theonella swinhoei. Next base: position 1,066,493 of record OZ019949.1, on the reverse strand, counting down.
GCCCTATATATGAGAGGAGAGGGCCTGGTACACACTGCATAACGGTACCCCACCTATTTCTGGGGGTTACCATGGAGATCCAGCGCATGTGCAAGTAGGTGTGTACCGGGCCCTCTCCTCTTCACTTGTATATATAGGGCCTGGGAACAAGGCTAGTAGTGAGTCTACTAGATTGACTGAAGGTTGAGTCTGCACTACAAGATTATGTAGAGGCGTCAATATAACAAAAGATAACTAAAGTTGTCATTTTCATAGCACAGAATTATTGGTAGGTTTGTGGGAATAATGTAAATGTGTAGGAAGAATAATTGGTAAATTTCTTTGGCATTACAGAATAGAATGAATGCACTAAAGTGCAGAACCCTCGGCGTACCCGCGTGCGCGAATCCTTGAAAGTGCACGCGCTAGAACTAATTGTGTTAACGGGAAGTATACGGAAGTCATGCAAAAGACGGAGACTGAACAGAAAGAGGTTTGCTACCCTATATCAAGTCGTATTCCAGGTAGAGTTTAGCCTATTGTTAGCCTTTTTAGGACCCTTGGAAGGCTCTGCCGTCGAAAAAGAGTGCGTGGAATGTCGCTGCAATACCCTACAACGCAGGAAGCGGTGTATCTCGGCAACAGAGCGGTTTCAGAGAAATCCCCACAAATTTTTCGACTTCTGTTGCCTGCTGAGTATGTGACAGTATTTTCAGGACGAACAAACACTCCAGAGGTGAGATGACTTAACGGACACAGACAGACACGGACGACTACAGTAACGGACACAGACAGACACGGACGACTACAGTAACGGACACAGACAGACACGGACGACTACAGTAACCCTCGCTGCGCATGCGCACCGAGGATTAATAATAGGTGGGTTTTGGAGCATAGTAGCCTCACCCCTAGACCCGGATAGCTTCCTTGTGCTAATGTGCTTGGAAATCATAGCCTTGATTTCTGGCCTTCTCCCACTTACACAGATAATAACAAAATTTTTGTAAACTGAAAGCATGGGAAACCAAGGCTAGGGTTATATTGCCATGGGGGAACCCCTCCAATTAGGGACTGAAATGAAGATACTTTAGTGGTACAAGGACATCCCTTGTGTACTTTGACCTTTTCTAATCTGGACATCTCACTATATATTGGGACATTTCCCTCAGACCATGAGTGAACCCCTTCAATCAAAGCCTCCATCAGAAGAGGTTTACTCATGCTGGGACTAAAAGTACTGGAACAAAATTTAATGGTCCGTCATTAAAATTTCAAGACAGCACAAGTATTATGTGTGAATAAGTTTACTAGTGGATTGCTACACATTGTGGGAGCAGAAGTGTCCGATTAGAACTCACATACAACATTACAGTACATAAGCCGGTTACATTAATTTGCATGTACTGCAGGCAGCCTGCAGGGTGGTCCTATACACGGGGCCAAAAACAGTGCCCATCAGATATATACAGAAAAATCGGCTGTTGAGACGACTAGGTAGGTCTTGCTCCCGCTAACCCAACAAGTAAATAAAAAATTGAAATTTGAAGTGTAATATAGGAATTGCATATAAAAGAACAGAGACAAGATTGGGACACAGACATGCTATGTACATCAACATACCTTGTAGTACATTGATGTATATAGCATGTCTGTGTCCCAATCTTGTCTCTGTTCATTTTTATGCAATTCCTATATTACACTTCAAATTTCTTAAATTTTTTATTTACTTGTTAATTCTTATGTAATTATTTGTATTTTTTTATTGTAAGCAATAATTCTCCCTAGCATGTGCTCTCCATATCCATAAACATCTGGCCAAGTATTGAGCTACTGTATAAATGTGTGATTAGTACTGAGGGCGTGGTTTGGTTGCAAGCAGCAGCTGCGTACACTTTGGTAACTACAGAACAATAAGCAAACCATAAGCAAACCATACTATGGTGTACTTTGACCTTGTTTCTATACTTTTTGGCACTTCCATCCCTACATCCTTCAACATTTTAGTGAAAATGTTTTTACACTTGTTTCACTGTTTTTTTTAGTTGTGTAGCAATACATATAAACCTACTGACTTTCGTGCAGAGTTCTACCTCCCGTCCATACCTATAAGCAGGATATCTAGCAATTGTCAGTGACTCCTACAACATGTCTTGTACGAATATTGCCTACTGAGTACAACAGCAGGTCCAGTTGCCTGCAACAGTAAAGGAACGGAGCAACGTAGCCAAAAAAGACAACACAGCGCTCGAAACAGCGGCAGCTCGACGGACACAAAGTCTGCATCACTAGTGCACAAAACTAACTTCACGTGTTCGGCACGTGAGCAAACAAGAAAATGGCGTCTAAAACTAACACTTGTAAGGTTGCAGACCCGGAGTTTGACGGCTTTGGGAGAAGGTATGTAGATTTTGTGCATCAAGGATCATGTACGCTCCAGTATAAATGATTTTCGTGAAAGAATTAGAGCGATTACTAACCCCAGTTTCGCGGTAGGCCGTTTGAACTGAATTAGAAAGAAGAAGAAGAAGATGATGAACAATCCGGGTTTTTACAAATTTCTGAGAATCACTGTAACTGTATATTTTACGTACTTTGAGAGTATTATAGTGTATAGAAGCACTCGCAGAGCATGTAGTTTGTCTGAAAAGGCTTAAAACATCCGCGTTCGGGAGTTCTGAGCCGTTACTTTTGTTAAGGCTAATGGGCGTGTCGGCGCCATCCCTACATATAGAGTCTACCGACTCTATGATATGGGGAATATAGTATCTATGATATAAGCTTACCAAGGTACATACATAGAGGCAGAGCCAACACAATGTATGCACGTGCAGTGTTCTGATGGTGAAGAATCGTCAACACATCTGTTTTGCTTATGTAGTACTAAGTGCTAGTTGCTACACAAATTGTCAACACGTTCTCTATACACAGTACTACTGTACTGTGTGATAAGATCTGAAAACATTTAATATATAAGTTACAAAAATATTACAAGTAATAATTGTCACCAAAACACTGTAAGTATAGTTCTAGAAAACAACAACATTCTTAGACTTAAAACCACACACATACACAAGCCCATCTTCATCAACTGCTACTCCAGATGGATGTCTGATCTCACCACTACTGACTAGACCAAAAGAGGTCACATACTCACCACTAGGTTTGAATACATACACACCATTACCATAATCAGTGGCAATGATATGACCACTACTATCAAAACAAATACCCCAAAACACTGAGAGTTTCAGTGAGGATGATTGGATGTTGAGGTGGCGAATGAAGTTTCCATTAGGAGCACATGTATACACACTAATCTTCTCCTCACCTGCCACATACAGGCCGTCTGGACCTTGTGCAACATCCAGTGGATTAGGACATTCCTTTGTTTGGATGGTTCCTACAACATTGCAGTCCATGTCAAATATCTTCACTAGAGACATAACATAATCTACAACATACAGTTGATTGTGAATGATCTTAACAGAGAAAGGACTCTGCAACTCATTATGAACAGTTTTGAGGTGTCTTCCTTTACTGTCAAATTTGAACAGACACTGTGCCCCAAAGTCAATGACATAGATAGTTCCATCTGGGGCAGTTGCTACTCCACGTGGATCTTTGAATTCAGCACACTCAATGGTCTGAACCTTCTTCCCATCTCGCTCCATGATTGATATCTCCTCCCCACCATACTCAATGCCACTCTCAACCACTACTAGTTGCTGTTTATTGTTGATGGCTATTCCCCATGGTCGATTCAGGCCATCAACCATACATACAGGTTGTCCCAGTTGAGTGGGAGGGATCTTGACAAATACTCGGAAGGGGCTCCCACCAATCTCTTTATCTTTCACTTTCACTATCAGATCATGTCGGCCCCTGACTTGAGGGGTGAAGGTGATGCTGTACATCCCTACACCTTTTTGAACAACATTGCCCTGTAGTGATGACGATGGATTGGACACACATTTCACACTAGCAGAGATATCTGCTGGCACAGCGGTAGGGGCAGATACACTGAGTTCCATTGTGGTACCTAATTCACATTGGATTGTGGCATTGATATCCTGAAGGAGAGCTCGTGGTGTCGATTTGTCAAAGACATCACCAAGATGTTTGGGGATGTCTTCAGGAGAGGGAGGGTTGCAGAAGATGTCGGCAGTGGCTGATGGCTCCAGTGATAACTGACGATGACGTTTCTCTTCCTCCTCCATCTTGGTCTGCAGTTGGGTACGGATACACATCAGATCATGGTCACTTGTGATCTCAATGTTCCGCTCTACAAACTCCACCAGACTCTGGATTTCTGTCTGGGCTACTTGCAACCCCTTCTTCTGAGCTGTCAGGGCATCCTTCTTCTCCTCGGCAAGTGAGCTGGCTTTCTTCACTAACTCTGCCTTGCGCCGATCAAGAAGAGCTTTCAGCATGTCAAATGATTGCTCAATAGACTGACACACCTCCTTTTTCTGAGAGGCCACTTTAGCCTGTTCAGTGTCAAGTGTCTTCTCGGCAGCTGCAATATCAGCCTGAACCTTCTGCAGTGGAGCCAGGGAATCACGGAGTGTCTTCCTGCTCTCGGGAGCACATTTGGTCAGAAAGTTGAAGTTGTGACCATTGTGGTCAATGATAGTGCAGTCTCGACAGATGAGACAATTGCAGTCAAAACAGAAGATCTTGCTCAACTGGTCGTGGTCAGAGCACTTAGGGGGCGGGGCTTCTTTCAGAGGAATGTTCTTGGCCCCTCCCTTTTTCAGATCTTCCAGGCTAGCAACTACATGTCCCGCGAACACTTTCAGTTTCTGGTGAATACGTACGCAGTCACTGCAAATAAACTCCGCACACTGACGACAGAACGCGACCGATGTACCTCCCCCACATTGCTCGCATACCGCCTCCACCTTGCCCTCCGCCTTCGCCATTTTGCCGTACACGTCTTTCATTCTCTCCACAAAGAACGCGCCCTGCAGCTCCGCGACGCCGCCAGGAGGGAGACGGGTCTCCTTACGACACTCGGGGCAGTCAAAGGGCTTCCCTCGCGCGTGTTTCGCTATCTTCTCAATACAAGCCCCGCAGTAGTAGTGATTGCAGGGAAGTAGTTTGGCGTGCTGGTAGTGACCCTGACACACGGCGCACGTGATTTCCTTCTCCAACTGGTCCAAAGGCTTGTCTCTAATGTCTGGAGCTTCCGCCATGGCTTTATGGAACAGCGATAGCAGGTTACGCCCTATTTTTGATACGCCCCTTGAGTACTGCGCATGCGTCTAATCTAAGTGCACGTGATCAAATCACACTGCAGCGCGGTGCAGTGTAGCATGTACATTTAGGCCACGCAAAATGACACGGGAGCTTACCAGCCACTTTTAATATGGGCAGAGAAACTGTTAGTAGGAGGGCACTAAGGCTTGTTCTAATTAGGGAGATGCGAGTGAACATGATCACTGGGAGGGATGCATTTCATAACTCCACAATATAAGTGCTTGGATGGATGGTGTGAATTCTCTAGGTATTGCCATAGCTAGGTTTATAGGGCTAGGGTTAGGCTAGGGCTGAGGATAGAGAGGAGCAAGTTGCTGTCTACACCCTGATATTGAATGACATAATGCTAATAGAGCTTACAGGTTATGTGAAAAACTGCCTACATTGATGTTCTCTACCTCTCAATGCCACGATCCTCAGTTTGAATACTGGACGTGATGTCAGAGACTGTCTGGAGGTATGGTCTGAGGACAAAGTCACATGTCTCATTCCGAGACGGCAGAGGCAATGACAGTACTGGGAATCCATGACGTACTGTCACCACAACTGGAGGAGAGGGAAAGAAGAGAAACTGTACAACCACCACCTCACATATTTATCATCACAGGCGTAGGAACAAAGTCTTTAGTGGGAAGGGGGGTGGGGGGCATTAGTACTCACGTGATGCAGTATGCATGAATGTACATGTACTATATGTATGTAGTCTGAATAGGTCAAAAGTATGACACACGCACGTGCCACTGGATTAATGCTGAGCGACTAATAGGATGCTAGAAGCAAGCCTTTCCTAGTTATCACGGTTTGTCTGGCTTTTCGCCGTATATACGTATACACTAGCTCGCAAAAGTGGGGGGGCCAGGGCCCCCTTGGCCCCCCGGTTCTGACGCCTATGATCATAACACTGCCAGATTAACTCTCTAATCAGGGCTCATGAAATCATACTTCTGCCGCACTTTTCAACTCAAGAAGTGCCATCTCACTAATTAGGAGACCCTCCTATTGGTGGCTGCCTGTACATACTGTCGAGGCTGGTGTGGATTTTTTAAGCCATTGAGACTGTCATGTATTAGTATTGCGGTATGCCTTGTTTGTTTGTGGTTTATAGTACCTGCTCCTTTCTTTGTCTACACATCATTTTCCGTTCCTTTGTAGTGTGCTATACACATGATCGTTCATTTAAATAAACAGCTATTCTAAGGAGCGGCGAGATTGTTGAGAGTCAGCGGAGATATCAGGTGGAGATTGAGGAATCTTTACTACATACTCCCCCACCACCACTACAAGGGCTGCTATGTACACCTCATCTTTGCACACTCAATTGACTTACGGTTTTGACTGCTATACGTCCTCATGCATCTCGCTGTCGGGGGTACAAGACGCCTCCCCAGAGCACGGCCACACAGCATCATACGGAGCGCCATCTCTGCCGCGTTCACACAACTCGCCCCGCCCATAAAAAGAAACTCCGTAAATCTCCGCGAATTCTCCGGGACTGGGGTGAGTAGTGTCTGAAGAAGGCCTTTGCTGGGGTGAGTGACCGAGGACTATAATAAGTCTATATGTAGCTTCTGCATCTCATTATTATGCAAGTCAGGTTGGGGGGTGTAAGCTTATAGGTGTATGTAGACCAGGTCCGCATACTGCTCAACGTTTTCCTATACTTACCACTATGAACAGGTCTGGTCATGCTTGGGATCCGAGTGCAGCCCGCATTACGGGTTTTAGTAACCCGTTTCCCTGTCAGAAGGTCTACTTGTCACTTGTCCTCCATTACACTGGGATCACCATGGATTACAGCAGAAAGACAAACCTGTTTGACCAGTAGTCAGACCAGTTTTTACACCACCGCCAGCCAACAGAGCAATGTGGGCTCTGAGACCAGTCAAACCAGTCAGTCCAGTTCTGATGGAAGACGTAGGGCTCGGTTGCTGACCATGGCAACGGCCGCAGCCACTGCCGCACTAGCTAGTCTGTATTTGATGTATCGACAGACAACAGTGAAGGCTGATGGGGGAGCTGTGGTGCAGGTAGAAGGTTACCTTCCTAACTCCTTCTCTCGCTCTTTCCCTCCCTCCCTCCCTCCCTCCCTCCCTCCCTCCCTCCCTCTCTCCCTTGCTCCTTCCCTTCTTCCCTTCTTCCCTCCTATCCTCCCTCCCCCTCTATCTCCCTTCTGCCCTCCCTTCTTCCCTCCTTCCTTCCCTCCCTCCTGCCCCCCTCCCTCTCTCACCCCTCTCCCTCTCTAACATGACTTACATACACTGTGTAATAAAGCCCAGTACTTACATGTACATGACTCCACCTCCTCAGTTTCAATTACCATGTCTCATTCCACTCACAGGCCTCAGAATCAGCCCCAGTACCTACTGATGAAGACCAAACAGCTGCAGAGGAAGAAGA
>OZ019949.1:876355-1056355 GCA_963970385.1 Theonella swinhoei | reverse complement strand
CCTCTCATATGCTGACATTAATGCACAGCAGAAGAAGAAGTACATGAAGAGAGTGAAGAGGGTGTATGGAGATGGGAAGGTATGTAGTTGGTCACCTCTTTCTCCCTCCCTCCTTTCATTCTCACCCACCCACCCACCCCCCTTCCCCCTCCATTTCCCACTCCTTTCATACCCTCTCCCCTTCCCCTCCCTTCCTTCATCCTCCTCACCACCACTCTCTCCTTCCATCCCCCCCCCTCCCTCCCCATTTCCTCCATCCTCCTTCACACCCCTCTCTCCACCCCTCTCCCTCCATCCCCCCCTCCCCCTCTCTCCACCCCTCTCCCTCCATCCCCCCCTCCCCCTCTCTCCACCCCTCTCCCTCCATCCCCCCTCCCCCTCTCTCCACCCCTCTCCCTCCATCCCCCCTCCCCCTCTCTCCACCCCTCTCCCTCCATCCCCCCCCTCCCCTCCAGGATGGTATATCATTTGAAGATGTTCAAAATTTCATGGAGTTAGTAGACAACATATCAGATGTGGAGATGGCCCTTGGCATGTACATGGCAGCTGGAGCCTCCATCACACCTGGTACATACATGTACCACTCTCCCTCCTCACACCACTAGCCTCTATCTCACCTAATCCTTAGGAAATGTCCTGATTAAGGGCTGCACTGATTAGGGGAGCATAATTTGAGCATAATTGGCATGTGAGAGCATCGAGCATAATGCCGGCATTTTACTTAGTATTACGAGCATTTTGGGAGTGGTTGCAATGTGCGTGTGCGAATCTCTAGGTTCTCGTCTATACACGGTCGTGAATGGCTGGCTTGGCAGAGAAAAGCATGAGTGGAAGACTGAAAGCAACTGCCTCAGTGAGCGTACAACCGGTAACAGTAGTCCAACTACTGCATCAGTGGTCATGTCGTCATGGTTCCACAAGCTCAAACTAGCGCGCACGGAAACATGCAACTGAGTGAGAATGCACGCTAACATGAGCATAATCAGCAAACTTTCAAGCATAATTGACATATTCTTGAGCATAATTGTGAGCAGTGCGGCATAGCATAATCCATGTAAATTTGAGCATAATTGGCGCAGCCCTAGTCCTGATTAGTGGAGGTGTCCTGGTTTCTGGGGTTGACAAAATATGACATTTGAGGCAGAATAAGGTGTACTGTGTATTGAGGTGTTCTCACTTCAGTGACTGCCCTTCCTCCTCCCTCCCCTCCCCTTCCCTCCCCCTCCCCCCTCCCCCCTCTCCAGGTGACTTACACCAAGTGGCTCAAGCAGTGGCTGGTATCGAGCTACATGAAAGATTAGTGACAATGATATTTGCCCTCTTTGACGAAAACAGTGAGTGTAGATGTAAACTGCTCTATATGTGTCTCCTCTCCCACTTGACTTCATCCTCTATGATTGAATCCTGACTAGACAGTTAGGTACTGCACTCTCTCTCTCTCTCCCACCCAGTGGACGGTAGCCTCAGTCACAAGGAGTTTATTAGAGCCATGAAGAGTAGAACTACACGAGGACTGGAAAAGGTATGTACACCTCTTACTTCCCTCCTCCCCTCCTCCCTTCCCTCTCTCCCTCCTTTCCTCCCTCCCCTCTCCCCCCCCCTCCCCCTCCTTCCCCTCCCTCCCTCTCTCCCTCCTTCCCTCGTCCCTTCCCTCTCTCCCTCCTCCTTCCTTCCCTCCCTCCCTCCCTCCCTCCCCTCCACCTTCTCACTACCCCATCCCTCCCACTGCAGTCAAAGAACACCGGCTTCACAAAGCTCATCCACTCCTGCTACGGCTGCACTATCAAAGTCGTCAAAGACCAGCTGGGACTGGCTACCTAGCACAGCCCCTCTTGAGCTATTTTTAGGCACATCACTATAAATAGAAGAAAGATTACATCATTCCTTTCTGTGTATAGCATTATAACTGCTCAAATAATATGTGACCATGCAAGCATAAACCAACGTTATGCTGCAAAAGTATAATTTTCAGCACGAACAAAAATAGTTTGCACTTTCCCATTATACCCCATATAAATACAAAACACAAAACTCTTCATAACTTTGGAATAGAAAGTCCAATCAAAAATCTAAGATGATCACTACAATCAGCTTGAAAATCGTCATTCAATGCTCTGCTTATCTCAAAAATGATGACGTGGTATAAGGTTGGTTCATGCATGCATGGTCACATATTATAATACCTCCATAGCCACTTCCCAAAATGGGAGAAATCTTATGTAAAAGGATGGCCAACAGCTATGATAATTGGCGACATGTTCCTCCCTAATTGAATCATAATTGGAGCAAGCCTCGCCTGAATTATGAACTCTGATACAGCTGCTCCTGTCATATAATTTGCCTCCTCCCTAGGCTTGCATGTTCGATATGCACAAATATGGATCACATGATCTGCTCCCCACACACACGACATTATGTACTGTATTAAAATTATTGTGAAAGAGAATGTGAATATTAATTTAATTTCTGTTGGATGTGTCTCTGGAGATATAAGGGACTCCTTTATCCTGGAGAGAGTCAATGACGTCTTGAGGGAGGTCACCTGCTACGGACATCGCATAGCAACCAGGGACATAGTGGTCTGATAGGGAAATTAGATGTTGGGGGCAGAAGGAAGTGTCGTGATTTGTGCCTGATTGAAGCTAGTGTTCTTTGACTGCAGTGGGAGGGATGGGGTAGTGAGAAGGTGGAGGGAGGGAGGAAAGGAGGGGGAGGGGGGGGGGGGGAGGGAGAGAGGGAAGGAGGGAGTGAAGGGGGAGGGAGGGAGAGAGGAAGGGAAGGAGGGGGGGGGGGGAAATTAGATGTTGGGGGTACTCGTGGGTCAGAAGGAAGTGTCCTGATTAGTGAAGTGTCCTGATTAGTGAAGTGTCCTGATTTCAGGGGTCGAGGAGCACAGAAACAGCAGAAGAAGAAGTACATGAAGAGAGTGAAGAGGGTGTAGTTTATTAGAGCCATGAAGAGTAGAACTACACTCATCCCCCCACCTCCCCCCTCCTCCCCCTCCTTCCTTCCTCCCTCCCCTCTCCCCCCCCCCCCTCCTTCCCCTCACTCCCTCTCTCCCTCCCTCCACCTTCTCACTACCCCATCTCTCCCACTGCAGTCAAAGAACACCGGCTTCACAAAGCTCATCCACTCCTGCTACGGCTGCACTATCAAAGTCGTCAAAGACCAGCTGGGACTGACTACCTAGCACAGCCCCTCTTGAGCTATTTTTAGGCACATCACTATAAATAAAAGAAAGATTAATTAACATCATTCCTTTAATTCTGTGTATAGCATAACATGACCCTCAATTTCTCCATAGTCACTTCTGAGAAATGTTATGTTGAAGGATGACAGCTGTACATGTATTGGCCACATGTTCCTCCAAATTGAATTGTTAAGAGCATAATCGGAGCAAGCCTCACCTAATTATGAACTCTACAAATAGAAGGAAGATGACATCATTCCTTTCTATTATGACTGCTCAAATATAATTCCTCCATAGCCACTTCCCGAAATGGGAGAAATCTTATGTGGAAGGAGGGCAGCTATAATTAGCAACATGTTCCTCCCAAATTGAATTATTACAGCATAATTGAAACAATCCTCGCCTTAATTAACAACTCTCCGTTACATGTACAGCTGCTCCTGTCGTATAATTTGCCTCCTCCCTCCCTAAGCCTGCCTGTTCTACATGCACAAATATGGATCACATGATCTGCTCCCATGAACACATGATATGTTCTATATTGAAATTATTGTGAAAGAGAATGAGAATTATAATTTAATTAATGGATTATTAATTTAATTTCTGTTGGATGTGTCTCTGGAGATATAAGGGACTCCTTTGTCCTGTAGAGAGTCAATGACGTCTTGAGGGAGGTCGCCTGCTACGGACATTGCATAGCAACCAGGGACATAGCGATCTGGGAGGGAATTGAGAAGATCATTTAGGGGTACTCGTGGGGCAGAAGGAAGTGTCCTGATTAGTGAGGTGTCCCGATTAGTGATGTGTCCTGATTTCAGGGGTCGAGGAGCACACAAACATGGCATTTGGGGCAGCAAAAGGTGTCCTGTTTATTGAGGTGTCCTCATTTCAGGGTGTCCTGATTAGAGGGGTTCCTGCTGTCCTGTTTATTGAGGTGTCTCATTTCAGGGTGTCCTGATTAGAGGGGTTCCTGCTGTCCTGTTTATTGAGGTGTCTCATTTCAGGGAGTCTTAATTAGAGGGGTTCCTGCTGTCCTGTTTATTGAGGTGACCTCATTTCAGGGAGTCTTAAATAGAGGGGTTCCTGTTGTCCTGTTTATTGAGGTGTCATCATTTCAGGGTGTCCTGATTAAAGGTTCCTGCTGTCCTGTTTATTGAGGTATCCAGATTAAAAGGGTTCCTCATTACAGTCAGATAATAACCATAGATACAACAACAATCCTCTCAAGTTCCAGCCCCAGACACTCGTCTGGTTTGATATTTCATGTGCTATTCAGAACACTTCCCAACCGTGAGTGTTATCGATTTCTCACAATGTGGGACACAAATACATGTACTGTATGTACAATGAGAAATAACACATTCATACACACACCACAGAATTAAGAAACAAGAACAGCTATTAATTAAAATTTCCACCCCTACATTTGGGACACACATTGCTATTAGGCTATTAATGCCTCAGGCAACGTTTTGTTAATTGCCAAGCAACTTCACATTCCACAGTACATATCTCACAATTTGAACACACACGTACATGAAAAAAGGTGTGTGCAGAGCACACCGGGCAAATGGCGAACAGCTGTTTCAGGCTGGTTGACCCTCATCAGCACCGTGTATGCCTAGTTGCTCTGCTATGGCCTAGATTTACATACACTAAGTAGTTGTGGTTTCAGAACAATAATATTCATCCACCACAAACCACACAAGCTCACCAAGGGAAAACCCCACAGTACATACCTCCACTATTTTGAACACGTACACAAACACCACTGCAGCAAGGATGCACACGGCTTTAGGAGGATGGAATCAGTTTACTACGTGATGGACTTATAGGAGCGGCCACACCAAACAACAGTGGAGTAGAGACTTCGAATAGCACCCAGAGCTTCTTCAAGTGATTCAGTGGCACACAAACCAGCCACTACTGCAGCCATTACCATTGGATGCAATGACTCACATGTGTAACACAATAGGCATTCAAACTGTCGATATACAAATGAATGCACTTAAGTGCAGTCGGTGCATGTGTAGCAGAAAGCACATGTAATTGCATGCACTTATCGGTGGAGAGTGACTCAAGTAAATGTTGGAAGGACTCTATCTCTGCAACGGAGCAGTTTTAGAGAAAATCCCACAAAATATCACCCCTTTATTGTGTGTTAGGTAAGCTGTGTTGTTGGTAGAACGGATAAACTTCGAGTTTCAGCCCGGACAAACAGACAGACAAAACGACTACTATACCCTCGCTGTGCATGTGCACCGAGGGTAAATAAGATGATGGTAATTTATAACCTCGTCCCCAGGCTCTCCCCTCATGTGCACGTACAACAAATGACCTTTGTACTGGGGACAACGCTAGGTACTTTATAGGTATGTAAAACTATTGTCAATAAACAAACTCTTTAAAATAGATGAGGGTGTGGTCTAATGGATGATCACCCCATCTTGTAGTCTATGTACAGTATTTCAATGCCACACTGTATGTGTGGGTCAACTGATTTATTGTTGTGGTGAAATGGATGATGTGACTCACCGATCCTTTGCCATTTAGCGACCCAGCTCTCTGAAGGGATCATGACAGATATGATACTGGGAGGGAGAGGAGGGGGAAGGAGGGAGGAGAGGGAGGAGAGAGAGAGAGGGAGTGGAGAGATAGGTAAGGAGTGAGGTACACATATACCTTCCCTCACCCATCAAAATTTGAGCTTGTACAGTCCTGTATAGTCTCTCTGTTACCCTTCATCTTCAGAAATCGTTCACAGTTATCACATCCATTGTAGTAGAATTGGTCTTGAGACTGGTGGCATGTCATGTTGCCAGTAAACAAGTCAAATATAGGAAGATTGGTACTTACTTTCACCATGGAGCAGAGTTTACATGCCCTTAAACCTCGCAGGTCTTTTGGCACTGAGTCCATAGACATATTGGTAAGAAGTTCTCTCCTTCGTGTTTAACAAATTTCTTTTTCGCATAATTGGATTAATGATTATTGCGCGCGCCGCCTAAGGTTAATTAGGTTGGTTTTAATTAAATATTCGCTCACTAATTGGGTCAATTATCGCAACTCGCGTGCAAGTGTAGTTAGTAAATTCATGTGCGTCTAGCTCAGCCATAATAGTAGAGTGAGTAGCTAGGTTGTTAGCTTCACGCTGCACTTGAAATTGTACCTAGCCAGTAGCCGTGTCGGACAAGAAAAACCTCGAGAAAGAGACACACAGAGAGGGAAGACTGCCGTACACGCGTGGAATTCGACCAGCTGTAAGGATATTGTTGCACCATCTCCAGTACAGTAGTTGACAACTGCAGTCACTAAGACTGGCATATTTATTTGCCCGTAGAGTAATACACGAATCATGTAGGTCCTCTGTGCTAGTCTCGTGAAGTGGTGCAGCGTTTTTGGCGGAAAATATTTCTTAAAAATGAGGTGTTGAAGATTCGGGTCCACTATATTGTGCAGGAATTGCAGTTCGTATTTAAAAAGTGGTCTTAGAACTGATTATCTGATAACCCTTTCCTTCCCTGAACATGTAGCCAGTACTTATGTACATATGTAGATAATGTCTGGTTGAGGGGTGGTGGATGTGATGGTAGTGGGGTGCCAGTGGGAGGATGAGGATTTGGAGAGGGGGGTAGGCACCATTCCGCCAAGATTTGTGTTGGTATGTGAGCTGCTAAGTTGGTATTCATGTACTCTCTCTCTCCCAAATGCCTTACGCTGCAACCTCTGATAGTCACAAGAATCAGGGGGAGGGGGAGGGGGAGGGGGGTTGTGCTCATGCTACAACCCACCCCCCATAACTTTGAAACTTGGGACTAAATATACTACAATCGTTTGTCTATGTCATGTAAATTCCCAGGCTACATGTATATACTAAAGTACCACATGCAGTGGTACATTTAGGTGGATACACCAGGGTTCCTTTACAGGGGGTGGGCGAGAGGGGGCATTTGCCCCCCCCCTTAAAACGTTTTGCCCCCCTTAAGTCAAAGAGACCTTCCTCATATACAGCCAGACTTGTTTTCATGTTGCCCCCAAGATTTCGCTTGTGTGCAGTTTGCCCCCCCCCCCCCCCCTCCTTGTCAAGTTTTCTGAAATAACCCTCTATACAGTTGCATCTTTCTAGCCACTGCACACACACAGCACGTATTTACCACTCCTTAGTATAGCACAGCATGCAGGTATAATAGCAAAGAGTTACACCTCTTAATTATGCAACAGGGCTGGGTTAACCCTCCCACAATCACAAGTTCCTACACGTGTGTCTCTACATGTACTCCCTTTACGAAATGTTTTTACGCTTGTCCAGGAGCCAATGTAGAGTTGGTGCCTGCATTTTGTTGAGAGATGAGGTAGTGGGTACAGTTGAAGTGAATGGCTCACTGTGTAGAAGAAGTAACTGGTGGTCTTTGTGTGTGTGGTGGGAGATCTGCTTATCATTCATGTCTGCTATGACTACAATGATCTAACATGGCCTTGCTGGCTGTGTGTGTGTGTGTGTGTGTGTGTGTGTGTGTGTGTGTGTGTGTGTGTGTGTGTGTGTGTGTGTGTGTGTGTGTGTGTGTGTGTGTGTGTGTGTGTGTGTGTGTGTGTGTGTGTGTGTGTGTGTGTGTGTGTGTGTGTGTGTGTGTGTGTGTGTGTGTGTGTGTGTGTGTGTGTGTGTGTGTGTGTGTGTGTGTGTGTGTGTGTGTGTGTGTGTGTGTGTGTGTGTGTGTGTGTGTGTGTGTGTGTGTGTGTGTGAGTGCGTGCATCCATGTATGTGTGTGTATTGCAGTGTAGCTCGTGGTCCTGGTACCACTCTATGTAGAAATATGGGCATGAGACCTGACGTGGGGGTACATTGCAATCCAATGAGCTGGAACAGTAACAAATATCCTCCCTCCAGTCATCCATGTAAGTACATGTTCACTTAGTGTTACTCATACATACCATCCAACTTGATGAGCTGACTCAGTCTGCAGCACAGTGCAGTACAGGTGGTGTTACATGTACCAGAGTGATGCTCCTTGCTCTTCAAAGATGTACATTTGTACATGTATATGTGATTGGTTGGCACAGCCAGCATAGCTGCCTCAGTAGCTCAGTTTCTGTGGGAACACTGAGTGTTGTGGAATCAAATCCCCGTCAACACGGATCACTTTCCTTTGATAACTGACTGCTGCCTGTGTTGTATTGCATTGGATATTGCTTTGGAGTTACCGAGTTCCCAGGAATTGAAGTGCTAATATCCTATAGCCTGTCGGTTGAGTCTGTTAAGTTGGAATATTAGGAATTAAAGGGTTAATTAACTACAAACCCATCCTAGCCTGTCTGAGGATCGGAATATCACACTTAAAATTAGCCTAAAAAGGTCAAGTCTCAGTATTGAACTATTGAAGTCAGTAATTCCTCCAGTAATTAAAGGGCTAATTAAATAGGTATACCCTAGGCTATTTGTGGAGTCTAGTGTCTGGACTACCCTCAGGCAACGATTACGTAACATCCCCAGTGTATTACTTTAGATCAGGCGATGTTTGTACATGTACATCTTTCAAAATATACAAAATGTACCTGGCCAGCTCCACTGTTGCTATGGGATACATATCACGAATTTCAGCAGTGACATCATTAGTAATTGCATTACATGTAGAATGTGAATTTCGGTCGTGGAATGTGCAGCATTTGTAGTGCCTAATTGTTCCCATCATGTACATGTACAGACTGGAGGTGGCCTTAATTTGAGATTTTCCAATAGTTTCACAAGCAATGGAATTAGAGAAATGTGTGTTGATGGAATGCCTTGTCAGCGAGAATCTTTGTAATGAGATGCATTATGTGTAATGGATGGTGTATAATCCACTTACATGTAGTTATCTGATCCATTGGGAAGATATTGGACCACTTAATCTGACAATTGTTGGCCTGATTAGTGTAGTGTACTTATTTATGGGTCGAAAGGTACGGGGCAGTGCCCTTTGAACACGTACTACTCACTAGCTGTTCCACTCTATTCCCCTCAAAGGTGTCCGTTTATTGAGGTGTCCTCATTTCAGGGTGTCCTGGTTAGAGGGGTTCCTGTTGTCCTGTTTATTGAGGTGTCTTCATTTCAGGGTGTCCTGATTAGAGGGGTTCCTGTTGTCCTGTTTATTGAGGTGTTCTCATTTCAGGTGACCTCATTTCAGGGAGTCTTAATTAGAGGGGTTCCTGCTGTCCTGTTTATTGAGGTGACCTCATTTCAGGGTGTCCTGATAGAGGGGTTCCTGCTGTCCTGTTTATTGAGGTGACCTCATTTCAGGGTGTCCTGATAGAGGGGTTCCTGCTGTCCTGTTTATTGAGGTGACCTCATTTCAGCGATGACCTATTACGTACTATGTAACGGCCGTAATGTGAGATAATTACCAGGGACTTACCTGGTAAGTGATACTAGACCTCCTGGGATGAGTACCATTCCTTTCATCTCCCTCTCCTGTCTGTCATGAAAGAGGACAGTATACACATTAGATTGTGTGTTGTTTTCTGTTTGTGAGGAGGGAAGATACCTGGATATTACTACCCCAGACATCAATCGGTATCCCTTCTCTGCACTACAAAGACAGCTGGATAGGCCACAGCCAGTACTTTCTAGGAAGTCGTTGGGAGGGAGGGGGGGATTCCATGGGAACTAGATTCATCTCTCCTTCCGTGTAAAAGTCAACCAGTACAACTACTCTCATTAGAGACAGTTTCATTATGGGATATCTGGGGACACTGTGAGACCCATTGAATGACTTTCTTCCCACCATCAAAGAGACAGTGGACCAGTTACTATGGTAGAGGATTGCTGGTTTGGGGGGGGGGGGGGGCATTCCAGATTGGATGACTTGTTGTTATGTAACAAAACCCCTGTAACTATGTAGCCAGAAGTCTGGGGATAATTACCAGGGACTTAACAGGTAAGTGATACTAGACCTCTACCATTCCTCTCTCCTCTCTACCATACCATTCCTCTCCTCTCTACTGTAAAGGGAGGTGGGTATGCACATGATAGAAGATGGTGTTTTTCTGTTGTGTAGAGGAAACACTACTGCTGACATCAATCAGTGTCTCTTCTTTGGCACTGTGTCTTTTCATGTTGTGCTGGCATCCATCATGAAAGACTGGACCAGTACAATTGGTGACAACGATCACTTTGATCCTACCACTAACTAGAATACCTCTCCTGGTGTGTGTGTGTGTGTGTGTGTGTGTGTGTGTGTGTGTGTGTGTGTGTGTGTGTGTGTGTGTGTGTGTGTGTGTGTGTGTGTGTGTGTGTGTGTGTGTGTGTGTGTGTGTGTGTGTGTGTGTGTGTGTGTGTGTGTGTGTGTGTGTGTGTGTGTGTGTGTGTGTGTGTGTGTGTGTGTGTGTGTGTGTGTGTGTGTGTGTGTGTGTGTGTGTGTGTGTGTGTGTGTGTGTGTGTGTGTGTGTGTGTGTGTGTGTGTGTGTGTGTGTGTGTGTGTGTGTGTGTGTGTGTGTGTGTGTGAGGTAGCCTTCTGTCTACTTTGTGGTTGGTGATCACTGGACTTACCAACCCACTAGAAAGAGCCATCAAATTATGATTGGTGTTTGTTCGTACCACAAAAAGCTGTAAGGTTGTGATCTAATCCCTTACCACCACTAGAAGGAAAGGCCTTAATTTCCTCCATCTTGGCCTTATAAGACCTGTACATTGTAGTGTGATTCTCTAATTGATGGCTGTGGTACATAGAATCGCTCTAATCCGAAGGAAACATGTTTGGTTACATGAAAGTGCAGTGTGGCATGTACGATGGCATGTATGTTGGAGTGGTTTGTTGTCCCTTCACCTTGTGACAGATGGAAGTGACTTTGATTTGATGGTCTTAAGTTCACAACTGGGGTTACTTAAAGGATGGCAAAGCGTGTCATGTTTATCAAAGTGTCCATTAGAAGGCTTCAGAGCCTTCTCAAGTTAGTACACGTACATCTTACACACAGCTCCACATTGTACATCTAGGTATGGTGTAATATACCTTACTGCCCACCCACTCCAATAGCAGCTGTGTTTATCGTAGTTCTCCCCCTGACCCCTTTACTGTGGCCAGCTGGTGACTTTCAGTGGAAGTGTGGCTACTTGTACATGCATGTATACCCCTACGCCTGTTTCCATGGCGACCTTTGATGTGTCAGATCTGGTCATGTTGGATCATCTTTTACACTCTTTTACACAAGTAGGGTTTCCTTCCTTCCTCTCTAGGCCAATGAGGTGTCCTGAAATTAAGGTGTCCTGAAATTAAGGTGTCCTAACTAAGGTGTCCTGGATTAAGGTGTCCTGATTTTAACTTAACTGGCCATGATTTTATTGTATACACACGCTTTTTAGGAGATAAAAATTCTGTCCTGTTAGAAGGGGGTGTCCTGATTAAAGTACAGCAATCCTGTCCTGGTGGAGCGAGGTGTCCTGTTAAGTCCCACGTAACTCACAAATATTCTCTATACTGATATACCACTAAATTGCATTTTTTTTCCTTTTTCCTAAAAATTGCAGCCTTCCTTCCAAACAACTCCACCTAAATATTAGTTCACAGCCTGTCCAGCTATTGTCCTTCTTTGTGTGAGAACTAACTGGTACAACACCCATCACTGTGTCTGGGTGTGTGCAGACGGTGTGTGTGTCTCCATTTCAAAGAGAGGGTGACTGAGAGCTGTGTGAATGGAGCTGTTGCCGTTACTTCACAAGTCACTAGCTATATAAACAGTCATTACCCTCCCTGCCAGCCACCAATACTTCACTCTACAAGGTATAACTGTTCGCTATAACACTCGTCTCTACACCTCATTGCTGTCCACTGTCTGTTGGATAAACATCTAGCATCGTACACCAATCTCCACTTAACTCTCACTGCAACTCTGTAGTGCATATTCTACTGAAAAGGGCTGTTTAATAGTTTTTAATTTGTATATATGTTATTTTTAAATACATGTAAATTTTATTTATGTACTTAGATCTATCACCTTATTGGTTGTGTATTCGGCCGTGTTTTAAATTTGAAATCCGACAATTCAAGGAGCACGATGTCTACTTCCAGTACTGAATCTGGTACGTCTCCACCGCCGCTCGAAGACGAAAATGAACTCGTCAAACCTGTTTCTGAGCTGGTTAAACGGCCCAAACCTGGCAACCATCCTACTCGAAAATCTAACAGCGAGTTGACCCCTATTATAATTGCCGCCTATCGCCACGGTGATCCCTGCCACAAACGCCGTGTCAAAGTCCCCGCCCACATAACGTGGAGACAATTTCTTGAACTGTTGTGCAGTCGACTAGAAGTTGGTAGGGATTGTGACATACGAATCTATGATGAGAGTGGAATTGAAATTGTCTCAGTTGAAGATTTGGTTCCAAATGATGTGCTGGTGGTTCGTGAGATACCAAAAGCAGTAGATGTATCCCAGTATAGGTATAACCCAGCCAGGGGTGCTCATACGAAACATGGGGACGATAGAGGTCAGAGTGCGTCACTACGACGACCTCACGAAGCATCTCACCAACACCCACCACCCTCGTCAGTTGCTACGGGAACCAGGAACAGAATACATGATCATTATCTCCAGCCAATGGGAGTCCCCCTACTATCACACTTCATTAAGGCCAATAACTATGGTTACTATTTTCTAGCTGAAATGGAGTCTCCAAGAGCAAGTGAGGAAGGAGGAGGGAAGGGCAGTATTAGGAGGACACACTGTATAGTGAAGGTCCCTTCTGTGGATAGATCATTAGGTGAGTTAAGGGAGGAGGGAGGGAGGGAGGGAGGGAGGGAGGGAGGGAGGGAGGGAGGGAAGGGCAGTATTAGGAGGACACACTGTATAGTGAAGGTCCCTTCTGTGGATAGATCATTAGGTGAGTTAAGGGAGGAGGGAGGGAGGGAGGGGGAGTGTGATGGATCATTAGGAGAGGGAGTGAGAATGTGATAGATCATTGGGTGAGTTAAGGGAGGGGAGAGGGAGTGTGCATTCTGTTGATAGATCATTAGGTGAGTGGGGGAGGGGGGGGAGGGGGAAGTGTGATGGATCATTAGAGGGTGGGATGGAGAGGGTAAGAGAGTCTATGGGAATGATGACTCAGACACTGGAAACTAAGAGTGTCCCGATTAGTGAGGTGTCCCGATTAGTGAGGTGTCCTGATTCCAGGGGTTGACACAAGTACACAAACATGAGATGAAGGTGATAAGGCAGTCTGTTTGTCAAAGATGTCACCACATATAGCTGGTGTTAAGCTTGTCGGAATGTACATATACAAGGCAGTAATTGCTATTGCAGCAGTACCGACTGACGGGGCGAGGCTATGGAGGAATGTTAGCCTACATAGCAAGCAAGCCCTGAATTTCTGACTCATCTGCTGACAGCCTTGCCATCCATCCGTGGAGAGTTGGCTATGCTTATAGTAAGAGCCTGGAAAGTGGATGGTCGTGGGATCAAGTCCCACCTGAGGCAGGCAATTTTTCTTAGAAAAATGACTGTTTCGGACGAGTTGTGTTGTGTTGCTTTGCCTTTCTGTTGTGTTGTTGTTGTGTTGCCTTGCCTTTCTCAGCATCTCTCGAAGTGATTTTTCACGCATGTTGTGGTGACTTGACCACCATTAGGCAGATCAGTGAACTGTACACAGGCACAAAGGGACATCCAGCAGGGTTTCTTTTAGAGGGGGCATTTGCCCCCCCTTCAAAAGGTTTTGCCCCCCCTTAAGTCAAAGAGACCTTCCTCATATACAGCCAGATGTGTTTTCATGTTACCCCCCAAGATTTCTCGTATGTGCAGTTCGCCCCCCCTTGTCAATCTATCTGAAATAAACCCTGTCCAATGCATAGCAAACAGGAAATATTTCCTGTTGGGCTGTTAAGGTGTGTCATCTGTGGCAGTCCCTGGGGAAAATGGACCAGTAGACACCAATATTCATCCAACTTACGTAGACACAATGATAATCCCTTCACTGCCTTCACAAGCATCCCTATGCTATAATACATGTATGCCATGCTACATGGAAATACATGTGCATACCACAGTGGAATCTCTCTTAACAGCCACCCCTCAACAACAGCCATCTGCTATATAACGGCCAATAGCCCTGGTCCCAATTTAACTTAATCCCTGTATAAAACCCCTCTACAACAGCCACCTCAGTATAACAGCCAAAATGCCATTTCCCAAGGGTAGCCACTATAGAGGAGTTCCACTGTACATATATACATATATATTAGAAGTAGGAAGGAAGGAGAGAATGGCAACCCAGACAAACAAGACACACAGCACACAGCCCAGACAAGCAGTGCCTCTATCAGTAATTACATGCTATGCATGTGTATATACATACCTCTGTGTATGTGTGTACACCATTCCACTGACAGCAGTGTAAACAAGGACTAGCAACTGTTTTCCAAGAATTCTGTTTGGTCAATTAGTCATAGTACAGCTCATCCCCCTCCTATCTCTCCCACACATTGTGTGTTGATTGAGCTGTTGACAAGTATGTATTACCCTCCAGCCCTCTTGTTAGACTTCCAGTACTGTACATACAGTAGCAAGACCTGAGTGATGTTCACTGCTTCCCTCCTGGGAAATACATGTATGTGTATGTGTGCATACCTTATCCTCATCCCCTGGAGTTTTCATATGCAATTTTTCTACCACGTTTGCACCCTGAGGACGAGGCTGTGTATACAATGAACCTGTTGTGATAACTGTGGACACACATGAATGACATGATGTGGGTGGATACTGGCCACTGTGAGGGGGAACTTATTGTTTTCACAAACATGTAATGGGAACAGAGGGAATGACTGTTGGTACTCTGTATCGTGGTCCTAGCTGTGTATGCAGGAACAATCATGTGCACAGAGCACTACTTACATGTACATGTAGATGAAGGAAAGGAAGAAAGAGAAGGGGAGTACAGAAAGTATGTACATGTACGTGTATGAGGGAAATTCTTTTGTTTTTACAAATGGGAAAGGCATGCAAGGGAAGTGTATAGTGTTACTTTTTCTCACCTCCCCCTCCCTCACTCCCTCCCTCACTCCCTCCCCTACTTCACTTTCCTCATTCCTCTCTGCATCCATTTCCCCCTCCTTCCCTTTCTCTCTCCCCTCTTTCCCTCCCTCTCTCCCTCTCCCTCTCCCTCTCCCTCTCCCTCTGTCCCTCCCTCCCTCTCTCTCTCCCCCCCTCTCTCCCTCCCTCCCTCTCTCCCTCTCTCCCCCTCTCCCCCTCTCCCCCTCTCCCCCTCCCTCTCCCCCTCAACACAGACACCTCACAGATATTTGAAATGGAGTCCGCCTTACTCCACAAGGTCTCCGGCCACCGTTACATCATCACTGCACCTTCTGTACAGATACTCAACTTTGCTGGTGACTTCCTACAATCCTTTTTCAATCATCTTCCTGAGCACAAACAACCTCCACTGGCGGAGCTGTTCTTCAGTGGAACCTGCAGTGAGGCTTATATCTATCCTCTGTATGGGGTTACTATGGCCACCAAGATGAAGGTTAGCTGGTGTGTGTGTGTGTGTGTGTGTGTGTGTGTGTGTGTGTGTGTGTGTGTGTGTGTGTGTGTGTGTGTGTGTGTGTGTGTGTGTGTGTGTGTGTGTGTGTGTGTGTGTGTGTGTGTGTGTGTGTGTGTGTGTGTGTGTGTGTGTGTGTGTGTGTGTGTGTGTGTGTGTGTGTGTGTGTGTGTGTGTGTGTGTGTGTGTGTGTGTGCAGTAGAACCTCTCTAATCCAACCTCCTCCCTCTCCCTCTCTCCCTCTCCCTCCGACCCAGTCCGGTCTCAGCCCAGAGAAGGCAATCCGCTATGCCTACCAACTAGCAGATGCCATGTACTTCCTACAACAGAAGGGAGTCATCCATCAAACACTACTGCCAGAAAATATCCAGGTATTCCAGAGGAATGTATCTGGGGAGGGAAAATCGCATAGTGAGTGGGAAGGCAGTTATGCTGACTGATGAGTCTGGGTTGCTGATTGGAGCTTAGCTCAGGGGAGGGGGGGCAGAGGTCATAAAATCAAATTTTTCCTGGGGACCGTGCCCCCCAGACCCCCCAAATGTCGGTGCTTCACTGTCCCACCCTAACTTAAAATCCCGTATGAAACCTGTGATCCTTTGATAAGACCAGCCTGAAGCTCTCCTACTGCATATCTGAAGGTATTTGACCTGAGTTATCACATTTCAAGTGATACCTACCTGAAGGCACCATGGGATGAGGAGGGGGAGGAGTGAGGGGGTGACTAGACGCAAGAGAGACGGTGTTATGTTTGTTTTACAGTGTGTGTCGTCAGGTTTAAAGTTACGTAACGAGGAGTCAACTTGTCATGGAATACACATACCATTATTTAGTAGTGTGTGTGTGTGTCTGTGTGTGTTGCAGTAGGAATGTGAATTTGAACACCGAGTCCAGTTACCATCGCAGTCAATTACTTCATGTGCTAATCTGCCTAGCTCTAGATGTGATACAATTCAATGTAACTACGTGAACTCATAACAGCTGTGTGGTGTACATGTGAACAAGCTGTTATCAGTACACAATTACTGTCTGTAACCACTTGGTTGCCTCATTCATGCAATCTACATGCAATCTACATGCAATCTACACTTACATGTACATGTACTCAGTGATTACAACCCTATCATGTTTTATGTAACGAGTTACGTACATTCCTATGGCAGCCAGCCACTCCGGTGGCCTTTGTTGTAAACTACACGCCTACATAATGTACATGTGTATGTAAGGCCGTACGTGTACCTGTACATACATGTATAGTCACACACTTCATTGACATCTTTGAGTGGATGTTATGACAACCGTCATACGTCATCTCACCACACCTAGTCTAAGTGGCACCATTTGTGGAAACTTCTTGTTATGGTTCGAGGGATGTGGCTATGGTCATAGCTTATTAGGTCTTGTTGATGTCACTGGAAATGATCCCTTCCTCCTTCCCTCCCTCCCTTCCTCTGTCCCTCCGTCCCTCCCTTTCCCTCTCTTCCTCCCTCCCCCCCTCCCTCCCCCCTCCCTCCCCCCTCCCTCCCTCCACCTTCCCTTCCTCCACCCCTCCTTCTTTCCCTCCTTCTCTCCCTCTCTCCCTCCTTTTCTCCCTCTCTCCCTCCCTCCTCCCTCCTCCCCCCTCCCTCCCTCCCTCCCTCCCTCCACCTTCCCCCTCCCTCCCTCCCTCCCTCCCTCCTCCTCCCCTCTCTCCCTCCCTCCCTCCCTCCCTCCCTCCCTCCCTCCCTCCCTCCTCCCCCTCTCTCCCTCCCTCCCTCCCTCCCTCCCTCCCTCCCAGGTCATGTCCAATGACAGAGTGATTGTGTGCAACTTTGAGACGGCAGTTCAAACAGACCCCACCACTTGTACCCTCCTCGTCTCCCACAGTGTCGTTGCCCCTAGCAACCGCATGGGTCTAGCACCGGAAGTCCTCAATGCCTTCAACAAGTACATATGTACATGCACACATCACGTATGAGTGGAAATAGATGTGCATAGTACACAGGGTTTAATCTAGCATATGTCCTTGAGGGGGCAAAATTAATAATTATAGAAACTTGGGGGGGTGGGGGGCGGAGGGAGGGTACATTTGGCAGGAGAGGGATTAGTGATGGTGTCATATGCTTGGGGGTGACTGAAATCCTTGGGGGGACATTTGCCCCCCTGCGCCCCCCCCCTGGATTAAACCCTGGTACAGCTAGCTATATTAGAAATATGAAGGAAGGAGAGTAAGAGAACCCCACAACACATAGTACATGTTCGCATGTCAAATATCAATGCAATGCAAATGTATACAAACTAGCTCAGTTGGTAGAGCATTGACTACCAACTGAGCTAGACCTGTCTCTCCTGTCTAGCTCGATAGACTAGTAGAGCATCTGCTTAGAACGTAGAATGTCGTGGGTTTGAGTCCCACCCGAGGCAGCTCATTTTTCTTTGAAAACGACTGTCTTGGTTGAGTTGCCTTCGGAGTCTCTTGGTCTGGGTATTCCGGTTATGTAAGACTATATAATTCTCAGAATTTCAGTACAAAGGTTTGATGGATGCCATTTCCTTTCATTCAGAGTGGATGTTGTGAGGATCGATTACTCTGCTCAGTATCCGTGGAGCTTCGGGGCTCTCTCTGTCGTCATGGCAACAGGTAACTAGACACCAGTCCACTCTATGTCAGTGTTGAGGGAGTGTTTGAAGCAGTAGCCTGGAATTACTACCCTCCTTTCCAGGCTCCAACTACCCTAGACCACCAATTATGGCAGCTTAGCATAGTACATGAAAATACATGTACATGTACATGTACCCTCCAACTGCCTGTTGTGTTCCTTTGTCTTTCTGTTGTGTTGTGTTGCCTTGCCTTTCTTTCTAAGCATCTCATGGATAATTAAGTCGTGTATATAGCACACTAGCAGATAGCGTGTAGAAAGCCAAAGAAAGACAAAACCCAACCCAGTAACATAGACACACCAACTACCTACACATGTACCTGTATTAGAGGGGTTCCCTGTGTCCACATGTGCAGGTCAACACCCACTCAGGAACTATCCCGGGCGTTACATGGGAGAAGGGAGGGTGAAGTATCGATCACATAACTACCAGTGTCTTCCCGACATTAACAAGGTTGGTACATGTATATAGCGTGTGTGCTTCACTTGCATGTATGTGTACACACATGTACATGTACTCTACATGTACATGTACAATGTACATTAACTACTTAAGCCTAATGCATGCTGTACAACACCTTTAACCCACCATCCTCAGTTCTCAAGGCTGGGCATATGGTGTCCTGCTCTTATGTATGTTCTTGTGTGGGTTGGTGAGGTGGGTTGGTGAGGTGGGTTGGTGAGGTGGGTTGGTGAGGTGGGTGAGTTGGTGAGGTGGGTCGGTGAGGTGGGTTGGTGAGGTGGGTTGGTGAGGTAGGTTGGTGAGGTGGGTTAGTGAGGTGGGTTGGTGAGGTGGGTTGGTGAGGTGGGTCGGTGAGGTGGGTCGGTGAGGTGGGTCGGTGAGGTGGGTCGGTGAGGTGGGTTGGTGAGGTGGGTTGGTGAGGTGGGTTTCCTTTCTTTAATTATTCTAGCCAGTGTGCTATACACATGTTTTTCTGTGTAGATTTGCCTTAAATACATGTTATCAGGGTTTCTTTTAGGAGGGGGAGGCGAGAGGGGGCATTTGCACCCCCTTAAAAAAGTTTTGCCCCCCTTAAGTCAAACAGACTTTCCTCATATACAGCCACATGTGTTTTCATGTTACCCCCCAAGATTTCTCGTATATGCAGTTCGCCCCCTCTTGTCACTTTTTCTGAAATAAACCCTGTGTTTTGTACACGCTGTACATTATAATAAGCATGCATGCATGTATATACATGTTACTTCCCTTTCTTGTAGTATCCGTCAATATTCTGTCGTCTGGTGAAACGTTCCCTGTCATGTGATCCACTCCGGAGGCCGTCACTCTTCCAGATCACGTCCATCATGAAGAAGGACTCTCGTACACTCGCCATGATGTCACGTGAGTATCATGTGATATTATAATGTCATCATGTGGCATTATTATGAGACTTACAAGTGTCCTGATTTCAGGGGTTGAAAGATATTTTTAGGCATCATTTAAAATTGGCAGATTGGCTGTTTAAATCTGCCAATGTGTGATGTCATTTTGTGATACATACGCACTAGTAACCAAGCTAGTAATTTCACTACTAGCAGGTGACCTTTGTACCTTCTCTTTCCTCCAGCCTCTACTCGTTGTAAGGGCAGTGTAGTGTCCTCTCCTGGAGTGGTGTCCAAGTCAACACATCCTCAACACGGCCGTGGTCACGCAGAGCTGGAGAGGAGTGGAGAACAAGGTACCAGAAAAATTAACATTCTCTCTAGTTGTCACATGTATACTGCTGCATTAGATGTACGATAGCTTTGATCTGAGGTCACTTTAAATGAGGCCACCTCAAGTCAACATCTGACTCTCAACACTCCTACATGTAGATGTACATGTACGATAGCTTTGATCTGAGGTCACTTTAAATGATGTCACCTCAAGTCAACCTCTAACTCTCAACACTCCTAGATGTACATGTACAATGTACGATAGCTGATATTAGGTCATTCTAACTTTAAATGAGGTCACCTCAAGTCAACATCTGACTCTCAACACTCCTAGA
This sequence comes from Theonella swinhoei, assembly GCA_963970385.1. Classification (NCBI taxonomy): domain Eukaryota; kingdom Metazoa; phylum Porifera; class Demospongiae; order Tetractinellida; family Theonellidae; genus Theonella; species Theonella swinhoei. The sequence goes on along the minus strand of OZ019949.1, from coordinate 1,036,036 downwards.
TGTACGATAGCTGATATTAGGTCATTCTAACTTTAAATGAGGTCACCTCAAGTCAACATCTGACTCTCAACACTCATAGATGTACGATAGCTGATATTAGGTCATTCTAACTTTAAATGAGGTCACCTTAATTCAACCACTGAATCACACCACCATTACGTGTGTATGTCTCTCATTATGTGTGTATGTCTCTCTACTGTTAGGTGCCACTGTGTACACCTACCCCAGACAGCGACCACACTCAGGACCTGCCATCCAGCCTCCCTCCTCCACCTTCTCCCCCGACCAGGAACACACCACGCCCTCCAAGAGAACAAAGACGGACGTCCTGTCTCCGTTTGTCAATGAATACCATCATCATGGGAGACAACAGGGTGACCCCGACTGGCCATCGTTACATGACAGTCATGTGACCTCGTATCAGACTCAGAGGCCACGTGATAGTCATGTGAGATCACATGACACTCAACACGTTCAACCCACACATCCTGAAGCAAGACCACAGTCACACTTCCATCAATCATTCAGTAGTGATACAACTCACCCTCAGTTCCCTCCTGTGAGTACCAGACAACACTCTAACAGAGGGAGAGAGAGCTGGAGCGATTTGGGCAGGGATAGTCTGAAACCCCACAGCCCCCCTAATTCAGGACCCCCACAAGTTTCAACAATTTCACAGACGAGGAGGGGGTCATTGGGTGGATTTTCAGATGACTTTAACCCCCTTGTACACAAAAATCCCAGTTCCTCTGGCACAGGGGCCGCTGGTGAGGTAACACAATCCCAATCCAGTGTCCGATATCTTGAAGTGTCACGAGCACTTCAAGAACAACGCTTGAGTAGGAAGAGATCTTCGGCCACCAGCGAGAGTGACGGGAACGGTACCCTTGACACAGAGTACCAGCACCTTATACCAGAGGACAGCCAGGACGAGCTGCTGACCAACCAAACCGAAACTGAAAGCAGTGCCCCTCAACTGCACCAACAGCAGGAGAGTACAGTACCAAGACCACCCCCTCAATTCCTCAAGACACCCAGTCCTGCCAACCTCCATAAGGACTCTCCAAAGTCCAATAGTGCCCAAGATATTAGAGTTGGGTCAAAACGACCACAACAGAGAATTAGGTCGTACGAAGCATCACGTCGCTCTCTGAAAAGGCCATCAGAGCTGATGAATTTCCGTAGGTCGGCTAGTGATCAGCATGGTGGTGGGTCGAGCGTGGTTTCGAGCCTGGCTTCCAGGAGGTGTTTTTCTGATTCCGAAACCAGAGAGAAATCCAAGGAAACTGAGAGAAAACGTGTCAGTGGAAGTCTCCATTCCAGTCCACCTCCAGTTTGGGATTCACCTCATCTTGATCCTCAGACCATTCCACCCTGGAATACATTCACTAAGGGTAACAGTAGCAATACACCTGACCATCCAATCCCTATCATTAACCACCCCGAGAGGGAATCACCTCAAGAAGAAGCTACCCATCAAACCGTTGAAGACCAACAAGGGAAGGAGCCTGGAGAGCCTATGCAGGTATCTCCAACCAACACACATAGTTTTGAGATGTCCGACAAACTAAGTGATCTTTCAACAAGTGCTCAGGTAGGAGGTGTGACATCAAGTATTGACGATGATTCTGTACTACACCCAGCTGTCGAGAACGCAGAGGTGCAGGTGGCCGCTGCTTCGGGAAGTGAATTGAAGTCACTAGTCCCTGGTGAAGAGCAGGGTAGAGAATACTGGAACGGACAGTTTGGTAGCGATTCCACTAGCCAACAAGCAGGGAATGAACAGATGGAATATGAAGGTCATGGTAGAAGTGGTGGAGATGCAGGCCACCATTCTACCTTTGTCCCAGCAGATGGCAGTGCCAATAGTGTCAACTCAACTGGCAGTGAGGCAGTACAACCATCACCTGTTGATGTGTCTCTGCAGCACTTACCAAACCAACCATCTTCTGTTACTCCACACTGGTCTTCTGGTGAACATCACCCTCGGGATACAGGTGAAAATACACATGATTTTCAACCGGCGTCCGGTGTCCCTACTGTGACTACAATGTACAATGGACCACACATCATGTCCCCAATAGCAGAGGCCAGTCAGGAATTCAGCACACAGCAAACAACTCCTCAGACCTTCTCTACATCGCAGACACAGCACACTCAGTTTACCCAGAGCATGCACTCCCTCTCTCCCCTCCCCGAGCAGACTACAGAACATGTCCCGAGAATAAGCACTTCCCCTTTCCGTCATAACGCTCTAGGTGACACCGTTGCAACCCCACTTTCTCCCGGAGGTGTTAGTGACAATACAAATGTCAGTATCACTTCTCAAGTTGCTAGAGTCGTGGATCGATCTCAAACTCCGCAGCTGGAACCTCCAAGTACAGGCAGCGATACTTCGCGAAGCTTAACCAGATCTTCAGAGGTTGACACCTCGACACAACCCACTGTTCACTATCTCCCACAAGATAACGATGGTTTGAATATCCCCGAAGTCACACCAGCTAGTCCCAGTATCGTACCCAAGCCATACCCACCACAGTCCGTTCCACAGAGTGCAGTTGATGTAGTCGAACGATCGTCACAAGTCACCCCAACGCCTGATATGGCTAGTACTGCTTTCATTGAAGCTGACCAGAGGTTGGAAGAACAGGAGCATGACCTCAGTGCTCTGACATCACGAGGGGAGGAGCCACATGGAGGGTCTGTTAGCTCCAGAGGTTTACAGAGCTCGGGCACTCACCATAGTACAGTTTCGGAGGGTAACCGAGAGAGGTATGATGCAAGGATATCAACCTGGAGCACAACCAGTGCACCTGTTGGATATGGGTCACAGTCTCGCCAACACAGGAGAGTACAAAGGTTAAGCTACCCGAATAGTATGAATGGAGCCAGTGCCCTCAGCGATAGCGTTGCAGTTCAATTCCGTACCAACAGAAGGACGGCTCCGGCGAACCAGGTGGGTCTAGTTGATCACACTGGCTCTATGTCACAAGGACGAAGACGACACCGAGGAAATCACGGAGCACCCGACTCGAGACATCACTACACCGTGCATCGTATTTCACAAGATCTGGAGATGATGACGCGAGCAATAGAAGGAATGGACTCCGGGAGACTTCCAGAGAGAGTAGATCACATGACTGGAAGAACACCTGTCACCAGAGAGGGTAGACTACAGACGAGAAACTCCTCTTCTCCCTCTCCTTCTCGAGTTCTGTCCCCAGTTGGGAATCACGGAGGGAGGTCTAGTTCTCTTGTGTCACCACCAAATAGATATCACTCAAATGCCGATACAAGAGTGTCATTTCAACAGTACACTCCAACCAGATCTTCATCAGTGGAACCCTCTTCATCCCATCATCGAAATGGTACCAGACCCGCAGATTCCCAAGCTCACAGAGACAACAATCTATCCAACCTTGACTTTGACCAGTCACCAAACTTGCACAATTCCATGATGGGTGGTCTCTCCCAGATCCCGCCTAATGACGAGAGTGTGGATCTAGTCCGCCATGCCTCCATCGAACTAGGAGTGGCCCACCTGGCACAGTCAGGAACACCGACACAACCAGTTGAAAGTCATGTCCTATCTCCACCTGTACAGTTTCCATCAGCAGTGGAAGAAGTCCATGCCACCCCTCAGCAGGTTCCTGTTGTCCACCCACCCCAAGCTGGACCTGATACATTTGATTACCTCCCACCATACTCCCCACCAGTGGCTGTGGAGCAACAACCTAACCAAGTCGTGCAAAGAGCTCCTGCAGTAGTGCCAAACGAACAGCAGGTCTACCGCGACCCTCCTCCCAGCTATGAGGAGATATTTGGCCAACAGAATGGAGGGAGGCAGCGTCAGAGGCAGAGACATCCGTCACGACACTCCAGGAATCGTCAGGAGGAAGACAGAACTCAAAGAGGAGGAGAATCCAATCCTCAGTCGAATCGGTCCTCTCATAGAAGTGGGAGTCGTTCCTCTGGGCACAGGAGGCTCCCCTCACTGACGAGCCTGTTCAAACGAAGTCGTAGACACTCCTCCCACGATTCTCATTCATCGGGACATCGTAACAACAGGGGACAACCCCGTGATAATACCAATCAGGTACCTTCATCAACATCCAATAATGACAATATTGGTACATCAGGCACATCTGACAGACCACACTCAGCTTTACTAGAGTCATCAACACTACAGAGAACTGCTAGCTGGGTTGCTTCATACAATCAAACTCCCAGACCCATTACTGCATACCAGCAATTAGAACAGGGGTTCCGGGATTTCAGAACCGGAGATAACGTCTCGGCCGTCAGTTCTTCAGGAACTAATGCACACACTGCCAATCATTCCCACATGTCACGAGGTGGTACCAGTAACTCGACAATGTCATCTCATTCTCAGCCCACACACACACACCACCAACTGCCGACCAGTGCAGCTGGACTGCCATCCTATCGTCACCCCCCTCCTTTCCTACACACCTCCCAAGACCCCGCCCTCCACGTTCAGAGACAACCCACCTACACCACATCTCAAGACACAAACACACAAAGAGAGAGAAGCTACCTTCAAGATGCTTTACCTCACCCTCGAAGACAAATGTTACTAGTCTCTCCATCTTCCCACACCCTCGTTCACACCAGAAGTGCTCACCTCAATCTCTCCCAGCCAAACATCCCCCTTCTCCCTAGCAGTCAAGACAGTCCTTACTCTTCAGGCAGCTCATCTCAAGTCCCTCTCTTTCGGAGGGTCCTAGCACACCCACCGAGAACACGACCAATGTCATCTCTAGTCACCTCTGCCGAGTATGGTCGGGTTGGAAGTAGCATGACATCAGTAAATGCTGTGAATTCTGAATCCAATGAGACAAGAACTGTACTTTCGTCAGCCATAGAACGGCTGAGGAATGACGAGAGGCAAATGGAAAGACCTGTCCTTAGCGGTCCTGGGGACCAACAGTGGGAGGGTCGTGATAGCCAGCCACCACGACAACCCTACCTCCCATGGCAGCTGGACACACAGAGAGATAACGAAGGCGAAGAGCCTAACCTTGCAGCGAATGGTAATTCTAATAACGATAACCCGTCTCCTTCCTCGCTGTACCAATCTCCGAATGCCACTCCGACCGGGAGCCCAGTGATGAGAAGACGTCCGTTGTCTGTAGCCGGAGAGGAGGGTAGAGCAGGCACCAACCAGCAGTCTCAGACTCAGACCAGCGAGAATGTAGGTTTGCAGAATGGGAATGAAATGCCGGGAGGTGGAAGTGGCAGTAGAAGAGTTAATGGTGATAAGTCCAACTCACAGCGTTCCACTACCCGGATCCGTGCAGCAAGACGACTGACCCAGGGGCTGAGCAGCTCAGACGATGAGATGGCTGGAGCAGTCTCGTCTTCCTCGTCTCAGGGAAGAGTGAGACACAGACGAAAACGTGGCGATGGTAGCTCACGATCAAGTAGCCGCAACCAGAGTCAAAACAGTACCTTCGTAGGCCCCGTGGACCCTCCAACTCCCCTATTTTTCCCCTCGTTCCAGTCCCAAACCACAGAACTGTTCCCCGACAATGGAATCTTCTCTGCCCTTTCTAATACCTTGACACTTCCGAGTACTGTTGCAACTGGTACGTCACATGACAGTCATGTGATGTCACAGTGTCAGTCACAAGAGCAGCAGGTGGAGGTAGTGTCACAGACTGCACCACATACTGCCTCCCAGCCAGCCCAAGAGGAGTCACGTGACCGGTCACGTGACCAGGCTGCAACTCCAGTAGACACATCACGTAACCCTACCATTACAAGTGAAGTCGGTAACGACAGAGTGACATCATCACATGACCAGCCCCCACCACCACAGAGTGGATCACATGACCACATTGATGTCATCACAGTTCCACAACTCCGTGAAGTGCAACACAACGGCACAGAAGAGCGAGACTCAGGTGAGCATACCTCAGTTGATAAGTATGTAAGTCCAGGCAATCACAGTACCACTAACATACATTGCTAATGAGGGCCAACTAGCCTGAAACAGCTCTCCGCCATTTGCCTGGTTTGCTCTGCACACCTATCACAGTGCCAAAAAACTAGATGTACACATTCAGGGTTTATTTCAGAAAGCTTGACAAGGGGGGGCGAACCACACATACGAGAAATCTTGAGGGGGTAACATGAAAACACATCTGGCAGTATATGAGGAAGGTCTCTGACTTAAGGGGGGGCAAAACTTTTTAAGGGGGGGGGGGGCAAATGCCCACTCTTGCCCCCCCCCCCCCCAAAAGAAACCCTGACATTGCTAATGAGGGCCAACTAGCCTGAAATAACTCTCCACCATTTGCCTGCACACCTTATTTCGTATGTTCCACTGAGTGATATATATACTTTCTCTCACCAGCTACTCCAGCTACTGCTCAAAGTGTCACTACTGACACAGCCCAGACCACTCCCAGCAAGTCCTGTGGCCACGTGTGTGGGGCTGGACAGATGGAGGTCTGCTGTGAGTGTATGCAGTCCTTCAGTGACATCACCAGCTTCTTGGAAAGCTGTGAGATATGTGAAAGGTGAGCTGCATTGATATCACACAGTACAGTAGTACTGTGTATATAGGGATTGCTATGGTCTATCCCCATTGAAAACCATATATAAGGATTTTGTTCATTTTCACTTTCAATTTGAAGTTTCACTTTTGGTATTTCAGGTGTGTTGATGTACATAGCATGTCTGTGTCCCAATCTTGTCTCTGTTCATTTTTATGCAATCCCTATGTCACACACTTCAAATTTCCTAAATTTTTTATTGACTTGTCTTCTTTAAGAGACTGAAGATTTGGGTTTATTGCAGACTTGATTTGTATCCAATTATGTCATTCACATTATGTCAGCTGGGTTAGGACTGGCTAGGATAGAGGTGGCTGGCTAGGTAGGGCTAAGGTTAGGCTAGAGCTCAGGATGTTGATGATGTAATCCAATAGCGTGCTTACAAATTAAACCTGCCGTGTACCAGAGTTGGTACCTGAGGACGTGTCCTTGTTTCAGGGCTGGTTTCACCTGTTTTAATTTTGTCTCATTCCACAGACGTCGTTCCCTCAGTCAAAGGTGTAACTGCACTCCAAACAAACTCAGCAATTCCTGTCCGATCCACGGAGGTAGAGGTCAGAGGTCACACCCAACTCCGGTAAATCCTCCCCGCACTACACACCCACCCAATCGTAAAAATAAAAGCTGTGTGACAATGTAGCATATGTCTATTATTTATAGCCAGTTTTGTCTGTCTTTTTTGTAGATGAGTTGTTTTGTTGTACAGAATGCATATTGTTACGTAATTAATGTGTTTGCGCATGCGCGTACGAGGTCGGGGTGGGGCTCGTTACGAATATGCCCACGCAAATGCACTGCAACAGTCCTTAGCAACCACAAAGTGTACGCAGTGGATCAGCTTAGTACAACGGCCAACGGCAACTGTACGCGCGCGCAGGGCATTCCTCTAGCTGCCCACGGTACATACAGTGTTGAACTGTGAACATGTCTCAAGAAGAAGGAGATGCCGTGGGTGATCAGCTCCTACTGGCCTGCCAGAATGGCGACGCACACACACTCCAGACCCTGATGTCGTCCGTGGCTGGACTAGACCTGGCTATGACGACGGAAGACGGAGTCACCCTTCTCATGCACACTATCATAGGCGCCGGTAAGCGCCACAGCACTAAGTGTTTGATGGCGTCCGAAGGCGTTAGAGTATGTAGTGCATGTGTATAGCTTTCCGACATCATAACCACCTGGAAAGGAGGGAGAGGGAGGGAGGGAGAGAGAAATACTATTTACAAGGGTCGTATTGGAGGCTGTGTTAATGTCATGTGTAGCTGCTCGTGTGTGTAGGCACGGGAGCCAATCCTGACGGTATGTACGTGGAGACTGTCCAGCTCCTGCTGCAGGTGTCGGCCCAGCCTCTGGACACTGTAGACACCAAGTACGGGAGAACGGCCGCTCACTGGGCAGTCTTTTACAAAAGACACGACCTACTAGCTCAGCTCATCTATGCAGGTTTGTAGAATTCAGTCCACACTGAAGTAAAATATTAGGGGGCGGGGCTGACTGCAAATGCTCCTCTGCAAGCCTTATAATTGTGACTTGCATATTGAGGGGCTGCCCCCTTACAAATTAAGGGGGGGTAGAGATTTAGACCCCCTCAGCCCCCCTTCCTACCCCTACATATTTTGAACAAGGGCAAATTATCACATTCCACCCACCCACTGTGTTAGGAGCTGAGATGACCACTCCTGACTTCAATGGCACTTCTCCATTTCACCTTGCAATAGATGAGACAGCCTTACTCTGTATGCAGGAGGTAATTAGGTAAGTTGACCATCATAATGGAGGCTGTGGGGATTGACATGTTTAATGTCTGCAGACTTTGGCCACGGGAGATATTGGAATATCCAGACACCGATGGCCACACCCCCTTAGAACGTGCCATTCAGGTATGTAGATACTGGGACTATATGGCATGTCTAATTGACCCTTCATTTCTATTCTACAGTTTGGGAATGTTGAGGCCTGTCAGGTACTGGTGACTGCTGGAGCCTCCGTCAATACAATGGACCAAGACACAGGTAAGAGGTGCCCCTATGATAATTACATGATCATCACCACCTCTCTTCGTTCCTTCCTCCCTCCATACCTCCCTCCCCCCCTCCCACCCTTCCTCACCCTCCTTCCCTCCCTCCCTCCCTCTCCCTTCCCCTCCCTCCCTCCCACCCTCCCTCCCTCCTTCCCTCCCTCCACCCCACCCTCCCTCCCTTCCTCCCTCCCTCCCTTCCTCCCACCCTCACCCTTCCTCCCCCTCAGGCCAATCCCCACTACACTTAGCAGCCCAAAATGGCAGTATTCCCATCACGGAACTCCTCCTCCAAAACGATGCCATTCTCGACCTAAACGATGCTAGTGGCATGACCCCCATACACATCGCCAGCATCGTGGGGTCGAGAGAGTTACTGGGGATCATGATAAAATTAGCTGGAGACGCAGTTCTCTCGCTCCCAGACGCCAGAGGAGTCACCCCACTCATGTATGCATGTGCGTATGGGAATGAGAATCTGGCCAAATACCTTTTGAAGAAGAAGGTTATTCTGCTCTAACCGTAGTTCTACCGAACTGTCATACTCATGAATATCATTTCATACAGGCCAACGTATTAGACTGTGATATGAATGGGAAGACAGCTCTCCACTGGGCAGCAGAGTGTCCCCAGGTATGTACTGGGACAAGGTAAAGCAAGTTGAAGCTAGTACTTGATTTGACTTGTAGGAGGGTGGGTGTGCGTGTGTTCAACTACTTGTCAAGAAAAACAGAGACCTCCTGGAGGCTAAGGTGAGCGTTCCATAAACTGCTACCTGTCAGAAGATGTCATGTTGTGATTGATAGAGTTATTGTGAACTTCATGCCCATATCTTGGATTTGTGATACACAATGTACGTACATGTAATACTTAATGTGTTCTTCCTGTTCCTTCACGTACAGGATGGCTCTGGTCGCACTCCCATACTCTGTACTGCCATGTCAGGCCAGGCCGACTCCCTCAATGCTCTTCTCAATGCAGGTAAAACATGAGGTGTGTTGTAATATGGTCAGCCTGAGACCAAGAGCTTTACAGCTGCTGGTACCGTAGTCAATTGGCTGGTGGGCTTCCTGTCCTCTCTGCACAATGTAGTGTGGCCTGTACTATAATCTCCTGCAGGAGCCGATATTGGTGTAGTCGACAATGACAATCATACAGCAGGACACTGGGCTACTGGTGAGTGGTACAGGTATTTAGTTTCTGGAGGACAAACACCAAAACCTTGTCAACAAAAGTTCTTCATCCACTAGCCATAGCCCTGAATATTTTGTTCTCAGACAATACAGCAAGACTGTTGGGCACATACAGTACATGTATACTAAAATGGAAACCTCAAAATTTCAATTCAAAATTCAGACTCCATAAGACAGCTAAGGGCGCTTTATCATTATATCAACATTATGGACACTTCATCTTATCAACACTTGAAATAGGACAGCTCACTGATCAGGACACCTTATTATCCTGTTGTTATCTCCCCCTCACTGCAGTAAGCGGCCAGCCCCAGGTTCTCGTGGCTGTCCTGGCAGCAGGTGGCACTATATCCACTGCTGACTCCCAGGGAGCCTACCCCATACACTATGCCGTTCAAGAGTGCAGAGAGCCAGAGGGTGAAGGTGAGCCAAGTGATGGAGCTTATTACCAAAATGTTTGAAAGGGGGTGAGGATTGTTACGTTAAGTTAACGTAACTCCCCTTCTCAATTACTGATGTTGCCTTTCTTTCTTTCATGGCTATAAAGAATGTCATGTGACTTTGTCATTGTGCTGTAAGCAAATTTACCCAACACACACCCATTAATTGCCACGTACTGTGTTAGTCCTACAGCAGCAAACAGTAGAGGTTTCAAGTGTCCTTTCATATTAATACCGAGTACAAAATACATAGTGTAGGGGAAGTGTTCCTCCCTTCAAGGACAGATAGCCTGCCTCCTCTGTCTATGGGATGGCCACCAGCTATAGCTCTTCCTCCTCCTTCTCTTGCCTCCAGAGTTCACTGACGAGGCACAGCAACACAGTGTCAACATGCAGGAGTGTCTGAAGCTCATTCTGGAACAGGGTGGAGACGTGGGTTGCCGTGACGCCCAGGGTATGACCCCTCTCCACTGGGGGCTGCAGTTTCCCAGTAAGTCTTGCTACATACTGCATACGATATGGCCAAATGGTATTCATTGACATCCTCTATCACCTTTTTCAATCTCTTAATAATCAGGATACCTTACTAATCAGGACACCTCATCTATCAGGACACCTCACTAATCAGGACACCTCACTAAATCAGGACACCTTACTAATCAGGACACTTCACTAAATCAGGACACCTTACTAATCAGGACACCTCACTAATCAGGACACTCCCTCTCGATCCAACTAGAGAGGTTCCACTGTAACCTAGCAACATATATTCCTCACAGACAACTTGGTGGCCTGTTCACTGTTACTAAGCAACGGAGCCGACCCCAAGGCCAAGGAACATGATGGACTAACTGGTATATATCTATAATCTTATTACAATATGTTCCCAATTCAGTAAATCATTATTATGGATGTGAGAATGTCCTTATATGGCTGTGTGTACAGGTCTACATGTGGCCGCTCGTCAAGGTCTCGCCGAGAACTGTCGATTCCTATTAGAGCACACCGGAGGGTCTGTTGCTAATGAACTAGACAACCAGGTACACAGGGTCAACTGACTGACCTGTACTGTGATATTGAAGTGCTGTGCTGCAGTCTATGGTGTCTGTGCATGTCATCTTCTTCTGTTTTGTGTGCCCATTGCCAGGGTCAAAGTGCACTGTTTGCAGCAGTTGAGAGTGGACAGTTGGAATGTGTGGAGTACTTGTTACAGATTAATCTCTCACCTAATGTGACTAATGTTGAGGGACGCAGGTACCACCCTCCCTCTCTCTCCCTGTCCCTCCCTCTCCCTTTCCTACCTCTCATTCATCTCTAGCTCACTCCCCCCCCTCTCTCTCTCTCTCTCTCTTTCTCTCTCTCTCTCTCTCTCTCTCTCTCTCTCTCTCTCTCTCTCTCTCTCTCTCTCTCTCTCTCTCTCTCTCTCTCTCTCTCTCTCTCTCTCTCTCTCTCTCTCTCTCTCTCTCTCTCTCTCTCTCTCTCTCTCTCTCTCTCTCTCTCTCTCTCTCTCTCTCTCTCTCTCTCTCTCTCTCTCTCTCTCCCCCCCCCTCCCCCTCCACACTCCCCACCTCAGCCCTGTCCATGTGGCCTCTACCATGGGGTTCACGGCTTGTCTCCAGCTGCTCCAAGCCTACCGAGCAGACCTCACCACCAGAAGTATCCATGGAGCTACCTCAATGCATGAAGCAGCTGCCAATGGACACACAGGTACAGTACAACCTCACTTAGTGGTCACCTCAGTTAGTCAGCCACCTAGTATATAGTGGTCACTGAGTAGAGTCCCTTAGTTATTGACACACATTTAAAGTAAACCTATATAATAAGGCCACCTCTCTATAACAGCCACTAGCTCCTGTCCCAAGGGTGACCATTATATGGAGGCTTCACTGTATTATCCACTTCTTGTTGGAGATAAGTGCACAAAAAACCTGTGCCCTTTCTAGGCAATATAGTCATCATTGACTACACTATGCACTCTTCTAGTGCTCAATATTATTCCGTATTGGCTCCCTTCGGAGCTCCTGTGGTGGTTCAAATTCTCATTCCTTACGTATCACTATAGTGGCTCTTAGTGCCCAGTCGCTCTTTCAGTTGCCATATTCTTCTCTGCTTCCCCCAGAGAGTCTGGAATATTTACTAAAGTGTGGTTGCCCCCCGGATGACCCTGCAGGCCCCTCCGGTGCGACGGCCCTCCACTACGCAGTGACCGAAGCCCACGGAGAGTGTGTCCACGCCCTGCTGCAGTATGGAGCTAACGTTAACGCTGTGGCCATTTCCGAAGTATGTTCAAGTTCTCCTTTCTCTCTGATCACAACATAAAACATTAAACATCAGATGTGTGTGTCTGGCAATTTTTCGGCAAGGATACTGATTGTAGTGCAGGCTGTCATGATTACTTCTCCTCTGTCTCTATTCAGGAGGAGAAGCTGACTCCTCTGGACTATTGTACTGACTATCATGAGATGACGGAGTATCTCAGGAAACACGGGGCTCTTCTAGGAGTGGAGATGTACCCTCCACAGGAGGTGGGTCATCATCATTAGTGTGGTCTGTAGAAGAGAGATGAGTAGTGTCACCCCCTCCCCCTCCCCCTCCCTCTCCTCCACCTCCCTCTCCCCCTCCCCCTCCCTCTCCCTCTCCCTCCCTTCCCCCTCTCCCTCCCTCCCCACTGTAACTATGTAGGAAGTGGCAGCTGATGATTTGAAGGTAGCAGAAAGTGAAGCTGAAGGTCAAAGTGCAGATGGGGCAGAACCAGTCACAGAATCTGTTGATGTTGCTTTGGACAAATCAGAGACAAGAGAACCCGGGGAATTGGAACCATCCAAACACGAGGCCGGCACAGCAGATGGTAGAGAGGAAGAAGGTGTGGTGGTAGCTCAGACCAGCCGTCCAGCCACTCCCGATCGGAGGAACATCACGTGGGAGGAGGCAGGGGGAGGGGCAATGACGAGAGAGGGGGAGGGGGAGGGGGAGAAGATGAGGAGACCAAGTCAACAGTCACTGGATAGAGTGGGAGTTGGTGTAAGTAGTGGAGGAACTGAATCTCGATCTGAAATGAAGACTTGTCAATTAACAGGACACCTTTTACTGCCCAACATGGACATATCAACCCCTGAAATCAGGACACCTCACTAATCAGGACACTGTTCTGTCCCAAGGGTGTCTGGATTAGAGAGGTTCCACTGTATAGCATTACTGTACACACACACACACACACACACACACACACACACACACACACACACACACACACACACACACACACACACACACACACACACACACACACACACACACACACACACACACCTCTGGTTGTTCTCTCAGGCTCTCAAACAGTCTGCTCCTCGTTTGCTGGAGAGAGCACTGAGTGTCCTGCGAGGTAGCCGCTCCCCTCCCCCACCTGGGTCCATACTCAGCAGTGCAGTGGGTTTCTATGCAGCCCACACTACAATACTGGCTGCAACCATCATTGGTCAGTCCCCATACCATACAACCTCACGTCTTCATTCCAGACCATTGTCCACTTCATCACAGGTTCATCTGTGGGGTCAAAGGTGACTAAAGTGGCTGAAAAAGTTGCTACGGATACGGCGGAAGATTTGAAGAAAGCAGCTGGCACTTTTGAGGGTGATATACCAGGTGATGATGTAATGATGATTGTCTATCCTTCAATATGGTGTCCAATTGATTAACCCCTGCCTCCCTCCTTCCCTCCCCCTCCCCTCTCTCCCTCCCTCCCTCCCTCTCATGCCTTCATCTCTCTCCCCCCCCATCAGACCTGGTGTGGTTGCGTGAGCCCCCTCCAGCCCCCACCCCTCCTCCTCTGATAGAACTCCACCCTCCCACTCCCTCCCCCTCCCCCACCCCCTCCCTCCAGATCACATTTGAACCACTCGAGAGAAGAATGAGAAAAGCCAAAGGTTAACTGTCATATCAAAACATCTAATCAGGATGCCCTGAAATACAGACACTTCGATAAACAGGACACTTTTGTCGTTCCAAATGCCATGTTTGTGTACAATTCTACCCCTGAAATCAGGACACCTCACTAATCAGGACACTTTCTTCTGTCCCAAGGGTGTCTGGATTAGAGAGGTTCCACTGTAGTTAACAAGCACACACACATACACACACACACACACACACACACACACACACACACACACACACACACACACACACACACACACACACACACACACACACACACAGCCCAAATGGACATGACCAAGAGCCCAGGCTACAGGGCAGTAGAGGAGCTACTTAAGGCACAGACCACTCACATGACTCTCAGGAAACAGTTTGAAGGAGCCAGAGTCTCTGAAATGACACTTGCACAGAGAGAAGTGAGCAATAGCCACAGTAACTCTTAACTCTCCAAGATGATGGCTGTATGTATTTACCAGCGAAATAACATTTGGTGCTGTGGTTGTATTGTGGCAGGCATTTGCAGCAGAGGAAGTCAAAGAGAAGGAAGCTGCTGATGCCATCCTGAGGAGGCTGAATGGGAGGATCAAAAGGGCAGACAGTGAATCAGAGGTCAGATATAAGTTAACCCCGCCTACTAATCAGCCCCCCACCCACCCACCCCCCTCTCTCCCTCCCTCCCTCCCTGCCTTCCTGCCTCCCTCCCTCCCTCCCTCCCTCTCCCTCCCTCCCTCCCTCCCTCCCTCCCTCCCTCCCTCTCTCCCTCTCTCTCTCTCTCCCTCTCTCTCTCCCTCTCTCTCTCACCCTCGCTCATTTGCTCACTCCCTCTCTCACTCTACAGCAAGTACATGAGGCGTTGGACCAACAGCTCCGTGCTGCGAGAGAGGAGAACGAGAAGATCAGACAACTAATGGGGAAGATGGGCGTGAACCCCAGACCCACAGTGGCCCAGTGGCTGGAGCAGAAGAAGCAGCAGAAGAAGAAGGCAATGCAAGAAGCACTCATCAGCTGGGACAGGTGAGGTCACAGTGCGTTCCTCTTGGCTGTATGGAACATATGGATATAATGGTCACCCTTGGGACAGGAGCTAGTGGCTGTTATAGAGAGGTGACCTTATTATGGAGGTTTACTTTAAATGTGTGTCAATAACTAAGGGACTCTACTCAGTGACCACTATATACTAGGTGGCTGACTAACTGAGGTGACCACTGAGTGATAAAAGCAATCATTTCCTTACAGGAGCAAACCTCGGAGAGAGACGGCAATACTTGTCCAGCAGATGCTGACATCTCAGAGGGCAATGAAGCATGCCGCCTGGGGTGCCAGTAAGGACATCAGTGCAAAGATTAGAGCCATGAAAAGAGAAGGTAAAATAAATTGACAAGTGCAGTGAGCCCACCTAGGGCGATTTTTCTATGTACAGGTTCGAATCCCACCCGAGGCAGTTTTTTTCTTTGAAAAATAACTGCCTTGGGCGAGTTGTATTGTGTTGCTTTGTCTTTCTGTTGTGTTGTGTTGCCTTGCCTTTCTTTCTAAGCATCTCATGGATGATTACGTCATGTGACAGGCACTGTACATACTGTAATGTTTTACATTACTTCTAATTTTACACCATTTATACTACACGCAAACATGCAGGAAGTTGTCAAAATGACACACGCTTGCGTTGCACGTAAAACCTCGGCAACTTTCGGGGCCCAGGTGAATGCAAATAGACATTAGGTGGGCTCCATCTGCTCGCTAAATATGTTTGCTGCATTAACCTTGTTTAAACCCCAACAAGTTACTTTAATTATTACACACCATTAATATTTCACATGCTTCTTTCACATGTGAGGTCAACACACAATGTTCACACATGACCTCAGTGTCACATTCACAATGTTAAGTGTTCTAGTAATAGTCACTGATAATTTTTGGTTTCTAACTCCAGAACTGCTGGGACCTGCCCATCTTCCCAACTCCAAACCACTAACCATCTCATCTTCTCGCCAGTTCCCTCGCCCTCCAACATACCCCAAGATAGAGATGGCAGCTGATAAATCAATTGGTAAATTACAGGGCCCTCCCATCAAGAGAAGTCGTCGTAAACCATCAGTCAAACCGAAGAAGACACTCACTTCTAAGTGTAAGTCATGGACATTGACGTAACTACCATTAGGGCAGGTGGGACAGTTACCCCACCGCTTTCAACATCAATAACTTAGCATAGTGCAGTTATGGTATCACCACATAGGATGCATAGCCTGGGAACAAGGCTAGTTTTATAGCCTAGCTTGCCCCTTCACTATGATTAGTCTAGTTACATGTACACCCCTGTCAGGGTTTCTTCTAGGGGAGGGGGCAAGAGGGGGCATTTGCCCCCCTTAAGTGAAGCAGACCTTCCCCATATACAGCCACATGTGTTTTAATGTTACCCCACAAGATTTCTCGTATATGCAGTTCGCCCCCCCCTTGTCACTATTTCTGAAATAAACCCTGCCTGTTAAAGTCTTGCCTCTGTAATCAGATTCCAATCTTGTGTACATACTATTCACATTACATGGTTTATTTGATACAGCTCCTCTGACAGTTAATAGCTCTGTTCGTGCTACTCCACAAGGCTTCCGCAAGATTAGGGAACATGATGTTGCCACGGGTACACTGTCCCCACGGCAACAACAGTCCACCCCATCCGAGACTATCAGTGAGGAGATGTGGCAGATGGGACACAGCTATGGTGAGAGACCCTCTGCCACGTATGGTGTGCCCCTTTAATCAGAACTCCTAATTGGCAAGTGGAGCAAGTCCACCTAGTCCTGTCAATGGGCTGATTTTTCTTTGTGATAGGCAATGTACATACCGTAATGTTATATGTGCTTCTAATTTTGCCCTCTCTGCTCGCCAACAATGCATAGCAGTTAGCAATGTAAACACCACAAGAGAACTCTTAGTCTACATACATTTCAACCACTGAAATGAGCCCACTTCCTCTCTCAATTGTATGTAGTAATATGTGTTGAGTGTCCCTATAATGAGGACTCCTAATTAACAATGTAAACACCACAAGAGGAATATCCCTACATACCTTTCAACCACTGAAATGAGCCCACTTCCTCTTACAGTAGTATGTAGTAGTAGGTGCTCTCTACAATTGGGCAAGTGGTACCAAGCCCACCTGGGCATTCAGCTGGAACAATTTATATCCTATCACTGTTGGAGATACATACCTTTTACATGTACAGCTTCAATATTTCTAATAATGTGTAAATAGGCAAATGGTGTGACCACCAAATATACAATTAAAGCAACATTTTTGAGTTAAAATACATGAAATATGCCATGCACTTTGGCTAAAGTTCCTATCAATTCCTTAAATTTCACCTTCACTTTTATGGCTGCATTTGGATGTGTTGGAAAATTTCCTGCACTTTTCTTCAAAATTACGACAAAGTGTAGGAACCATGTATCCTACACTTTTAAAGTGAAGGGTTGATTTTCATCAAAGTGGTCTGTGATTTAAGATTTCCAATAGAAACAACTGTTTCCTATTTATTTTGGAACATATTTAATCCTGTACTGTCCCTAATGTTAATCTTTCAGCTGTGTGACTAGGTGGGTTCACTTGTTTACATCATGGGTTGAGCAAGATGAGAGATAAGCCACTGTAAAGCAATGCAGCTGGAATAATCTCTTATATCCCATCCATGTTGTACATACATACCTTTTACATGTACACACAGTTTCAATTTCTTAATCCTGTGCATTGTGGCTGTTGTGTGTTTTATGTATTGTGTGTGTTTGTAGATTGTGCTCCTTTCTTTGGTCTACATCTTCCTTTCTTCTCTCTTTGTTTTTCCTTGTATGTAGTGTGCTGTACACAGGATTGTTTATGACCCTAATGTTAGCTGTAAGGCTAGGTTCACTTGCTTATACCATGGGTTGAGTATGACAAGAGATAAAAGAGTCGCTTTTATAGGGTTTGTCCCAGCATTATGGTTGTGGTTATGGGTTGACAAAATATGCTAGCATAATTTTTTGACTAATAGGTGAAGTTTCAATGCTAGTGACTAATAGGCAAAGATTGCTTTAGTCTCAGAGCAGATATCATGGGGAGCAGCATGCAACTTAATGCTCTTAGTGCAACCCTCTAGCGCTGCAGTTGAAAGAGTCTGTTTGATGCTTGAGAACAGTTTTTCTAAATAGCAAAAAAATCCCTTGAGGACTATAATATCTTTGACAATCGCAAGAAATAATAATGTACTTTTGTTATGTGATCTTGTCAAGAATATTGTTTGAATAATAGGTGATAATGTTTGAATAATAGGCAAATTTTCTTAGCATAAAAGAATAAAATTATAGGCCAAAAAATTAGCATATTTTGTCAACCCCTAGTTGTGGTGTATGGAATAATATGAATATCATTACCATTCATCTAGTTACATATACTTCCCTATACCGTTTCTTACATACAGCACAAGGCAGGTTTAATCCCACAAAGCTACCACGTACAGCCACGCCCACCTACCTCAGAGCCACAGGACCAAAGAGTGCCCATGCTACACGAACACTTCATTTCTTGCCACCACAACAATATCGTGCCGAGAAACAGGAGCAGAAAAGGCAGAGGATGATGTTAATGAAGGAATATATGGAGGAGAATGGACTAGAAGAGGTAGTGCCACAACCACCTGCAAAATCTTTCCTGGCGATGCAGTCGTTAGAATTTAGTGGGAAAGGGGTGGGAAGGAGGGAGGGGGAGAGGGGGAGGCGAGCGTCATTTGGAAATACTACAGCTCAGTATCACTCATTAGCAGATAACATTGGTGGGCGGGGTCAGTTTCCAAGGAAACCAAGAAAACGTGCCTCTTCAGTAGAGATCCCAGTACTTCCGATGACTGTCCTCAACCCTCCCCTCAACACCCCATCACCTGTTAACTGTTAGCATTAATTGTAGTGTTTTATAGTTTTATACTTTTTAAAATTTTGTCAACCTCATTTACCTATACATGTATGTACGTTTGTTTATGGTGCCTATATATAATAAAAACTTACAGTACATATAAAATTGTGGTATATAATAGCTGTTGATGCATGATGAACGAAAAGAATGACCTGTAAATCTAAGTTCACATGCATAACTTGATCATGAACCAGCTGCATTTTATAGCCACTTTTTCTGGACATACATATGGCAGTTTCTCTTCACCAGCTTCAATAGTTTCTCAGAGGTCACTGACTAATGCATGCATGTGTCCACATGTGATGCAACTTCCTCCACATCCTTTGTTTGCAGCTGTGTAATAGTTTTGGGAATTGCAGTGAGGATATATATGGACATGCTTTCTGTTTCCATTGTCTTTACATGCATATTACTCTGACCAAAGACTGTGTGAATGTGCACTCCTACTGCCGAGTAGTACAACACTTGACCTGCCACATGAACCTTGAACATTTAAGAAGAGGGGAGTTTTAGTGAGGAAAGAGGTTAGACCTTTTAGAATAACACCAGGAGTAGCCATGACTATACTTGGTTTCTCAGTAATGAACTACTTCCTGAGATAGTGGCTCTAACAAGCGGTATAAAAGAAGGTCAAGGTCACACAGGCTCTACCAATAGCAGCTATGAATGATTATCTCTGAAAGAAAAACTACCTCAGGTAATTTATATATGTGTATATCATAAAGCAGTATTAGTGGTATACTACACTATCCTTTTATTGCAGATATGATAATGAATTGGAATTTTCTATGCTGTGTTCTGCTCGTGATCCAATTCACTCACTGGTCTGTGGCAGAGAAGTCACTGCCTGAGAACAAAACATGTGAAGGAAACATATGCCAAGTCACACCCAGTAACATACACCATATCCAAGAAATGATCAAGTCAGACCGAACCTTCACTTTTAAGAATGGAACTTTTCAATTGAGAATGAAACGATTTATCGTCATTGAGGATGTTTCCAATGTAGCCATCAATGGAGGTGGACTAGTGAGCCACATTGAATGTTCTGAAGGAGCAAGATTTGGCCTCTATTTCAGAAATGTGACCAACATCACAGTTACAGGTCTGAATATAACCAACTGTAGTGACCGTATACCACAAAATCTAGTACAGTACATACCACCCAGTGCCAACCCATGTGACCACAAGCCCTGTAGAAGGATGCCTAGTGCTACTATTCTTATACAAGCATCACAAAATGTGACTTTGTCGAGAATGCACATATCACACTCTCCTGGTATGGCGGTAGCTGCCATCAATGTACCAATATCAAAACCTGAGTTTCAACCCACGGGAATGTACCCTACATTGAGCCAACGACTGCCACGGCAAGCCAAGATCAAATGTGAATTATCTAATCCTCAATCTTGTATTCAGCCTGATAAGGAGAACAACTATGACATTGAGATAAGAGACAGCAGTATTTCAGACAGCCAGAGAGGCTCACTGATACTACATCGCATATCAGCAAAGTTGTCTCACAGTACACTCAATAATAACAGCATTGGAATACTATCAACAAGTTCTGATATGATGATAGAAGATGTAGACGTTTCACACTCTCAAAAGATATTACTAGAGGGAGGGAGTGCTTTCATCAGTGGGAGTGTGAACTTCAACCAAAGTTCACTTTATATGAGAAATTTTTATCTGACAGTGGATAATAAATTCTCCGAGTTTTTAGGTCAAAATGGTACAGCAGTCTTTACAGCCATCGATAGTGAACTGGACATTAGTAACAACTCAAAACTGTCGTTCAAAAAGTGTAACCTATCAGCAAATTCCTCTGCACTAATTATTATTGGTACTAGCATTAAAGTACAAGACAGCTCAAGTATGGAGTTCACAAGTAATATTGCGAGTGACATGGCATCAATCTTTGCATCAATTCAGAGCACTCTAATTATTGGTGGTAACTCATCTTTGATTCTTAGTGATAACTTTGTGAATAATTCATGGCTACTTATGGCTGGGTTTGATAGTAGGTGGACCACCACAGGGGAAAATGATGTAATTACAATTGTAAATAATACAGTTATTGATGGAGGAAATGTTGCTGAGTTTCACAATAGTACTGTGAGACTACACAATAATACACATGTATTATTGAAGAACAATTCAGCATTGAGAAATAGCAGTCTACTTGCTGTGAATAATGCCACCTTCAAACTTAGCAATAACTCAAAACTGTTGTTCACAAAGTGTAACCTATCAGCAAATTCCTCTGCACTAATTACTATTGGTACTAGCATTAAAGTACAAGACAGCTCAAGCATGGAGTTCACAAGTAATACTGCAAGTGACATGGCATCAATCTTTGCATCAATTCAGAGCAATCTAAGTATTGGTAGTAACTCATCTTTGATTCTTAGTGATAACTTTGTGAATAATTCATGGCTACTTATGGCTGGGTTTGATAGTAGGTGGACCACCACAGGGGAAAATGATGTAATTACAATTGTAAATAATACAGTTATTAATGGAGGAAGTGTTGCTGAGTTTCACAATAGTACTGTGAGACTACACAATAATACACATGTATTATTGGAGAAAAATTCAGCATTGAAAGATAGCAGTCTACTAGCTGTGAATAATGCCACCTTCAAACTTTACCACCGATCTAAATTAGAGTTACTAGGAAACAAAGCGGAGGATAACAGCACACTCTTCATGATCAGTCAGAATATTAGTTTTTACAATACCACGCATGTATCCATCACACACAACACTGTCACACGAGACAGTAGTATCATCCTGCTTCAGCCAACACCGTCTGGACTTGCACAAGATGAAAACAGCATATACTACAAAACTCTAA
The DNA here is from genome assembly GCA_963970385.1 of Theonella swinhoei. NCBI lineage: Eukaryota > Metazoa > Porifera > Demospongiae > Tetractinellida > Theonellidae > Theonella > Theonella swinhoei. The sequence goes on along the minus strand of OZ019949.1, from coordinate 1,014,073 downwards.
TAGATCATGAAATTCAACCAGAAGATGACATTGATAACGTTACAGGAACTGACAACATTTTAATACAGGGTTTTACTACATCACTAATTAACGGCTTTAACCTAATAATTGACAAGCCTGATGCTTTAGTTGTTGATGATTCATCACTTCAGGGAATAACAGCCATCATTGAACACAGTGATGATGCAATCATATCCCTTGTAGAGAACACAATAACTGAACAAAGTGTTGGACTGAGATGCTCTCAATGTATGCTGTTAAGTTATCATTCAGCAAAGTTGGTTGTTACAAACAACACATGCAATAGTTCTTCCTATGTCATCTTACTAAATAATGCTACTACACTCATACAGGATATGGCAATGGTTAATGTTGCATACAATGAAGTGTTCAATGATTCTTCAACACTACTTATCCAACATGGACAATTAACAGTTGATCGTGGAGCACATTTCTCTGTCATTGGAAACAATGCCACGAATGGATTTTCAGTACTCTTCTTCTCGACAGTAGTTCATTTCCTCGGAACTGTGTTGGTATATGACAACATGTTAACTGATTTTGGGGCACTAAATGTTATAAACTCACAAGTTCATTTCCAGGGCCAGCTGGAGTGCAGTGGAAATAAAGCTGAAAGTGGTGCTATCATTGCAGACAACAGTGACATTTACTTCACCGATGAAGCAAATTTCTCAAAAAATTCAGCATATAATGGAGGTGCCATCAGTCTGGTATCATCAGTCATGCATGTCACACCTAATGCCACTGTAGTCTTCACAAGAAACTTTGCCAGTGGTCTTGGTGGTGCTATCTACATTACCAACCCCAGAACAAGATTTATATGTGATGCTCTTTCCTCCACTGCTGCCTCCTGTGCATTTCAAGTTCTGGATGGCTCTCCAGATAATTGTGATTTCTTCTCACTCGAATTCAACCAAAATACAGCTAAAATTGCTGGTAATGCAGTGTATGGAGACCGCACAGCAGCATGTATACCAAGTAACAGTAGCTTATACTGTACCAACTGCTCTGCACCCGATTTCTCAGCTATATACCACTACAATGGATTTGGCAATTCTTCGGACTTGTCAAATTTCACCTCAGATCCAACTAGAGTATGTTTCTGCAAGGACGGCATTCCAGACTGCTACCAATTTATGAAGAGTATTACTGTTACTGCTGGAGAGATTTTCCATCTCTCGCTGGCGACAGTGGGGTATGGACTGGGGACAGTACCTGGATCGGTAGTTGCAAGAACCAACAAACAGAAAGTTCGTGAACCTGGTAAGAATTCATTTGGTAATGACTTACAATACTCACAGGACATCGGAACAGAGTGTAGAGACTTAAGCTACTCAATCATTTCAGAAAATGCGTCAGAGGGAATGCTTCTTGCTGTCAATACACTATCATTCGGTCGCTCTCTGAAGGAGGTACAAGCTGTGGTAGATTTTCAATTGACTAAGAACACTCAAGACATTAGTCCGATTTTACGATCACCTTACGACTCACTTCTTGAAACTTTCTTTCATATTCCAGTGTTTGTAAAAGTCATCCTCTCACCGTGCCCAGTTGGGTTCCAACTTGTCAATGGACGTTGTGTATGTGCTGAAATACTACTTGAGAACCAAATTGATATGTGTTCCATTGTGAACAGGACACCAGTAATACACATTCCATCTCCATACTGGGTTGGACTACCAGCAGATAAATCCTCACCAATCCTAATTCACACCCAGTGCCCCTTTGATTACTGCCAATCACAAGATACCAACATCACATCTGAGAACACAGACAGACAGTGCCAATTTGAACGTTCCGGTGTCCTGTGTGGTCAATGTAGTGATGGACTGAGTATGGTGCTAGGGAGCTCTGAATGTAAGAAGTGCTCAAATGTCTTCTTGACCACCATAGTGGTGTTTGCATTAGCTGGACTAGCACTAGTTGTATTTCTGACTCTGTTGAATATGACAGTCTCTGTGAGTACAATTAATGGACTGATACTCTTTGCAAACATAGTACAGGCTAACAGGTCAGCATTTCTTCCCCCTTCAATGGCCAATACCAGTGTCCCTATATCTGTACTGAGTGCATTTATAGCCTGGTTGAACCTTGACCTGGGGATTCCAACCTGCTTATTTGATGGTCTCACTACCTACGTCAAGACATGGCTACAATTTGTCTTTCCTCTCTATATAATGGCCATAGTGACAGTCATCATCATCACCAGTTACTACTCCACAAGAGTCACTAAGTTATTTGGCATCAATGCAGTGTCAATACTTGCTACACTAGTCCTTCTCTCTTACACAAAGATCCTCCGTATTCTAATTGCAGCCTTCTCCTTCACCACTATCAAAGGGACTCAAGATCACTTCAGTGTAGTTTGGCTCTATGATGGTAACGTAAGATTCTTTGGACCAAAACACTCCATCCTCTTCCTCACAGCTCTACTAGTACTCCTTCTGCTGGGAATACCCTACACTGCCATGCTGATACTTGCACCATGGATGCAGAAGTCCAAGTACAGATGTATATCAATGGCATATAATAAATTTAAGCCACTATTTGATGCCTATATGGGTCCATATAAGGATAACTATCGGTATTGGACAGGAATGTTACTTCTTGCTAGAGTAATCTTGATTGTGTTGTTCTCGAGTTTCACTAACACAAATGCACTGGATGGGCCTGTGCTAAACCTGTTTCTTCTCACTCTCTCAGCTTCATTTTTGCTAGCCATTACTGCAGCTGTTAAACCGTACAAGACAACTGTCAACAATGCCATCGAGGCATTCCACCTAACAAACTTGGTTGTCCTTGCGGCAGCCAGTCTCTACGTCTCAAACACGGAATCTGGTCCTGGGAACCAGGAATCCATCTATGTGACCTTGGTTGGAATATCACTCATCTTCTTCATCTATACGACCATTGGACATGGCTACTATCGACTCAACTCATGGTATACATCAAACAGAAGATTGAAAGCATCACCAGATCCTCAGTCAAGTGTGGAGCAGCAGTCGACAGTGGAGGGTAGTGGGAGGAGCACTGGAGAACTGACCCAGACTGAGGTGACAACTAGGGAGAGAAGTGACTCCATGTTCAGAGAATCGGTACTAGACTTGACCTGTTATGACTGATAACTTAACACACAATTGTCGTTGTACATGCACCCACATGCAGCCGCACCCACAGCCACACCCACAGCCACATCTATACTATTCTTAATTTAGCACAATACATTTTTCTGCATATCGTAAAATATAATAATAGTGTGACAACATCAATACTTTGTGAAGTTAAAGAAGTGAAAAAGTGTATGTCATTGGTCTCCAGAATGAGCAGGGCCACGGGGGGCTTTTGCTCCAAGATGATGGGGGTCTTGGGAGGGGTAATGAATTTGATAATGTCCCCCCAGGGGAGGGATGGGTGGTGGGGGCAGGTGACCACCATATCCACTCTGATCCCCACTGTAAAATATTAAGCTTAATCCTGATATGGTTATCTAAGTTGCTAAGGTTTCTGTAACTCTAATTACGTCCTTCCCAGGATTGGAATTCGAAAGGATATAGACAGCACTAGGTTTCTGTATTCTTGACCACTACATGTAGCTAGCTTCCAAGGGTATCAATCTTGACCACCAAGTTTCAGAGAGGATGGAATTAGTAATAGGCACAATGAGGAAATCGCAGAAGCCTTAGAGATGATGACACTTAATTAGATAACCATATCAGGGTTAAATAAAAAGATTTTTACAGTGTCCCTATGTCTGGTAATTAAAATTATAATCTCACATGCACATATGCATATGACCACATTCTGGACATATATATGTAAAATATAATACATGTGGCAGTTTCACTACACCAGCTGCATTTATATATTACACTGGCGTAAGAAGCAGGGGAGCATGGGGTGTGGTCTTTTATGGAAAAGACTACGCACCCAGTAACTGATAGCTGTCTACTTCCATTTTATATTAGTTTCAGAATGATTTTGGAGCATACAAATAACAAAAATGTCCTGGGGGAGCATGCCCCCAGACCCCCTAGCCTGAGTAGGTACATGTAGGTTGGGCCACAGTCATCCCCCCCTCCCTCCCCCCATCCAAAAGCATCTGTTTATGCCCCTGTATTGCCATATAGTCATAAGGTTTCTCAGAGGTCAATATATGACACATGTATGTCCACATATATATGATGCTACTTCCTCTACATCCTTTGTTTGCAGATGTGCAATAGTTTTGGGAGCTGTAGTGAGGATATAGATGCCTTGTCTTCACATGCACATTCTTACCAAGCACCGTGTGAATGTTCCCCTACTGCTGAGTTGTACAGCACTTCACCTGCCATGTGAACTAAGAACATTTGAGAAGAGGGGAGTTTTAAAAAGGAAAGAGGTCAGACTTCTTAGAATAATACCAGGAGTAGCCATGACTATACTTGGTTTCTTACAGGAAGTTGGTAATGAACTATTTCCTGAGATAGTGGCTGTAACAAGCTGTATAAAAGAGAAGGTCAGGTCACAGGCTCTACCAATAGCTATGAAAAGATTTTGAAAGAAAAGGTACCTCATGCAGGTAATTTATATATGTGTATATCATAAAGCAGTATTAGTGGTATACTACTATTCTTTTATTGCAGGTATGATAATGAATTGCAATTTTCTATGCTGTGTTCTGCTCGTGATCCAATTCACTCACTGGTCTGTGGCAGAGAAGTCACTGCCAGGGAACAGAAGATGGTCGATATGTAAAGGAAACAAGTGCCAAGTCACACCCAGTAACATACACCATATGCAGGACATGATTCAGTCAGACCAAACCATCACTTTCGAGAAAGGAACTTTTCAATTGAGAATGAAACAATTGATCGTCTTTGAGGATGTCTCCAATGTAGCCATCAATGGACATGGACTAGAGAGCCACATTGTGTGTTCTGAAGGAGCAAGATTTGGCCTCTATTTCAGAAATGTGACCAACATCACAGTTACAGGCCTGAATGTAACCAACTGTAGTGTCCGTATACCACCAAGTCTGGTACAGTACATACCATCCAGTGCCAATCCATGTGACCGCAAGCCTTGTAAAAAGACGCCTAGCGCCACTATTCTTATACAAGCATCACAAAATGTTACTTTGTCGAGAGTGCACATATCACACTCTCCTGGTATTGCTGTAGCTGCCATCAACGTACCAATATCAAAACCTGAGTTACAACCCACGAGAATGAACCCTACATTGACCCCACGTCTGCCACGGCAAGACGATATTATATGTGACTTATCTGACTTATCTTGTATTGAGGTGCCCTCAGAGCCTGATAAGGAGAACAAGTATGACATTGAGATAAGAGACAGCAGTATTTCAGACAGCCAGAGAGGCTCACTGATACTACATCGCATATCAGCAAAGTTGTCTCACAGTACACTCAATAATAACAGCATTGGAATACTATCAACAAGTTCTGATATGCTGATAGAAGATGTGGAGATTTCACACTGTCCTGGGACATCACTAGACAAAGGAAGTGCTGTTTTAAGTGGCAACGTGAACTTCAGACAAAGTTCACTTTATATGAGAAAGTTTAATCTGAGAGTAAACAGTGGTAGTGTTAAATTCTCTGAGTTTTTAGGTCAAAATGGTAGAGCAGTCTTTACAGCCATCGATAGTGAACTGGACATTAGCAATAACTCAAAACTGTTGTTCACAAAGTGTAACCTATCAGCAAATTCCTCTGCACTAATTACTATTGGTACTAGCATTAAAGTACAAGACAGCTCAAGCATGGTGTTCACAAGTAATATTGCAAGTGACATGGCATCAATCTTTGCATCAATTCGGAGCACTCTAATTATTGGTAGTAACTCATCTTTGATTCTTAGTGATAACTTTGTGAATAATTCATGGCTACTTATGGCTGGGTTTGATAGTAGATGGAGAGCAAATAATGGGATTATAATTGTAAATAATGCAGTTATTGATGGAGGAAGTATTGCTGAGTTTCACAATAGTACTGTGAGACTACACAATAATACACATGTATTATTGGAGAACAATTCAGCATTGAGAAATAGCAGTCTACTAGCTGTGAATAATGCCACTTTCAAACTTTACCACCAATCTAAATTGGAGTTACTAGGAAACAAAGCAGAGGATAACAGTACACTCTTCATGATTACTGGGAATATCAGTTTTTACAATACCACGCACGTATCCATCACACACAACACTGCTACACGAGACAGTAGTATCATTCTGCTTCAGCCAACACCATCTGGCCTTCCACACAATGATAAGATATACCACAGAACTCTACTAGAAGAATATAAAGAAAAGAATTCAGGAAGAGCAATTCAACGTAAAAATATTTTGATGCCACGTACAAGAGCTGATTTTGATATTAACCCTACTATAGGTACTGCAGATCCCCCAGGAATTGACATACCAAGACCTGATAGAGATGATATTACTGCAGTTCCACCAGGAGCTAATCTGCTCCCACCTGATATATTTCGTGCTATTCCCATAGGAAATAATGTACAAGACTCTCCTACTCCTACCCAAACTCTTGTTATTGAACATAGAGATAATGCAGTTATAACCCTTGAATGGAACACAATAACTGAAAGAAGTGGTGGACTGACATGCTCTGGCTGTATGCTGTTGAACTATAATTCAACAAAGTTGGTGGTTACAAATAACACATGCATCAGTTCTTCCTTTGTCATCTTACTAAATAATGCCACTACACTCATACAGGATAAGGCAACGGTTGAAGTTACATACAATAAAGTCATCAATGATTCCTTGCCACTGTTTATCCGACATGGACAATTGACAGTTGATCATGAAGCAAATTTCTCTGTCATTGGAAACACTGCTAGTGATGGCATTTCAATTCTCTTTTTCTCAACAGCAGTTCGGTTCCTCGGAACTGTGTTGGTATATGATAACGTATTAAGTGATTTTGGGGCACTAAATGTTATAAACTCACAAGTTCATTTCCAGGGCCGTCTGGAGTGCAGTGGAAATAAAGCTGAAAGTGGTGCTATCAGTGCAGACAACAGTGACATTTACTTTACCAACAAAGCAAATTTCTCAAATAATTCAGCATCTAATGGAGGTGCCATCAGTCTGGTATCATCAGTCATGCATGTCACACCTAATGCCACTGTAGTCTTCACAAGAAACTTTGCCAGTGGACTCGGTGGTGCTATCTACATTACCAACCCAAGAACAAGAGTTGTATGTGATGCTCTCTCCTCCACTGCTGCCTCCTGTGCATTTCAAGTTCTGGATGGCTCTCCAGATAATTGTGATTTCTTCTCACTCCAATTCAATCAAAATACTGCTAAAATTGCTGGTAATGCAGTGTATGGAGACCGCACAGCAGCATGTATACCAAGTAACAGTAGCTTATACTGTACCAACTGCTCTACACCTGATTTCTCAGCTATATACCACTACAATGGAGTTGGTGATTCTTCGGACTTATCAAATTTCACCTCGGACCCAACTCGAGTTTGCTTCTGCAAGGACGGGATTCCAGACTGTTACCAATTTATGAAGAGTATTACTGTTACTGCCGGAGAGATTTTCCATCTCTCACTGGCTACAGTGGGGTACGGACTGGGGACAGTACCAGGATCGGTAGTTGCAAGAACCAACAAACAGAAAGTTCGTGAACCTGGTAAGAATTCATTTGGTAGTGACTTACAATACTCACAGGACATCGGAACAGAGTGTAGAGACTTGAGCTACTCAATCATTTCAGAAAAAGCATCAGAGAGAATGGCTCTTGCTATCAATACACTATCATTCAGTCGCTCTCCAAAGGAAGTACAGGCTGTAGTGGACTTTCAATTGACTAGGAACACTCAAGACATTAGCCCAATATTGCGATCACCTTATGACTCACTCCTCGAAACTTTCTTTCATATTCCAGTGTTTGTAGAAGTCACCCTCTCCCCCTGCCCAGTTGGGTTCCAACTTGTCGATGGACGTTGCGTATGTGCTGAAATACTACTTGAGAACCAAATAGATATGTGTTCCATTGTGAACAGGACACCAGTAATACACATTCCATCTCCATACTGGGTTGGACTACCAGCAGATAACTCCTCACCAATCCTAATTCACACCCAGTGCCCCTTTGATTACTGCCAATCACAAGATACCAACGTCACCTCTGAGAACACAGACAGACAGTGCCAATTTGAACGTTCCGGTGTCCTGTGTGGTCAATGTAGTGATGGACTGAGTATGGTGCTAGGGAGCTCTGAATGTAAGAAGTGCTCAAATGTCTTCCTGACCACCATAGTGGTGTTTGCATTAGCTGGACTAGCACTAGTTGCATTTCTGACTCTGTTGAATATGACAGTCTCAGTGGGTACAATTAATGGACTGATTCTCTTTGCAAACATAGTACAGGCTAACAAGTCAGCATTTCTACCCCCTTCAATGGCCAATACCAGTGTCCCTATATCTCTACTGAGTGCATTTATAGCCTGGTTGAACCTTGACCTGGGGATTCCAACCTGCTTATTCGATGGTCTCACTACCTACGTCAAGATATGGCTACAATTTGTCTTTCCTCTCTATATAATGGCCATAGTGACAGTCATCATCATCACCAGTTACTACTCCACAAGACTCACTAAGTTATTTGGCATCAATGCGGTACCAATACTTGCTACACTTGTCCTTCTCTCTTACACAAAGATCCTCCGTATTCTAATTGCAGCCTTCTCCTTCACCACTATAAAAGGGACTCAAGATCACTTCAGTGTTGTGTGGCTCTATGATGGTAACGTAAGGTTCTTTGGACCAAAACACTCCATCCTCTTCCTCACAGCTCTACTAGTACTCCTTCTGCTGGGAATACCCTACACTGCCATGCTAATACTTGCACCGTGGATGCAGAAGTCCAAGTACAGATGTATATCAATGGCATATAATAAATTTAAGCCACTATTTGATGCCTATATGGGTCCATACAAGGATAATTATCGGTATTGGACAGGAATGTTACTTCTTGCTAGAGTAATCTTGATTGTCTTGTTCTCAAGTTTCACTAACACTAATGCACTGGATGGGCCTGTACTAAACCTGTTTCTTCTCACTCTCTCGGCTTCATTTTTGCTAGCCATTACTGCAGCTGTTAAACCCTACAAGACAACTGTCAACAATGCCATCGAGGCATTCCACCTAACAAACTTGGTGGTCTTCTCGGCAGCCAGTCTCTACGTCTCAAACACAGAATCTGGTCCTGGGAACCAGGAATCCATCTATGTGACCTTGGTTGGAATATCACTCATCTTCTTCATCTCTACAACCATTGGACATGGCTACTGTCAACTTAACTCATGGTATATGTCAAACAGAAGATTGAAAACATCGCCAGATCCTCAGTCAAGTGTGGAGCAGCAGTCGACAGTGGAGGGTAGTGGGAGAAGCACTGGAGAACTGACCCAGACTGAGGTGACGACTAGGGAGAGAAGTGACTCCATGTTCAGAGAATCAGTACTGGACTTGAGCTGTTATGACTGATAGGCTTGGCACACTCATGTTGAGACTTGTTGAGACAGAGACCACACAATAATTATTGCAATATTGTCCACCCACAGCCACACCCACTACTAATTTGGCACAATACATTTTCTGCATATCATAAAATGACAATAATACATCAATACTTTGTAAAGTTAAAGAAGTGAAAAAGAATCATAAATTTGTGTTATTGGTCTCCAGAATGAGCAGGGCCACGGGGGGCTTTTGCTCCAAGATGATGGGGGTCTTGTGAGGGGTAGTGAATTTGGTGATGTCCCCCCAGGGGAGGGATGGGTGGTGGGGGCATGGGACTGCCATATCCACCGTAAAATGAAGGGGGCGGTACACCTGCAAGGAAGAACAGAAGACACTTATATTACATCTGTGGGAAGTTTTACTGTGAACCCCTTTCATGTACCAGGAGGTGGGGGAGGAGCAGGCCCAGAAAATCCATATCCTGGAGGGGGAGGGGGAGGGGGGAACGAGGACTGCGGAGGGCCACTGGGAGGAGGGGGAGGAGCTTTGCCTTCGAGGTGAGGGAGTGGTGGAGGTCCTCCGTGGAGGTTGAAGGGGTCGAATGGAGGGGGAGGGAGAGCTGGAGAGGGGGAGAGGGGGGAGAGGGGAGAGAGGGAGAGGGGAGAGAGGAGAGAAGGGAGAGGGGAGAATGGGAGGGAGGGGAGAGAGGAGAGAAAGAGAGGGGAGAGATGGAAAGATGGAGAGAGGGGAGAGTGAAGGGAGAGGAGAGAGGGGAGGTAAGTATTGTGAGGTACAATCACACCCATACACGCTCACCTCCAGGGAGTCCAGGTACAGGAGGTAGTGTTCTTCCTCCGGCCTTCCCTGGTTCTAGACCTCCAGTTGGATTAGTCTGGGACTTACCCCACAGGATCTTCAGACGACATCCTAGAGAGAGAGAGAGAGAGACCTGTACAAAGTATCTGAAATTGCTCCTAAAGTGGGTCATTCATATCACTGTACAGTGAACTAGTTGAGCAAGCGAGACCATGTGTAACCTGACCTTTGATGCGCATGCGCATTGAGGGAGGACGTACGACATACCACACACATATATGTAATGTATAAACCATGGCCAAGAGGTGTATATGTCAGATATACACCTGCTGACCCTATTTATTTGTGATATTTCCCAAGGGCCAACAGCCCGAGGGATATATCACAAATAAACTTCCGAACATAGCAGGTGTATATCTGAAAATATACACTGATTGGACATGGTTTATACGATATATACTAGGTTGAATATTGATGAGGTGTATATGCAATATATAAACCTGCCGTTACCATAGCAACATAGTATATATACATATATACAGACAACGTGACCAATTGGAGTCCCTAGGTGGGACGAAGGGAGAAATGGGTCACCAAAAGATCAAAGTCACTTATAACCACATCAAAGGAAGTGAAGTAGAAAAGGTAGTGTAATGTGCCTTAGTCCATTCATTACCTTTGATGATCAGTTTGTTGAAGGAGCCACTTGCTGCTTTTTCTGCGGCTTGTCTGCTGGTGAAGTTAACGAAGGCACACTTCTGGGCAGGTACCAAGTGAATGGAGTTCACTTCTCCGAACTGGTAGAAATGACCTCTGGAGAGAAGAGGAGGGAGAGAGGGAGGTAGGGAGGGAGAGAGGGGGGAAGGAAGGGAGGGAGGGAAGAAGGGAAAGAGAGGGAGGGAGGGAGGGAGGGAGGGAGGGAGGGAGGGAGGGAGGGAGAGAGGGAGGGAGGGAGGGAGGGAGAGAGGGAGGGAGGGAGGGAGGGAGAGAGGGAGGGAGGGAGGGAGGGAAGGAAGGGAGGGATCTAAATCTGGCCAACAGGGGTGGGAATCCCAGTGCACCCCTGAAAATCTATAGGTGGTGCCAGACAGTCTGTCTCACCTCAGATCTTTCTCAGTGATAGTGTCCTCCACTCCGCCCACATACAGAGAGGTAATGGTCTTATCCTCAGGGGTAGTGAGCTGGGGCATCTCCGACACCTGGGGTGGGATGGGGTGGGGTTAAACCAACAGAAATGATGTCAATACAATTACAGTTAGTATGAAGCAACACAAGTCAGAAGTTTCAAAATGTATGATCAGTGAAAATCCAACACATGTAGCCACCCACCCCATAACCAACCTACACCACACTTCAGTAGTACATACAGTGGAACCTCTCTACAGTTGGCCTCTAAAGAGCAGCCAGACTCTCTACAAAAGGCTTGTCCTCTGGCGTCGCCTTTGTTCAGAGGTTCCACTGTAAACACACATCCCTCACTCCTCCATGAGGCCCAACCTGTTTCAACATCTTGTCTGCCACTGGGTCATTGGTGCCGTAGTACCTGTCCTTCATGTTCTGTTTGGAGAGAGGGTCGGTGGGGTCAGTGGGCATCTCGTGTCTAGAGGGGGGTGGAGAGGGTATGAGAAGTCAGAGAGATATCACATGACTTTAATCATCCATGAGATGCTTGGCTAGGCAACACAACACAACAGAAAGACAAAGCAATACTGGGGTGTGCTGTTTGTTTCAAAATTATTTGTGTCAGTGGGAAAAGGAGATACAATATCAGCTCGATTTTTGATAAAAAGGACTCGATTTTCTGACCTCAATTGACGGATAAGAAATTTGCTCAATTTGTTGCCAAAAAATCTAGTTGTTTTTTTGACCACAAGTCTTACGTTTACTAATCAACTGGATTTCTGCAAAAATATCAAGTCTATTTTTTTAACACAGAAAATTTTGAACCACAACTATCCGCTTTCTAGGGAACACTCTTACCAACTGAGCTACCGAGGCAGGTCAGGTAGCTGGGCTCGAATCACACATACAAGAGATGTACACCATAGAAGACCCAGTACGTACCTGTAGGGACACTCTTCTCCTCTCTTACACTCTCCTTTGACCCAGAAGGAGCAGATGTGTGGTCGATTCCTCTTGTAATATGGTGTAGTTCTGGCTAGCCTCATGAGGAGGTCACTAGGAGCCTGGGCCTTCCCTACTGCCCCGCCTGGCTCTGTCTTACCTGTGGTAGCCAACTTGGGGGGGGGGTGGGGGGGTGTGGGGGGGGGGGGGGAAGGGGGAAGTGACAGGGAGGGAGAGGGGAGCAAGTGGTGAAAGGGGAGAAGAGAGAGATGGAGAGAGAGAGGTGAGTAACAGGGAGGGAGAGGGGAGAAAGTGGTGAAAGAGGGAAAGAGGGAAAGAGAGAGAGGGTGGGAATAACAGGGAGGGAGGGAGGGAGGGAGGGAGGAAGGGAGGTGAGTTAAGAAAGAAGAGTGTGAAACTCATATCTCACCAGGCCATATCTCCTCCCTGCCTTACCTGGTTGTCGACGTTCTGAAGGTAATACTCTTTGTTCACATCACTCTGAGGAAGATTGTCCTTAATTGAGAGGGCGTGGTCTCTCACTTGGACTGGCAGCCCATATTCCAGATCTGAGACAGGAAAAGGGGTGGGGTATGGAGGACAAAGGGTAGAAAACATAATACCCGATTGAAAATCTCCGAAATGAGGACACCTTTGTAAACTGGACACCTATTCCTGTACCCTGACATCAGGACACCTCATTAGTCAGGACACCTCACTAATTAGGACACCTCACTAGTCAGGACACCTCACTAATTAGGACACCTCGCTAGTCAGGACACATCACTCTAGCAAGAGTGCGCACAATGTACATCACACACCACACACACAACACCCACCCATCCACACCACACCACCTACCCACCCCACCCACCCTCCCACCCACCCACACCACCCACCCTCCCACCCCACCCACCCACCCACACCACTGACCCAGGAGACATGTCTGGCAAACATTCTTGATCTGGGCACAAGCCTGACAAACCTCTGTCTTCTTGTAGCGCATACGTGCACCGGGACACCATCGGAAGACAGTGAATGGTCTGGCACATATCTAATGAGTGGGGGAGGAGAGAGGGAAGGAGTGGGTGGGGCCTATAGCGGTGTTCTTCAAGACTGGAGCAATAGCACCTCAATTGATGATGTAAAATACATTATAAGTGTATTTATAACCTCTGAAATGTTAGTAAAACAATTTTAAGGGGCTCATGTGAGCTACTAACACTTTCTCACCTTACACTCGTCTCCATAGCTATCCTTTAGCTGACGTCAGTGTGTAGAGAGGGAAGTGTGCATTAATTAGAACAGTCCCGCTTGGTTTTCAACCGCACTTACCATTCTGATGTAGGGGTTGTCACCCAGACATGTCTGACACAGGATGGGGAAGTCCTGTAGTCAACATTACATTCGTGGGAGGACAAGGGAGAGGGAGACTAGAGGTGAACGGGGGTAATGGCGGCGGCACGAGATGACGCGGAAACTCAACTTACAGATTGCTCCCAATTTTGACGGTTGTACGTGTTGGCTGACTTTGACATAGCCATGATGGCTACTTGTTACTCACTGAAGACTGGAGAGTTCTGGGCAGCGGGTTCAGAGCGAGGGCCCTCGGTTCAGAGTTCTTGAGCGCACGTGACCTGGAAACCACAGCGCTAGCGCGAGGCGCAGTGTTTCCTTCAACAACAAGAGTCAAAGAAGCACTGAAGTGGCTATCACTGTCAAGTTCAGGCGTGGGCGCAGGTTTGATCGAGAATCCGTTGCACAGACGGTTCCTTCAATGAAGCACTTTATGTTTGCAGGGTGTTCACAAACCAACTTCAGTTCAAGCATGGGCAAGTTGAGAAGCCGGTCACAGACGCTGTCTAATTAGCTTCCTTCAACACGAGACCATACGTTGAAGGAACACGACTTATAATGAATAAAATGACTAACACTGTCTAGTTCGGGTATGTAATTGGCTTCTAGCTTCCTGCAATGGATGGTTCCGAACACCTGAAGGAACGACAGTGAATTTAAAGCAGTTAGACAGTGATCAGCCCTCACTATAAAAGAGTCTGGTCAGCAAGACAGCATGTGTGTGTTGTCAACTCGTGGAGCTAAGCCGAACAAGAAGAAATCTACAGCAATTAGTAAACTATCAAAATGCTGCTTCATCTTGCCGTGGTCCTTCTCACAGCCACTGCTCTTACAAGTGCTCAGGAGTGGACTCACATCCCTGGAAAACTGACACATGTGTCTGGTAGTATCACCTACGTCTGGGGTGTCAACAAACAGCAGCAGATATTCATGTGCAAACGGCCTTGTACTGGAAGCAACTGGAAACATATTCCAGGTGCTCTGATACAAGTGGATGTCGATGACACACATGTATGGGGAGTTAATGCAAATCATGATGTGTATAATCGTCCGATTGATGGAAGTGGAAGCTGGAAGTGTGTGACTGGTCTCAAACTGAAACACGTGTCGGCCTCAGGCCATGGCTTTATGTGGGGTGTGAACAGTCATGATAACATATTCAAATGCGAGAAACCAAAATGCGATGTAGGCAGTAACTGGGTTAAAGTTGACGGAGCTCTCAAACAAATTGATGGAGGAGCTAGAGAAGTTTATGGTGTCAACTCAAATAATTACATCTTTGCTCGTCCAGTTGATGGCAGTGGAAGATGGCGACACATCCCGGGGACTCTCAAACACATCAGTGCATCAGGAACATATGACGTATACGGAGTTAACCGACATGATGTCATATTTCGCTGCAGGAAACCGTGTATTGCTCAATGGGAGGTGCTGAGTGGTCGCCTCAGCCAGTGTGATGCCAGTCCCAATGCTCTCTTTGGAGTCAACTCCAATGACGATATTTTCCGACGGAATATCCCGCTCTAAAGTGAAGCCACTACTGGGGATTAGAACAGTGTGACTGTAAATAGACAGTTTCAATGGAAACAGCAGTAGATTAACTGATTAGCTATAGGTAGAGTAGATTTACTGATTTTGTAGTATCTACGTATTCATTCTATATACATGGACATGACTTGCAGCAAGAGCTGGGGGATGTGAAAGATCATTGCATGAACAGACTGGTACCCACACCTGTATATACAGTTGTACACCATCCACCTGTAGTTGTACTGCTGACATTTGCCATTACTAAGTGACAAATATAAATGTATATACCAACAGAGAGAATTCAAATTTGTGGCTCTATAGTACACCATCCAAGGCACTCTGTAAATGACTCCATTAATCAAATTCGGTAGTACTGGACCCTTATACGTGCGTCATTTCCGAGGGGTCTGACACGGAGCTGTAGAGAGTGTATAGACAGAATGATGTGACATTATGTTTTTTTTCTTTTTTTAAAGTCGTCACATATTTATTAAGGTTTTACATAGGACAAGAAAATGAAACAAAGCCAAACAACAAAAAATGAGGTATGCAAAAAATAAATTACAGCAAAACAAAAGAAAGCATACTTAGGACAAGTAAACAAAACAGAACAAGACACATCACAGCGAAACAAAAGAAGGCATACAAAGGACAAGTAAACGAAACAAAACAGAACAAAACAATACAGCAAAACAGAACATATAAACAGTCAAATGACCCCATCCACCACCGGTGATCGGATGGGTATACGGCGAGTCCAGATAGCTGCGTTTCCACGCCATAGGGCGATAGAGAGCCTTTGGAAGAGGTGACGTGTGGATTCGGCTGGAGGGATACCAAATCTTTGACCAAGAAGACAACCAATTCAGCCAATGGTGGCAATTGCTTCGTCATCCCAACCTCCCAAAGATTCAACAAGGGGAATGAAATCAACTCCTACTGACCGGCAATCTGCGGAATGAGCTGCTATGTTAGTATACTGACGTTTACAACCTAGTGAAGGCCTGATTTCTGATTTCACGTCGTGCATTTCATGTTGATTTCTTGAAGGCCGTATATACGAGATTTCTGCCCGTGTCAGACGACCCCTCGGTCATTTCTCATTCCTCGTCTCACTTCACTCCGTATTGCGCATGCTCGAGGAGTCGAGATGGCTGAACTTCACTATCCATATATTCTACTTGAAAAATAGGACTACTCAGATCATCTAAAAAATACAACCACCCATTTTTGATAACTGCGTGTCACAGGTCACGAAGTTCGCATAGCCACGCCCTCCCCCCGCTTATCTCCGCCCCCGGCCCAATCCTGCTCTACGAACGCTCTATGAACGAGGCCACCTTGCAAGCTATTAGTTATTATACTGGAATTTTAGGGAATCTTGCATCAATACCATGCGAATTGCGAAGTATGTATGTACTATTGGTTTATGTAATATTTGTGTATGTATTTATGTAATGATCTGTTCTCTTTCTTGGTTCTCACACACTTGTTATTGTATCACATGCATGTATACTAATAGGTCTCCCAATTCTCACAAACTGTTTATGTATGTCTACTATGTTCCCATTTTTGTGTCAGACTCTATATCTGATTCTAGAACATTCTCTGTTGCTGGTTATATAAATGTAGAGCTGTAATTGGTGTATTGAACTTGTATATGTAACTGAAAGGTATATGTTAACTGTTGAGCGCAGTGAACCCGCCACTACATGTATATAACAAACAATTTTAGGGAATCTTGCATCATTATCATGCGAATTGCAAAGTATGTATGTAATATTGGTTTATGACAGTGAATCCGCCACTACATGTATATAACAAACAATTTTAGGGAATCTTGCATCATTATCATGCGAATTGCAACGTATGTATTAGGGAATCTTGCAAGATTCCCTAAAATTCCGGCTAATAGCTTGCAAGATGGCTCCGTTTGTAGAGCAGAGTTGCGCACGTATCGTAATTGCGCTGCAATGGAAAGGAACTGTAACAGACATTTTCATTGGACACAGTAGTAGTTTAGCTGAATAGGTAAAAGCTTGCTGATTTTGTAGTATCTATATATGTATTCATTCTATATTCATGCACGTGACTTGTAGCCACAGCTGGGGGATATAATAAATCATTGCATGAGCAGATTGGTACCCACACCTGTACACACACACCAACCACCTAGTTGTACTGCTGACAGTTGTCATTATTAAGTGACAAATATAAATGTATATACCAACAGAGAGAATTCAAATGGCTCTAGTACACCATCCATACTCTACTTGCAAGATTGTTTTTGTTGTTTGTCTACTGTCTCAAGTTGCCATTATCTATACGTGCATCATTTCTCATTCCTTGTCTCTTCATTTCTCTATTCTCATTCTACATTCACTCCGTATTGTGTATACTCAATGAGTCGAGGTCATGATGCACATGATATGATGGCTGAAGTTCATATTCTACTTGAAGTATAGGTTCAAAAGAAGGACTACTCAAAATCATCTAACATAATCAACCACCCATTTCTTTCAGTGCATGCACTGCAAAAAATGTTTATTTTTGCTACAACCTCCCAAGTGGTATGTAGGATATCCGTAAGGAATAATGTCTGTGTATTTCAAGTGACAATGATATACTCCTTGTGATAATACCTTACATGTATCTCACAGAGTGACTCTCTGGGAGATACATGTAAGGTAATATCACAGGGAGTATCATTGTCTCAGTCATGTACACAACCCCACTGTACTATATATACTTCTGTAATGAAAGAGTAGCATGTACTCATTAATGCAAAATATCTTTCAAATACTGAGACTTTTTGCAGTGCATGCATGCACTATAAAAGAGTCTGGTCAGCAAGACCGTATGTGTGTTTGTCGTTGACTCGTGGAGCTAAGCCGAACAGGAAAAAGATATCTAGAACAACTGGATTTAGTAAACCGGCAAAATGTTGCTTCATCTTGTCGTGGTCCTTCTCACAGCCACTGCTCTTACAAGTGCTCAGGAGTGGACTCACATCCCTGGAAAACTGACACACGTGTCTGGTAGCATTGCCTATGTCTGGGGTGTCAACAAACAGCAGCAGATATTCATGTGCAAACGCCCTTGTACTGGGAAAAACTGGAAACATATTCCAGGTGCTCTGATACAAGTGGATGTCGATGACACACATGTATGGGGAGTTAATGCAAATCACGATGTGTATAATCGTCCAATTGATGGCAGTGAAAGCTGGAAGTGTGTGACTGGTCTCAAACTGAAGCATGTGTCAGCCTCAGGCCATGGCATGGTGGGGTGTGAACAATAATGGTAACATATTCAAATGTGAAAAACCAAAGTGCGACTGTGTAGGCAGTAACTGGGTTAAAGTTGACGGAGCTCTCAAACAAATTGATGGTGGTGCTAGGGAAGTTTACGGTGTCAACTCAAATAATTACATCTTTGCTCGTCCAGTTGACGGCAGTGGAAAATGGCGACACATCCCTGGGACTCTCAAACACATCAGTGCATCAGGAACATATGATGTTTACGGAGTTAACCGACATGATGTCATATTTCGCTGCAGGAAACCGTGTATTGCTCAATGGGAGGTGCTGAGTGGTCGCCTCAGCCAGTGTGATGCTGGGCCCAATGGTCTCTTTGGAGTCAACTCCAATAACGATATTTTCCGACGGAATATCCCGCTCTAAGTGAAGTCACTGTTGCAGAACAGTGTGACTGTAAATACATAGTTTCAATTGACACAGAAGTAGATAAACTCCTTAGCTATAGATAGAGTAGATTTGTTGATTTTGTAGTATCTACGTATTCATTCTATATACATGCACGTGACTTGCAGCGGCAGCTGGGGGATATATAAAATCATTGCATGAGCAGATTGGTACCCACACCTGTACACACACACCAACCACCTAGTTGTACTGCTGACAGTTGTCATTATTAAGTGACAAATATAAATGTATATACCAACAGAGAGAATTCAAATGGCTCTAGTACACCATCCATACTCTACTTGTAAGATTGTTTTTGTTGTTTGTCCATGGACAGTCTCAAGTTGTCATTATCTATACATGCATCATTTCTCATTTCTCGTCTCTTCATTTTCCATTTCTCACTTCTACCTTCACTCTGTATTGTGCATGCTCAAGGAGTCGAGGTCATGATGCACATGATCTGATGGCCGAAGTTCACCATCCATATATTCTACTTGCAAAATAAGTTCAAAAGAAGGACTATTCAGCATCATCTCACTGTAACAGTTAACCAGTGGTACCAATTTTTGCAGTGTACAGCAAAAAATGTTTACATTATGGTATAGTTACCTCAGTTGCAACATGCATAATTTTTGTAACTCAAGATAGGATATCCATAAGAAATAATGTCAAGTGACAATGATACTCCTTGTGATAATATATACATGTATCTCAAAGAGAGAGTCACGTACACAACCCCACTGCACTGCACTAATGTAATGGTAGAGTAGCTCGTACTCCTGCATAATAATTATGTCTACATATCTTTTGAATACTATGACAGTGTATATAGTCATGTATACGTATACATTGCAAAAACATGATGGTTATTTAACACAAATTGTTGTGATCTCAGTTGCACTCCCGTGAAAGAAGTGCAACTGAGATAACAACAGTTTGTGTTAAAATAACCATCACCTTTTGCAATGATATAACTTAGAAACCAGAAGGTCTTATATATTGTGTATAGAAACACCCATATACCATGTTTATGTGTTACTACACTCAGCCATGCCTTCATACTTAATTGGGTATGCATGCAGTCTCACTATTACATCCTATACACATTCTGCACACCCATATTATGTAGACATAGCTACCTACACTCCTGTGAAAAAAGTGCAACTGAGACAAAACACTCTGTGTTAAAATAACCATAACTTTTTGCAATGTATGCCTTGTAGCCACAGCTGGGGAATATATAAAGATCATTGTTGGTACCCACACCTGTACACATGCGCATACACTGTAAAGACATAGTCATTTTAGCACAAAATGTTCAGTTGCACTCCTTTCACGTCATTTGTGTAAATGACAATTATATACTCAGCCTATGGGTCTATGGTATGCACTTTGTTGGCTCTCCTCTCAATGTTTGTTCAACAGCCATTAAATTGTCAATTACATGAATGAGTAACTACACATGCAACTGAGTTAAACATCATGTTTTTGTTCGATTTTCAATTCTCAATTTTGCATCGGTAGGGGTGGTCCTAAATAGGTGTGGCCAAAACTTCACTATGCAAGTTTCCACACCTATTTTAAGGCCACGTCTACCATCGAAAATTAAATTGGAAATACAGAATTGAAAAATCAAAATTGGAAATTTGAAATTGCACACTACTGGGCTACCATAACTGCTGACAGTTGTCGTTACTAAGTGACAAATCAACAAAGAAATCAAATGGCTCTAGTACACCATCCATACTCTACTTGCATGGTTGTTTTTGTTGTTTGTCCATGGACTGTCTCAAGTTGCCATTATCTATACGTGCATCATTTCTCATTCCTCGTCTCTTCATTTTCCATTTCTCATTTATACATTCACTCAGTATTGCACATGCTCGAGGAGTCGAGGTCATGATACATGTGATCTGATGGCTAAAGTTCATGCACGTTTACATTAGGGTGTAGTTACCTCAGTTGCAATATGGCTATTTTTTATAACTACAAAGGTGTAAATCTCATGTGACAGTGATTTTACCTTACATGTATCTCACAGAGAGAGTCACGTACACAACCCCACTGTACTATACTTCTGTAATGGTAGAGTAGCTCGTACTCATGTATGCATCAGATAAATCCACATATCTTTTGAAGTTTATAGTCATGTAATGCAACTGAGGTAACAACACACACCGGTTAAATACACCCACATTTTTTGCAGTGATGCATGAATGCATGCGCTATAAAAGAGTCTGGTCAGCATGTGTGTTTGTCATCAAATCGTGGAGCTAAAGCCGAACAAGAACAAGAAATCTACAGCAACTGGATTTAGTAAACCAACAAAATGCTGCTTCATTTTGCTGTGGTCCTTCTCACCGCCACTGCTCTTACAAGTTCTCAGGAGTGGACCCACATCCCTGGAAAACTAACACACGTATCTGGTAGTATCACCTATGTCTGGGGAGCTAACAGAGAGAAGCAGATATTCATGTGCAAACGGCCATGTACTGGAAGTAACTGGAAACATATTCCAGGTGCCGCTCTGATACAAGTGGATGTCGATGACACACACGTATGGGGAGTTAATGCAAATCATGATGTGTATTATCGTCCAATTGATGGCAGTGGAGAATGGCAGCATGCCTGTGATCTGAAACTGAAACACGTGTCAGCCTCTGGTAATGGCTTTATGTGGGGTGTCGATAGCAAGGATAGCATATTCAAATGCGCAAAACCACAGTGCCATCTAGTTGGTAACTGGATTAAGGTCGATGGACATCTCAAACAAATTGATGGTGGTGCTAGGGAAGTTTACGGTGTCAATTTAGATAATAACATCTATGCTCGTCCAGTTGATGGCAGTGGAAGGTGGCGACATGTCCCTGGGATTTTTAAACACATTAGTGCATCAGGAACATACGATGTTTATGGAGTTAACCCAGATGATGTCATATTTCGCTGCAGGAAACCATGTCTTGCTCAATGGGAGATGCTGAGTGGTCAGTTCAGCCAATGTGATGCTGGACCCAATGCTCTCTTTGGAGTTAACTCCAAAGATGATATTTTCCGACGGAATATCCCGCTCTAACTGAAGCCACTGCTGAGGATTATTACAGAAAAGTGTGACTCTAAATACACAGTTTCAATGGACACAGCAGTAGATTAGATGATTATGTAGAGTAGAGTTGCTGATTTTGTAGTCTGTAACATTACGGCATGCATAAAAAAGCAATGCCATCCGTACTCTAATTTGCAATGACAATTTGCGCATTGCGCTAACTAGTCAGTGAATATTAATAGAAGTCACGTGAGGGATCAACTGGACCCAACGCGTAATGAATTCCGAGCTCTCCGAAGGTAAGGTTAGAAGCTAGGGCTAAGGCTAGGGGCTACCGAAGTCGTTTACGCGTCCCACCCTAGCCTTAGTTCTAGCCCCTAGCCTTAGCCCTAGCTCCTAGCCTTATAGCCCTATACGGCCGGAGAGCTTCCGAAGTCATTTACGCGTCTAGTCCTAACCCCCTAGCCTCAGCCCTAGCCCCTAGCCTTAGCCCTAGCTCCTAGCCTTATAGCCCTAGCTTCTAGCCTTACCTTATACGGCCGGAGAGCTTCTTAAAAGTCATTTACGCGTCCTAGCCTTAGCTCTAGCCGGCCCCTAGCTTTGGAGTACAGTTCTCACGTGACTTAACTTTTTTGGCGAGCGTAGCGAGCGCGAACGGGCCGATTTTTCTATATATAATAATTCTAATTTTGCGTGCGCACTCTTCCGCTCGCGCTCGCCAGCAATGAACCGAATGTAATGTTACGTAACTCTCATGTGATTTACGCACGCGCTATTAGATGATCGCGTCCGCGTAAGCTGTAAACAGTCTACAGCGCGTGACCTCTCACGTGATGGGTTCCAACCTCCTCTGCCAACAATGCCAATTGGTACTTTCACTGAATTAATTGCGCATGCTTGAGGTCACGTGATCCGATGGCTGGGCGGGTCATGTCAAAATTAGTGTGCATGCTAGGATGCTGGTGAGATCTCACAGAGATCGTGAGGCGGGGAGGAGTGGTAAAGAGAGACTAAGACCGAGACATGAGCACTCCAGACACACGTCTAGCAGGAAGGAGAACACCAGGTAAGACGCCTCCATCAACAGAAAAGTATTGTCTATCTACATACCGAAAGTTGCTGTCACCTCAACATAGTGACAGGAAAGGGGGATAATGAAACTACCTTGTACGTACCTTCACATAGTTTAATGTGTACAATATGGGCTAATTCCCATGTTTTATGTACATGTAGTTTCAACATAAGTCATGTACACATACATGACGGAATGTCCTGTTGTGATGGTGGGATGCACCCTGGGATAGACCCAGGGATATCCCTTTTACGTCATGCAGCACTTTTTTAATCAGGACACTTCCATCTAAAGAGTGTCCTGATTAGTCCCAAGGGTGTTCTAATTAGAATTTTTCCATGCACTTCCTGCCCAGTGGTCCTGACTCATCCAAGGTTCCAGCTAAGGAGCCATCGGAACTAGCACAAGTTAGCCTCCCGGAGGAGATGAAATATGTCAGGGTTCAAAGGTTGCTGTTGCGGACACTGAGGAAGAGATCTACTCCGAGGAGGAAATTATTAGCAAAAGAGGTAGAGAGAGGGAGGGAGAGGGAGGGAGGGAGGGAGGGAGAGAGCGGGAGGGAGGGAGGGAGGAAGGGAGGGAGGGAGGGAGGTAGAGGGAGGGAGGGAGGGAGAGAGGGAGAGAGAGAGAGGGAGGGAGGGAGGGAGGGAGGGAGGGAGGGAGGGAGAGAGAGGTAGAGGGAGGGAGGGAGGGAGGGAGGGAGGGAGAGAGCTGAGGGATATGCTGTTCATGTACAGAGCAACTTCTCTAATCCAGGCCTCCATGTCACAACAAAATGCCGCACATGACTATCACATGACTTCTCTTTCTCAGCTTGGGGCTTCAGGGCCCAACGACTTGTCATCTGTTTGCAGCAGACGAGAGATTGATGAAATAAGAAGACTCTGCTATCGGATTAACCCTAACAAACACAGGTACCACATGTATGGGAGGGGAGGGGGAGGGAGGAGCTAGTCACGTATGGGAGGGGAGGGAGGGAGGGGCTAGTCATGTATGGGAGGGGAGGGGGAGGGAGGAGCTAGTCATGTATGGGAGGGGAGGGGGAGGGAGGGGCTAGTCATGTATGGGAGGGGAGGGGGAGGGAGGAGCTAGTCACGTATGGGAGGGGAGGGAGGGAGGGGCTAGTCATGTATGGGAGGGGAGGGGGAGGGAGGAGCTAGTCATGTATGGGAGGGGAGGGGGAGGGAGGGGCTAGTCATGTATGGGAGGGGAGGGGGAGGGAGGGGCTAGTCATGTATGGGAGGGGAGGGGGAGGGAGGGGCTAGTCATTATGGGAAGGGAGGGGGAGGGAGGGGCTAGTCATGTATGGGAGGGGAGGGGGAGGGAGGGGCTAGTCATGTATGGGAGGGGAGGGGGAGGGAGACTAGTCATGTAAGGAAGGGTAGGGAGAGACTCAAATTCCTGTTCCTCTTCCCTTGTTATGCAGTACAAGTATATGACATTGCATAAGAGGTTGTATATGTATCTGAAAATATGGGTTTATACATGTAGTTATATTTAACAGACAATGACAACATAGCATGTGCCATACTTGACAAGTTTTTATGAAGGCCAATAGGGACATCTCTTTTGACCACGCCCATCAGTCTATTTAGTAAGATTTGGGTATTACAAATATGGGCATTATGAGTAGAAAATTGAGCGTGCATTTTTCAACGCGTGACTGCAGAATTAGCTGCATGATTTGTTTCCTGCCCATTTTTGCGTGCATGAAATTGATCGGGACAACTGTCGGTCAGGCAGGACATGGGACAATCATTCAGGACGGTTGGCAACTATGATGTACCTTATGGCACACATGTATACCTGATTCTCCAGAGCTACAACACGCAGTCTTCCATCGCGAAGGGAACGGGAGAGAGAGAGAAAGAAGGACAACCCAGACCAGGTGAGGCCGCTGTCAGTTAGCCATTGTCACACCTCCTAGGGAGGGTTCCTGTACTGTATGGGTCCCTAGGTGTGAGGCAACCATTAACACAAGTTCTCTTTCCTCTCAGGATGGTGACGAGGCTACTTACAAAGACTCCAATATATTTATGAAGGTAGTCTACCTGTGCATGTACTTCCTATCCTGTGCCTTCATAATGAGATTCATCACATTATAATCATATTCATTACATTACATCATCCTGGGAGCTAGGGCTAGGGCTAGGGTATATTGTAGGGAAATTTCCCTGAAGGCAAACCTGGACATCCCTTACGATGCTAGGATATTCATGTTCAGCATTGCCAACATCATCACATCATAATCACATTCATTACATTACATTACCCTGGAGGGCTAGGCTAGGGCTGAGGCTAGGCAGAGAATTCCCCTGTTGACAATACAAGTTAGTTAGTCCAGGATACACCCCTGAGCCCCATATTGCAGAACATGAGTTGGAATCTCTATCTTTGTTTACATATACATGTGATGCCCCCTCCCCCTCCCTCTCTCCGTTCCAGGGTACCCAGAGTGCTAACCCCCATAACGACTACTCTCAGCACTTTGTAGATACCTGCCAGCGACCTCAGAACTTCATCCGAGACATCGGGATAGGGGAGAGGTTCAGGGAGTACCCTAAACTCAACGAGCTAATGAGACTTAAGGTCTACGGTCTACATGTATACATTATCTAAAACTTGTATCCAATTACATATCATGTATGTACCTGATAGGACAACATGTTACATATGTTCTTCATGTATGTACAGGATCACCAGATAAAGGCCGGTGCCTCACAGCCTATGTATCTTCAGACGGATGTGAGGACATTTGATTTTGGTGGTTTGGGGGTTAAATTTGACGTGATACTGTTGGAGCCGCCTCTGGAGGAGTACCAGCGAAGGGCTAGCGGGGTCACGTTCGGCTGGTCCCCATGGGACTGGGAGGAGGTCAGGGGGAGATGGGAGGGGGTGAGGGTGGGGAAGGGAGGGGGTTAGTTACTAGTCCTCATGGGAGAACATGAACATATGTCTGGTTGGTAAAGCCCAGCCTTATACATGTACATTATGTAATTATGTAAACCACAATATTTTGTTCCCAATTTGTGCAGATAATGAATTTGAAATTAGAGGACGTAGGTGCTCAGAGGTCCTTTCTTTTTCTCTGGTGTGGATCTTGCGAAGGTCTTGATTTGGGACGAGAGGTAAACCATCAGTTATCAACCCTCATAAGGCCAACCCTCATAAGACCCTATGCCTTGTAGCATCTATGATATCAACTTGTGGTAAATTTTGAACATATCATCATCACATGGTGGCCTTTTTGGTGTCATGGATATTAATTAGTTGCCATGTTGATACATATAAGGGTTGCCACGTGCCATAATGATCTACCTCTGTAGTCTCTGACTATAAATATCTCTGTGTTGTAGTTACAGGTACTACTGGGAAGACCCACAGGTCAAAACATATAGTTTAATTCAATTTGTGCTATGTTCTACTCAACAATCTGTTTATCATGAATATAGTTATTTTGCCTGAGCAATCAGTATGATGACGACAATGACAATGATCTATTGATTTACACTGTTCACTTCTGACTATGAATATTGTTAATTTGCTTATGAATTTCATTTGATTGATGCACTGCACGTTTAAAGCACACACACAGGTTTTATTATTTGTTATTTGATTTGATATCAGAGCTGTGTATGGGAACATGTGTTGTTTATTAATAATTATTGCCAAATGTGCACATACACTAACGAGGGGTCTTTTTTATAATATGCTGTGCCTACTAAAATAAGGGTTCAAGTTATTAACCCTTTTAACAACCATCCCCTTTTAATTAATGCCCTAGTATTAAACGTCCTGTATTCCATGATGAGTATATCCATTATCGATTAACGTGCATACTGTAATGTCAACAGTGTCTCAAGAAGTGGGGTTATCGAAGGTGTGAAGATATCTGCTGGGTCAAGACCAACTGCAAGAACCCCAGCAACAACCAGCACATTGAGCACAAGAACATACTACAAAATACCAAGGTAAATGTTTGTTTACACATTTCTGTGGTCATACCTCAGAAACCGCTGCACCACAAATACAACACCAATACAGGCTGCCTCACTTTGTTTTATTTTGTGCTCTTCTGTTGGATAGTATTTGTTGACTTACTACATGTAGTTAACCCTCAGCGTGCATGTGCAGCGAGGGTTACTGTAGTAGTCTGTGTGTGTGTGTGTGTGTGTCTGTTAAATCACATCTCACTTCTGGAGCGTCTGTTCGTCCTGAAAATACTGTCACGTGCTCAGCAGGCAATGGAGGTCGAAAAATTTGTGGGGATTTCTCTGAAACTGCTCCGTTGCAGAGATACACCACTTCCTGCGTTGTAGGGTGCTGCAGCGACATTCCGCGCACTTTTTTCGACGACAGAGCCTTCCAAGGGTCCTAAAAAGGCTAACAATAGGCTAAACTCTACCTGGAATATGACTCGAAGTAAGGTAGCAAGTTTCTTTCTGTTCAGTCTCCGTCTTTTACCTAAAGTCTTCCCGTTAACGTGATTAGAATGGTAATAGATCTAGCGCATGCGCTTTCAAGGATTTGCGCATGCACGTACGCCGAGGATTCTGCACTTTAGTGCATTCATTTCAAGTCTGTGCTCCACAAAGAGCCCCTGTTCAAAGGTATGCATAAGGGGTTCCATTATGCTGAGTCAAGACTATTTGCAAGAACCCTAGCCATATTGAATGCAAGAAAATACTATATACAGAACAACTATGTCCTTGAAGAGTTCCTCTATACTCCATGATGGCTGGTTACTACTGATTTATCTTCCCACATCAATGGCTTAGCTTCCTTTATTAAGCCATCTGGGATGGTATTGGATTTGTGAGATATGGGTTGGAAAGATATTCTATTTGTGGCATAAATGTTGTCCTCTGTCGTAAGGGGGGGGGGTTTAGGTGGGGTAGGTATACTTTAGCATTTTCATCATGTGGTACAATCTGTTTCAAGAAGAAACACAAACTTAAAGGTGTGTGGTTTCACCAGTGAAAATATTGTTTCATGTTCAGTTTGTGGAGGAGTTGTTAAGTTATTGGTTTTAAAAAGTCCCTGTTTCCAGAGCACTTGTGAGGTTAGTCATTACGCCCACAGAGACACAGCTTCTCTTTCATACTTCTTTGATAAGTCTAGCTAATAGTGACACACCTTTTCCCTGCAGGAGCACTGTCTGATGGGTATCAAGGGTACAGTACGCAGGAATCAAGATGGACATTTCATCCATGCCAACATAGACTTGGATATTATCATTACTGAGGAACCAGAGATAGGTTAGTACATAGGTCACCCCTTTAATGAGGACACCAGATACCATGTGTATGAGTGTGTGTGTGACCAGCTGACCACATCTCTGTGTTCACATGGCCTGTGGCCAGGTGGTTATGGTATCCTGTACCTGGTCAGGAGTATCAGATAACTTAGAGGACCTGTTACATGTGAAAAACATGAGTAGATGTGTGAAGCCCATATATTTTTTCCAGGTGACATCTCTAAGCCAGAAGAAATATTTCACATTATTGAGCACTTCTGCTTGGGACGAAGACGTCTTCATATATTTGGAACTGATAATTCCATACGCCCAGGTCTGATGTTCGCATTTCACATGTACGTTCTGGCCATAGTGTATGCTGGCTGTTAGCCATTATCTTGGACCTGTCTGTCTGTCTGTCTGTCTCTGTGTTTGAGGAAGGCTCTGAAATGGAACCCTCCTCACTCCTCAAACAGAGGTCCTCAGTCAGCCAGCAAGATGTGTCTAAACAAGGGGCCTGTCCCTGGGATTATCCCTGATAAGTGTACTACAACCCCCTGTGTGCTTGCAGTATGTGGTGCGAGTGATCTTTGTACATTATATAAGCTTGTAACCTTTATCTGAATATCTTTTGTCGACATGTGTCAAGTTGTTGAACACTGTGTATGTGTGTGCTGCCAGCCATTGAAGCAGCTTTAAGCTCTTCATTCGGCTATACTCTATTGTAATATACACGTGCATTAATGTTTTGTGCATGTAAATCAAACACTATGTTTACAGGATGGCTGACAATTGGCCCTAGTTTAACAAGTTCCAACTTCTCCAAGGAGCTGTACCAGTCTCAGTTTGAAGGTCCCGAGGGCTACCTGTTGCAGCACTCGGAGGAGATAGAGGCTCTGAGGCCAAAGACCCCTCCTCCGAAGGGAGGGAGAGGGGGAGGGGGAGTGAGAGGAGGGAGAGGGGGGAGAGGAGGGAGGGGAAGAGGTGCCTTTTGAAGAAAGTGCTTTTCTGTATTAATTTTTTATTGATTGATTGATTAAGTGAACAGTGTCATAATAATCAATCATAATTATATTACTGACCCACAATGACGTTAAATGTGCGCACGCGCTGCGTCCGCTATAAAAGCCTCACAGCTGCACATTTTTTAGTTGTTCAACTTCAATGGCTGGATAGTTTGTACAGGTTGAAGCATATCTGCAGCAGTACCGGCATTGGCGTTACAGAGCTGTACTGGACAATGTATTGTTCAGCATTCAATCTATATAACAATTGGTATTTCGACGAAGTATTAAAATTACTCAAACTCCAGAAGACAGAGCTAAGAACTACTGGCTTGAGGAATAGGTCTTGATATTATTACTACTGCAAATTGATATAGGGGAGTAATCAAGTTGAAAATATGAGTGACTATCTTCGGGACCCGCAGCTGAAGCTAGCTGATCCGAACTCGCGTAAAGCGGCACACTGTTGTCCTCACTGCAAGAATCTCCTCAGAGAAGCACATCAGACGGAGGAGGGAGTTCGCCTCTGCAAGAAGTGCCTCTTCGAAATACAGAGGTTTGAATCATTTTGCATTTCAAGGTTTTTTGTCGGTAAATTGGGTTCCAGGTTAATAACTTGATTATTGAAACGTCAGCGTCTAGTGTCTCCCTAGTAGCACTAAATATAAGTTAGACGCCGAGTCGAGGGAACTACGCGATTTAGAAAGCTGAGGGCCGGATGTAGCGTCCCGAGCGTAGCGAGGGCGCTACCAAGGGCCCGAGGCTTTCTAAATCGCGTAGTTCCCGACGACGAGTGCGTCTAACTATTTTAGACTACAGCGGAGAAACTGATTGGACAATGACCATTCAAACCGTTAGCAACAAGCGTGCCAATAGATCCCGGTACTAGGGGCCAGCGGCCAACTATAGATCCCGCTGACGAGGTGACTATGAAAAATAGATCCCGCGTTTCTCGCAACCTGATTGGTCAATTTAAAGTTACCGTAGTCTAAAAATAGCGTATATGCTGAGGGAGTGACCGCCTAAGGCAGTCTGTTAGGAAAGCAAATTGAGTACAAGACACTTGACACCTTACGCAAGGCGAACCGAATACATGACCACCTAATACGCATGCGTATGATGTAGATAAACTGTAACAATAACATCTTACAATGGTCACTGGTTTACACAATAATTATTATAGCACAGGATGTGCTGTTTATATGGTCTCTCCCCCTCTCTCTCTACCTCTGCTCACTCTCTTCCCTTTCCTTCCTTCCCCCTCACTCCACTAACCCCCTCCCTGCACTTCCCTCTAATTATCCCCCTAACAGTATGCCTGGTGGTGTATGCTCAGAATGTTCAGTAGCTGTGGTTGAAGGCCAAGTAAGCCACCCACTTCTTTGTGTACCCCATGCAATCATGTGATAAAATGTCATCATATGTATTGCCCTCTCCCAAACCACCCATGCCCTCATGTGATAAAATGTCATCATCATCATGATTTCATGATCCTCTCCAAAAAATACAAGGTGGTCCCAAGAGAAATTGTATGATCTCACGTCACCATGGCATCACCATGGCTTGGTCTAGTTCTTATTAGCTATGTCTTGAAGATAATCCCTTACATCACTGTCACAGAATTTACTGCTGCTAGGCAATCCAGTATAGACATTGAGCAGGCTCCTACAATATCTTAATATAGCAACTGTGCTTTCTCCCTGCATGTTTTGGTGATAGGGTACACAAAAAGGAATGCCAAATACTAAGGAAATGATCTTCCTTCAGGAAATACCATGCTTGGCATACACTTGAGGAATGCTTAGGAATGAGGAACTGTGAAGATAAACTGTTTTGTTTGTAATACCAAATACATACATGTATACATGTATGTAGCTGTGGTTTTTTCCTTGTATGATGTAATGATAATTTTTACTGCATGAGCAAACAAACCATAGCATATTACACAGAAGGGTAATCCTGTTAGTTCCGCTGTTAGTTCCATGTTTGAACACGTCTCACAGTGCAGTGCTAACCCAATTGGATTCCCTCCAATGTTTGTTGAGCCTTTGTTCCATTATCTGAGTGCATATTTCTGCTATCAGATTTCTGTTTAATTGACTTGTCAAAGCAATGTCCTAAAACAAAGGGTGGAAGCCTACTGCTTGCAGTCATAACCCTACACAATGTCACATGTCTGATGGCTCAGAGCCAAATGTGGACATAAGTGATTTTGTAGCCATAGAGATCAAGAAACCAGTAATAATACAAGTCCTGTAAGACTAGCCCCACTATCATGTCTTAGCTCATATTCAGTGTATAGTGTGCTGACTCAAAGAAGTAATGAGTCAGTATGCCATACACTATGATATGATATGGCTTCTCTGGTACAAACCAGTTACACTACACCCACTCAGTGGTTTAGTGTATACACTACTTGTGCTAGAGTATAACACATTTATGAGTACACCTGATACATCACTGTCTTGATATTACCTGATACAGACTTATTCAGGTGTGTGTGTGTGTGTGTGTGTGTGTGTGTGTGTGTGTGTGTGTGTGTGTGTGTGTGTGTGTGTGTGTGTGTGTGTGTGTGTGTGTGTGTGTGTGTGTGTGTGTGATTGTATTACAGTATTACCCAGATAAGGCAGCACAGAGAGAAGTCAACCAACTGATAGTGGTGTGTCCATTTAAAGGGATGGGGTGTCCTTGGACAGGAAAAGTGATGGAACACGATGTAAGTATTATTGGGGGAGTGGGAGCAAACCTACCTGCTCGTGTAGCTGGAAATGTTTCCGTAGGAATAAGTCTTATGGTTTTGATATTTCATCATCCTGTGCATAATGTTCAATTTTCCAGCTGTACGACTAGATGGGTTGGCTCCTGCTCGCCCAGAATTCTGAGTGTTCACTGCTAGCTGTTAGCTATACACCAGCCCTGCTCCCAAGCATTAGCCACTAAATATCCTTTTACAGCAAGCCCTACACAGCCTTACCACATCCAGTATTGGTTTCTCTCCACTCTCCTTTGCAGACCCATGTCAAAGGATGTCAATACAAGGGAGTAGTCTGTCCCAATGCAGGGTGTGGTGAGATGGTCCTTGCCGGTGAATTGGACAGCCACGTCTCTGAATGTGGATATTGCATTGTTAAGTGTGTCTACTGTGGCAAAGACATGGTTGCAAAGGAGTTAGAGGTATGTTAGTGAGGAAAGGAGGAGGAAGGGTAACGAGTGTTGGTTATCTTATTCTTCCAGGGCCACCATTCCAATGACTGTGAACTACACCCAGTGACATGTGACAGGTGCCAGGAAGAAGTGCCTCAAAGAAAACAGGTGATGATTAGACCCACAGCTGAGATGAATAGATAAGGTTGATAAGCCTGTGGGAAAGTGAGGTGTCAAGGTATAATTGAGCAACATCAGCATTTTAATTGCCTCTCTCTCCCTCCCCCCTCCCTCTCCCTCACACTCGGCCCCTGCTGCACTCCCCAGCTGGCAGATCATCATCTACACCAATGCAGGTTCCAAGAATGCCTAATTTGCCACTCAATGGTAACCCTAGTAACTGTCATCCACTATACCAGTACCCCCACACACAAATTACAGCTCATTCACTTCATGGTTGAAACAATACCTGGCCTGTATGTCAAGTAATTCCTTCTATAATTAAGGGGCTGTCCCTGGGAAACTCCCAAAGAATCTCAGCCATTGTTGGCCTCCAATTCTAGAAAACAGAAAACTGCAGAATTGAAAATGCATTTTCTGGACGTAGTGCAGTCTGAAGGATTATAATACCATAGTACTACATGGCACGCCTCTTGTTAGTGTATACCTTGTCCTGAATAGTCCCCAAAGAGGAAGCAAAACAATTTTACACTATGTTGGAATGCACTATAATTGAACTTCTGTAGTTCATAGATGTTGCTGTGATAAGGGAAACATGATCTTTTTCAAACAGGTAGACAGAAAGACTTCCAAAAATGCATCCACTACTGATTCTTCTCATACCTGTACTGATAAGACAGTAATTGATGAAACTCCTAAAAGTAATAAAGATAAGGAATCTGGAAAATTGCAACAGACCCCCAAATCAGGCGGCGCCAAAAAATCTGGCCCCCAATCAGGACGAAAACAGAAGCGAAAAACTGAAAAGCCCACAGCAGCAGAAGAACTAGCAGCCTCGGATGACTCCTCAGAGGAAGGGGAAGTAGGCAAGTATCACTTGAGCCAACCTAAGGTGGCTTTCAGACACATCCAGTCTCTGGCCTCCAAACATGGAGAACTTAGAAATGGTGAGCTAATACTATTGGCAACTGTAGCGAGCCCTCCTAGTGATGTGAAGGGGTGATTTTCTCTATATATATTTATAGCCCGTTGCTAGGTGGTTGCTATGTTTATAGTGGCACTATAAATCTCTCATAACACTACAAGGTGTTAAGAGTGACTATATCTAGTGTCAAGAGTGCCTATATCAGGGTGATTATATCTGATTGGTAATTACCAATTGTTGAACCACCTAGCAGCTGGCTATAAATCAATTATCACACCCCTAATTGGTATGTTGCGGTTTATAGGCCCTCTCCCTACGCTCTCTCCCTACCAGTCTCGGGCTTATAAATCAGCAACGTACCTCTTAGAGGTGTAATAACTAATACATATATACATGTATATATATGTAACCCCGCACTGTATGCACCATAATGCTGTACGTGCTTCTAATTGTGCTTCTAATTTTGCATCTAATTGTGCTTCTAATTTTGCATGCGCACTCTCCTGCCAACAATGCTTAGCATTCCACTAGTATGTTAACACCTCCAGTAACATTGAATAATTGAGATACAAGTGTTGAAATAATGGAATTAAGTAATGCATTTTGCAGAACCTTTAATCAGTTAGCAGTGTAGAAGCAGGCATGGAATGTAATATTTACTACTTAGTAAAAGCAATTACTGTACATTCCAAGACTAATTAGTAAAAAAATTACTTAGAGCCAGAGATACTGCATATTTCAGCACTTTGCAACAGGAGCCTGTAAACCGCACTGTTTCTAAGTGTCATTAGTACATAGATGGCTTAAATGTACTTGAGTGTGTGTGCATAGTACTGTTAGATAGCCTAATGACACTTAGAAACTGTGTGTGGTTTACAGGCTCCTGTTGCAAATATGCTGTACAGCATGTTTCAACACCTTTTCAACTGGAGCCTGTAAACCACACAGTTTCTAAGTGTCATTAGTACATAGATGGCTATCTAACACAGACTATGGACACACATGGAAGCCATCTATGTACTAATGACACTTAGAAACCGTGTGTTGTTAGAGGCTCCTGCTGCCAAGGTGCTGAAATATGCTGTAAGTGCTACAGAAGATTGCAAGATGCTTGTCCAGGTTCAGTAGTAGTGGCATCTGAAGTAGTTGGTTAGATACTTCAGTGTACTTATGTAAACACAGAATTGTTCTCTACTTAGACAGTCCTTCAGACCCATCTACTATTGAACCTGGACAAGCATCTTGCAATCTTCTGTACTAACGTGTATCTTGCAATCTTCTGTACTAACGTGTGTGTGGAATTCTTTATAATCCATCCTGTCTGTACATTCTTCACAATCTCTGGTCATACAATTTATATATGGGTATGTTGTTTGCTGTACTTTTTTTCACAGCTAGAGAATGCTGCATTCCTCATGTAATTGGTGACACATAGTCTTTTAAATGGCTTTTAAATTTTCGCAGAATTTAAGACCTTCTCTGACAATACCGAGACCAGGCTTGGGCAGATGGAGGGTACTGGTCGTTCCCATGGTGACAGTGAGGTACTCGCAGACAGTGTACGTGACATCGTCCGAAAAATGGACGAGAAGCTTCAGTCAGTGAGAGAGGAGGCAGAGAAAGAAAGGAACCTTCGCAAGGAGATGGAGGAGAAACTAGAGCAGATGAAGAGAGACTTGCAGGTAGCAGAACGCAAGGCAAAGGATGCCCTGCAGAAGGCTGAGAAGAACAATCGAGATATTGATGACGTGAGACGCACTGCAGAGAGTAAAACAGGTTACACAGGTTTTGGTGGTGGGAGGGGGAAGGGTGGGAAGGGGGGAGGATGGGAGGGTGGGGGGAGTGTGGAGGAGAGAGTGATGATGTTGGAACAGAGGACGGAACAACAGGAGAGAGAGACCAGCACACTAAAGGTTAGTGGTGAGACTAGAGACACTCACACAAATGTACATCCAATACAGTACTAGTCTCAATAGAGAATTGAGGTGCAGTTCATGTGTCTGGTGGGGGCAATTCCTCTGTCTCCCCCCCTTCCCCTGAAAATCGCTTTATAACCTCCCCCTGAGCTAGCTATAGGCCTCAATCAACAGGCAGACTCACACTCCTCCCCCTCCCCCTCCCCTCCATTTTCTAATTTACTCCCAACTTCTCTGCAATGTGTATAATATATTCTGCAGTAGTAGTCAGAGTTTTACTGTTGAAAATTAACTTTGAAAATACGTAGACTAATGTATGTCACTTTGGCAGGCCTAGCATGTCCGCACTTAGTCTGAATCTTTGATTGTTTCAATACATCACCTCAACCTCAACCTCACTCCTTCCCTTACCCCTTTCCCCCTCCCTCCCTCCACTAGGTGAATGTGTCAGAGTTAGAGCTACAGTTACAAGCCTCTCTGGCCAGCACCCACAATGGGTCCTTCCTGTGGCGTATACCTGAGGTGGCTAGGAGGAGGAGAGACGCTATCGATGAGAGAATCACCTCTATTTACAGCCCACCATTCTACACTGGACGGTAAGTGACTGAACCTCTCAGAGATTAGCTTATACCATCTCTCTTGTGGACTTTTTCATCAAGAAGTGTCCTGATTACTTAGGCTAAGTGGGTTGCCTTCAGGGAAATTCCCTTAAGATATGATGTAATGCAATGAATATGATTATGATGTGGTGAATCTCGTTATGAAGGCAACATGTAGGCTAATCAGTGTACACAAAACTTGACATTTTTTGGACACCAAAACCTGTACTGCTATTACACCGTCCACTTCAGTAGGTCTCCACTCACAATTATTACTACAGGTGTATATGTACTTCCTCCATACAGCAATGGGTATAAGATGTGTATCAGAGCCTACCTCAATGGAGATGGAATTGGGTACAAGACCCATTTCTCGGTGTTCTTTGTACTCATGAAGGGAGAATTTGACCCTCTCCTTAAATGGCCTTTTGAGTACAAGGTCAGTTGATGACTGTGTTTAGCAAAAAGATATGATTGAGGACTATCTATACATTACCTTGCTCATTTGTGTTGTCTCCCCCTCGCTTCATTGTTTCCCTCCCTCTCTCACATTCTCACCCTCTCACTCTCCACTGTGTGTGCAGGTATCTCTCATTCTGGTGGATCAGGAACATCGTAAACATATCGTCCAGACCTTCAAACCTACCCCTGAGAGCTCTTCATTTAGAAGACCTCAGAGTGACATGAATGTAGCCTCAGGTACGTGTTAGGCACATCACAATGTGTTGTGCTGATGACTAGTATTGGTGTTCAACCTTTCCATGATGCTTTCCCCCTCCTTCCCTCCCTCTCTCTCTCCCCCCTCCCTCTGTCTCCCTCTTTCCCTCTCCCTCCTTCCCTCCCTCCCCCTCCCCCAGGGTGTCCTCAGTTCTCCAAGCTATCAGTGTTAGATGATCCAAGTTACACTAAAGATGATGTCATATACCTCAAGTGTATTGTGGACACATCTCGTATCTTTCATCCCTAACACCATCTCTAACACCATCCCTAACACCATCTCTAACACCACCACTAACACTATCATTAAACCCCTTATGGTATACTTCTGGAATCTCTGCTCTAGATATTATTGTCAGTTATGCCATCAGTGGACATGTGCATGAGGAAGGGTGTAGTACTAGTCATAGGGGGGGGAGGGGGTCTGTGTGTCCAGCTTTAAATTTTGGGCTTTTCAACTTCAAAAAACCTGCTGCTCAATTTAACTACTTGCTTGCAGTGACTTCCTATAGTGCAGATGCAGTGTGTTGCTTAATGTCACTAGCAAGAGAGATCGAGTTGATGTCAGATCTGAAACATTGTGTCAGTCATCTTCTGCTCCATCTAGTATAGATCATGTCCACTGCTACACCTCTTGCTGATACTTCAATCCCACAAACAACTATCATTATCCTCGGCATGTATGTGCATGTGTGTGTTCTCTGACACAGTATAAGCTTATATGTTTAAGGGAAGGTACCAACAGCTTCAGCGCAACACAGAGCAGACTTAAGCTTTTATATGTTTGTCCTAACATGTCTCTAGAGCACATACATGTCTCTAGTCGTACCTACCTACCTAGTGTTCATTCTTCAGCTGATGTGTACATGATGAGTAAAATCCTTTACAAATGGTGTGGAGTGTATATACTGGTACTAGTGATTATATACAGATTGTGGCAAATATGTAACTAGAGGGGAGTCAGTGGCCATTCCAGGGAGAAAATGTATGAGATGAATAGTCCTCAGGACTGGAGGAGGAGGCACTATATGGAGAGAGGAAGGGGAGGCAGGGATTGATAAACATAACATATTAAAAAAGCAAAGATCGGCTGCATGAATTGTCCTGTTCATGTAGGAAAATAGGTAAGACTGCGAGAGTTACCATTTACTGGAAAATCCGAAGTTACATCATCTTTTTCCTCTTAGCTGGAGGTGGAGAAACTGACTCACTCACTGTATATAAGAAGGGTATAACAAGGAGGGAGGAAGGGAAGGTAACACAAGATGTAAATATTTTGCAATCCAGATAGTTAATACCCTACTAGTCATTCCCTATCAGGGTTGCATACAGGATTTCTTTTCTGTTTATCAGGTTGAGATGCTTTGTCTGATTTGTATACAGTCAGCTGTGCTGTCTTTTTTGGTGGCTTAGTTGGTAAGAGCATCGCCTAGAAATTGGAGTGTCATGGGTTCAAATCCCACCCAAGGCAGCCAATTTTTTTTTTTGAAAAATGACTGTTTCGGGCGAGTTGTGTTGTGTTGCTTTGCCTTTTCTGTTGTGTTGTTGTTGTGTTGCCTTGCCTTTCTCGGCATCTCTGGAAATGATTGTACTACTTACAAGAATGTATATTAGAGTTTGTTCCATTTACCATTGTATTTTTGAGCTATCTGTTCAGCCAGAGCATGATCATTACCCCCAGCAGGATTAGCCACTGCTGCCACCAGCAGCTTCCAGGAAGGAGGTCCAAAACGGGAGGTATCGTAATTCTTCTTCAGCCACTCAGTCAAAACTGCAGACAGACATTCTGTGACATTTGTAGGATGGTCGGCTTGGATATTGTTGAGTAAGTCAGGATGCAGCCTCAGAGCCTCTCCAACACCCTTCCACTTGTGAGCCACATTGAGTAGTTCACATTTGACATCAATGAGATTATCAATGACTGCACAAAGAAGCATAATACTCAGTTGACTACATGTATGTACTACACGTCCCCCTCACACCCATAACTACATGTCTACAGTCATACCTACCTAGTGTTTGTTCTTCAGTTGATGGATGAGATTTGGAGGAAGTCAAAACTGCAGACAGACATTCTGTGACATTTGTAGGATGGTCGGCTTGGATATTGTTGAGTAAGTCAGGATGCAGCCTCAGAGCCTCTCCAACACCCTTCCACTTGTGAGCCACATTGAGTAGTTCACATTTGACATCAATGAGATTATCAATGACTGCACAAAGAAGCATAATACTCAGTTGACTACATGTATGTACTACACGTCCCCCTCACACCCATAACTACATGTCTACAGTCATACCTACCTAGTGTTTGTTCTTCAGTTGATGGATGAGATTTGGAGGAAGTAGAGTCTGCTGAGGGCTGTGGGGTACCTGTGATAGAATCATATAGTCAATACCTACATGTATACAGCCTTACTGGACTATCACAGTAGAGAAATAGACCCTGCCCTCTTTATGACCATCTGTACCTGGTGTCTGTTTAAAGTGACTTACAAAAAGCATCTTGTAGCCACATCTTCTGCTCATCTGTGAGACGGTGACATACACTGCTGGGTTTGAGGGAACACTTAAGATATGTCTGAGACTTATCAACAATTGCAAGATGAGGAGGCTCAGCAGAGCATTGGGGACTAGGCTCAGCAGAGCATT
This sequence comes from Theonella swinhoei, assembly GCA_963970385.1. NCBI lineage: Eukaryota > Metazoa > Porifera > Demospongiae > Tetractinellida > Theonellidae > Theonella > Theonella swinhoei. The sequence continues at coordinate 974,586 of OZ019949.1, read as the reverse complement.
GGGGACTCTACACATAAATGATATTTTTGGTACCTGCACATCGTAATGCAGCGTTTCCATTGCTTTTGTGATTGCCTCAAAAAAATCTTTACAAATGTCACGGTATAATGTTACACGGTGTTCATCTTTTACAGTATCTGGGTACTCCAGAATGACCTCCAGGTAGGAGGAAAGTGGGTCACGGAAAATCAGTTTCCCAGGAAGACCCTTTGGGACCTCAAATGTGAAGCTGTTTCTGGCCACTTGCATCTCCCCATCCTCGATCAGTAACTTCCAGCCAGCATTAGTCATTAGTGAGGAGATAGTGCAACAGTAGACACCAAACATTGGACTTTCCTTGGAAAAGTGGAGAATGAATGAGGAACGCACACTACCCTCTGGAAGAGGAGGAGATGGATAAATACTGCTCACTTCAAGGACACAAGGCATGATGAATTTTTCCTCACCAACTTTGGACACAACAAGCTGTGAAATGAGCACTTTCAAGAGGTCCTTTGCCTCAAAAAGGCCCAAGGTATAGTGCTTGTTCAATTCAGATGAACTTAGCAACTGAAGGGACATGATACCATGCTGAACAAAATCCCTCTGAGCCCCAATAAGTCCCTTTTTTCCTTTCAGAACTAAGCTATAGCGGACTAGCTCAGTGATCTTGTTGAGGATCACTTGTGAGCTGCCAAAGATGACATCTGGGAGTACATCATAATATGCAATGATATTGAGCTGATGCAAGTAGTCAAGTGCAGCCTTCAGTGAGGCAGGATCAAACTTAAGGGGATCAGCAATAATCTTACATTCATCTCGTGTAAGAACCTGCCGATTTAGTTTCTCCATCAGTACATGGAGAGCCACCTCCAAACCATGCCACCTGAGGGGTAGATCTCTTGACTGGACTCGTGAATGTTCCACCAGAGCTTCCTTTAGTCTATCCACTGTGTCAAAATCTCCTGTCTTGGGGGTTTGAGCATTAATTTGGAATGTTACCTCTTTCAGGGAACCTCCGTAAGTGATCACACAGTTCTGCATGTCTGGTGGCAGCATTTCAGTGATGATCCTGTGCAGTCGTTCATTTTTCATGGCTGGTGTCTCACTGCATTCGCCTTTCTTGTCGAGGAAAGTACCCACAAAGGCAAGGTTTGGCATCTCCTTTTTGTCACGTTGACTGGCTTCTGCCTGGAGAGCCTGGAGATTGTGGCAAATCACTTGCTCATGTGAGTAGTAAGACTCGTATGGATCACTGATTGACTGCCCTTCATCATATTAAACTACCTCTCCATGTTTTGAGAGCTCTTCATTGAGCTTGAAGACAGAGATAAAGCCAGAGATACGAGAGAGGAAGATAGCAATGAGCTCATGGAATTGTGGCTGGCCTCCTGAGTCCAATATGCGAATTGAGTGAGACAAAAGCTCTTCATTCTTTTCCTCTGCAGTCCTGACTTTTTCTTGGAGGCCATTTATGAAGTCAAAAAGTGCCCTTTTAATGTTGCCAGTGTCATCCTCTAGTATGTTTATAGGAAATGAAAATGGAACTTCAGATTCATTTGCAAGGGAAGGTTTATGCTGCAGTTCATGTAATCCTGCTTGTTGTTGGTTACTTTTCTGAGCTACTGATCTGACAACAGGTGTGGCCTGAGAATCTGATGATTGTGAATTTTCAGCGATATGAATATCCAACCCCCCCACCACTTCATTATCGTCTATACCTTCCCCAGCATTTCCACCACTTCTTTTTTCAACCCCTACTTCCTCTCCATCCCTTTCTCCTCCTTTCCCTAGCTTTCCCTTTAATTGGTAGCACTTATAGCAAGCATGGGCAATCATGTGAGAGAGACGCTCATAACTCACCTCTTCCCATTTCACATTAAACCTTGAGGTAGATACATCTCGGATAGGTGAGGTAGAGACATCTCGGATAGGTGTCAGGTGCAGGGGATCCGTGGCAAGTTCGGTACTTGTGCGGTTGAGGCTTCGTGTTTTCCCCAGGAACATGGCAATGAGACTGGACTTACCTACCCCTCCTGGTCCATGGATCAGGAACTTGTCATCACGATGAGGAATGGATCCTTCTTTAAGCGCAGCTTGGAGAATGTGTTCTGGTGATGCTGTGGAGAGATTAGAAAACAGTGTAAACCATATTTGTGTCATAGCCAAAGATACACAGTTACAGTGACTATAATCCAATACATAACCCACAAGAAAATACAGAAGCTATAGAACCACTATATAAACTTACCTAATATGTTGTCACCAAACCACATTATGTGTTTTTCATCAGCTGTTCCTTCATTCAATTTAGTCTTGGAGCAGCAGATGAACAGTTCTGACTCCACCTCTCTGAGAGAAGCGGGATGGGATTGAGATACTTTCTTGCAGGGGCACAATACTGCAGGTGATACATCAATCTCAGTCAGGTGCATACTGTCAAGTACTTTTCTAATTGCTCCTAAAATGTTTTCACGAACTTCAGGAAGCACATATTTATCTGCATCAACATAAACCCCAATATGATCTGAAGAGTTGACAAGTAAAAGTGTATGTGTCGGGCAAAAGAGTGAAGCAACATTGTGAGGAAGGCTTTCTGGTGGGTTGTCTTCACTTCTGCTATCTATCTGTTCATATGTCAAGAGCAAGCAAGAAATGGTCTTTTCAAAACAGCCAAGAGGGACACAGTCATCAGTGAACTTCATGATTAATGGTGTGATCTCAAAGGAAGATGACAAAGGAACATGTTTTGTAAGTCCAGCAAGAAACCTCAGCCCTACTCTTAATCTACCATCCTTGTGTCTCTGAAAGTGTTCCAGTTGCTTTACTGATGACATGGTAGAGATGAGGAAAGCAGCTAGAAACTCCTGAAATGTCAGATTGAGGAAGTTGTGAGATGTCTTCTGTCCCTCCATAAACAGCTGAGAAACACACTGCATGAGACCAAGTGTTTCAAAATCATCAGGTATGTCAGGGAATATTAACTGTACACTTTCCCCGCCATCTCTGCAGACTCCATCATAGGCTATCTTGCTGATGACAAGTAATTGACTGTACACTTCTCTTGGCAGGTCTTCAAAGGACTTAACTTTCAACTTCTGATGGTTGTATTTAGCATGTCCACAAAGGTGGCGAAACAGTAATATTTGAGTTAAAGAACAGTAGAGTTCAGTTAGAGTTGTTGGTAGAATCCACTTGCTCTTCATGTTCTCTCTATATATACTAACAACTATGGCAGCATTCAGAGGAATGTACATGCATGCTTTTATCTGTGGATATTTACCAATGTATGCCATTACATCATCGATATTCTTCTTCGCTTCTTCACTCACTTCATCTGGGTCTCCTACACTCTGGTCAATGGCACTGGCTGTCTTCTTACCCTCTCCTGTAAACACACTTGTCACATACTTTGTGATGTTCTCCTCTGTGAACCCCAATATTTTTATGTGCAGGAATATCCTGTGCGTAAATTGTGCTAGTAAAGCACCAGTTGCCCATGGTCGACTAGTAATCATTATGGCAGCATGTAGTAAAATCTGGCCAAGAATGAGCTGTGAGAAAATGGAGGAATCCTTTCGTTGAAAGTCAGGAAGTTCATCAAATCCCTCTAAGATTATTAGAGTGTTGACTCCAAGTGTGGATTCCAGTTCATCTACAACAGCCTGACACACACTCTCTGAGGAGTGATAGATGAGATCCCTCAAACTCTTGGCTCTGCTCATTCTCTCATCTCTCAGTCTGAGGAGCAGCACTAACCTATACTGCTGAGCAATCTCTCCTCTCTCCCACCTCCTACAGAACTCCCATGCAAATGTGGACTTCCCGACACCTGGAGCACCCTCTACTAGTACAACCTTCTGTAAAGCAGTGACTGGCAAATCTCGGACAATATCATCAAAATCAATGTTATTCGTTTTCTTCATGATGACATCAACATTACCATCCTCTACCATGGCCCTCGTGTACTCATCTGCTTCCTCTTTACTCACTACACTTTTCCAGTCAATACAAGCCAGATTAATGAATATCTTTGAAGGAGATGGTGGCCATTTCACAACATTAAGATTCTTCTCAATTTCACATTGCTTGTAACCAATTTTGATATAATGGACAAAGGCATCCATTGGTGACCTGAAGAGGGGACTCTTCCCTAACTGAGGTAGAGGCTTTGTCACTGATGAGCCAAAATCACTCCACCTCATCTTTTCTAATGCTATTGTCATCCTATCTGCAAGATTCTTATAAGCAGGTTCAGATGAAAGCATACCAAGAAATATGTCGAACCATTTCTTCTTGTTAGGTTTTCTGTTGTAGTGTGCAGTGAGAAGACTAAGTAGCTGCCCAGCCTTCTCCCCATTCCCCACTCCATGTTGACTGAGAATATCATCTGCAGCTGTTCTAGTGACAATTCCTAACTCAATAAATTTGCTAATAAAAAATGTAAGGTCACCACTGATAGTCTCTGTCAGTACATCACTGTGTTGGTTTATTATATCAATGTATGGGGCATACTTGAGTGGGTGAGTGCCATACTGGGGAGTACCATGAGAAATCCTACTTGGGAATTCCCATGGTGGTGAGTAAGGAGGGTAAGGTGTGGGGGGCTGGTAATTCTCCCAATGTTGTGGCCTCCTCACTGGCATCTGACCCATCATTTGTGTGGGGGGCTGGTAATTCTCACCATGTGGTGACCCCCTGACAAATGTATGACCCGTCATTTGCGTGGAGGGCTGGTAATTCTCCCCATATGCTGGCCCCCTCACTGGTGTCTGATCCATCATTTGTGTGGGGGCCTGGTAATTCTCTCCATGTGCTGGCCCTCTTACTTGACCCATTATTTGTGTGGGGGGCTGGTAATTCTCACCATATGGTGGACCCCTCACTTGACCCATCATAGGGGGCTGGTAATTCCCCCTATGTTGTGGGCCCCTCACTTGACCAAACATTGATGTGGGAAGGTGGTAATTCTCCCCACGTGGTGGCCCCCTCACTTGACCTATCGTTTGTGTGGGGAGCTGGTAATTCTCTCTATATTGTGGCCCCCTCACTTGACCGAACATTGGTGTGGAAAGGTGGTAATTCTCCCCATGTGGTGGCCCCCTAATTTGACCTATCATTTGTGTGGGGGGCTGGTAATTCTCCCTATATTGTGGCCCCCTCACTTGACCGAACATTGATGTGGGAAGGTGGTAATTCTCCCCATGTGCTGGCCCCCTAATTTGACCTATCATTTGTGTGGGGGGCTGGTAATTCCCCCTATGTTGTGGCCCCCTCACTTGACCCAACATTGGTGTGGGTGGGTGGTAATTCTCCCCATGTTGTGGCCCCCTCACTTGACCTATCATTTGTGTGGGAGGCTGGTAATTCCCCCTATGTTGTGGCCCCCTCACTGGCAATAAATCCTCACCTGACATCAGTGATGAGGAAGTGGGGGGGACTGAGGATACTGTACCAACTTGAGGGGCTACTGAGGTGGAAGGTTGTAGGTTGCGTATATATATACATTCTATTTCACTGGCAAGGCTATTCTCTCCTACAGTAGGTGATCTCAGAGCTGTGACTATGTCATACCATGTGAGAGGTGAGTCTTGTTTCAGTCTCTCTGATATGATCTCACGTAACTGAGCTTCACAGGTTCTGTAGTTTTGTTCAATATTACGAATTTGTGGATACCTCACCCCCAACTGGAGGCCTAGGTCAAAGCATTTTGAGGCTACTGTGTTGAGAGTGTTACAGAGGAGTGGTAGGTCATTGATAGTTAGTTTCTTAAATGATAGGTTAGTGGATGAAGATTGGGTTGACTGGCTGGCCATATCTACAAGAGACAATTATAACCATTAAATTCTCACATATTGTGGTACACTTTAGGTCCCACTCAGAGAGGGAATGGGTGACTGTCACTCACTGAAATGACATCATCACTGGCAGATTGTTTCACATATCTCAGGACACATGTCCTCAGATATATTGCTGCCATATATACCCACACTCTGTAGGATAACTGCAATATCCTACTTCTATATCATGGACACATCTATGGGATGGAATATGGATCTCAGACCTGCACAGGAGCTAGTAATGCTCCTGAGAAGGGATCACTTTATACTCTCTCTGGCAGTGTGTAAACCAATGACTTCATGTCATGTGGTTGTACACTAACACTCCACAGATAGCCCTACATCTGCAATAGTTCAACTAGGAACTTCAGTGTCTCAGTACACTGAGTATACTGAGATATGGGGTCAGGATATTACTGTATACTACCATATCAACATGTTATATTCTGTGGCAGTACACTTCTCTTAATATTCAGTCCAGCAATGGCCAGTCACATGATAATCACATGGAGATTGGAATGTATTAATTAAGAGGTGACCAGTTCGTGATCCAGGTCATATCCTCTGTACTTGTACATTACCTTGATAGCCAGACTCCTCCAGTCCAGGCAGAGCTAGTAGGACAGGAAGATAGAGTTATATAGACCAGACACCTACAGAGGAGGGAGGGAGAGAGATGACCATTTAATATCAGCAAAACAGAATATACATTTTACATATGGGTCTAGCCCATCTGATAAAATGATAATAGAACAAGTAAATAAAAAATTTAGGAAATTTGGAATATGTGGAAACTTGAACTTATTACGCATGCTTATGTAATTGATTAGTATGGTCAATTTTTTAGTTGCGTATATATATGTGCATGTACATGTGTTGTCGAATGATCAGTCGTTATTGCAGTTGTCGTGTCGTAGTTGTTGCCGTCGCAGTAAGTCGTGACCGTAGTAGTCAGTTGTGCATGTTAGGTCCACAGCTTACCTCTCTCTTGTCACGGACTAGTATGTAACAGAATATACATCAATGTACTAACAAAGGTATGTTGATGTACATAGCATGTCTGTGTCCCAATCCGGTTTCTTCATTTTTATGCAATCCCTATATTACACTCCAAATTAAAGTTTTTATCAACACATTTCTCTATTATCAGCTGGTTCACCTAGTTGCTACACGCTAGTTGCTAAGTGTTTGCACATGCGCAGCAGATGTAATGACGTCATTAACAAGTCTTGTGTCATTACGTAATCAGTTTATTATATGACGCATAATGACGGATATCATTTTTTTGTACATCTAACATCACAGCACAACCAATTTTTGTATACCAGTTATTTTTCCACACATTCTTCACCTTGATATCATTAAATTCAATGAATATCCTTATATATGGTTTTCAATGGGGATAGACAATAGCAATCCCTATATACACAGTACTACTGTACTGTGTGGTATGACTGATGTGCTATCCCTAGAGTAGTACATGCCATTGGATCTGAACCTCACCCCATTGACAATAGTACTCGGGTATATCAGACACTAAAACACAGGAAGACAATCATGATCAGGGCTCTGGGTACTACTGTTATCATAGACCATTCCAGAGGTGTAGGTATGTGTGTCATAATCTGACCCACAAGGTACCAATGTACTTCATAGGACCTGGGAATGAGGCTACAATGTACTAGTACTAGAAGGGAAAGCTTTCAGAGGTCAGGCATAGTTTGAGTGTTCTTTCAGGACAGGAGAGAGAAGGGCCTCTGTAAATAGTACTTCTTCACATGTGTGATAGAGCAAGCAGAGAGGCCTCGGATTACAAATGAATGTACAAAGGAGTCCAGGGTACATATTGACAATAGAGGTAGTATTGGACAGCACCACATACTAACATTCCTCATGGTATACACTCACTGTTACGTATCAAGTGATGTCTTAGGCAAATAGACTCCACTGAGAGTCAATATGGCTTGTGTATAGCGTGTGCATGTATGCATATATCACTGCAAATATTATTAATAAGGCATGGGATTGACTATAGAATGGGTGATAGAGGGCCTGTTTGTTTATCTCATGTAGTACTAAGGTGATAACCCTCGGCGCGCATGCGCAGCGAGGTTTGTCTGTGTGTGTCTGTTAATTAAGCCACATCTCACATCTGGAGCGTCTGTTCGTCCTGAAAAATACTGTCACGTACTCCGCGAGCAACGGAGGTCAAAATATTTGTGAGGTTTTCTCTGAAACCGCTCGGTTCAGCGTCATTTGCTTACCATAACAGCCTACGAGGGTACTGCAGCGACATTCCGCGCACTTTTTTGACGACAGAGCCTTCTAAGCGTCCTAAAAAGGCTAACAATAGGCTAAACGCTACCTGGGATACGCCTCGATGCAAGGCAGCGAGCTTCTTTCTCTTTAATCTCCGTCTTTTGACCAAGAGTCTTCCGGATACTTCCCGTTTTCACGTAATTAGACGCGCGTACGTGAGGCGGAGTTTACGTTTTACGCATGCGCACCATCTCCGTTTGTATAACGCGCCGAGGGTTATCAATGTACATTCTCCAAACATAGGCGTTTGATGACACATGTAGCCACATTCTCCAGAGATAATACTGATCTACTTTCCTTCTTTAAAGAGCGTAATACGAGAATAGTACAGTAGCTGTAGACATCACTTACATGATATCAACAAAGTGACAACACCTCGTTGACATCTGACAATTAACAATTTAAAAATACAACAGTCATGGCCACAGACACGTGAGAGAGAGGGAGAGAGAGGGATGGAAGGAGGGAGAGAGAGGAATAACGAAGAAGGCAAATAAGATGGAGACATCATATGAACAGTTAACAATCATGGCTACTGACATTGAGAGACAGAGGTAGCTGAAATTTCTTAAGAACATACTATGTACAAGCTAAAATACATAATTAACATGCTTTGTACAAGCCACTGTACCTAACTAACAAGCTATTTTACAAGGCTTTCACAATTGGCGCGTGTGTGTACCAGAGATGGCTGCACTCTCAGACTAAACAAGTTGTCCTAAAGTACCACAGACCAAATCTCCTAACACAACTCACTTTAGAGAGCTAGTCTAGAAAGTCGGAGACGTCAGAACATAGACAGTACATAGCTGTAGTTCCGCCCCCATGTATGGAACGAAGCATGCGCAGAGCATATAGCGCAGACAGGCGCCAGAGCGCGAAATTCAAATATATTTGTCGGACGTCCAAACAGCAATCGCTAAAAGATGAATATTAATAAAAATACAACCAAAACTGAACACTACCGACACCTATTTGGTAATACATGTATAGAGACGATACCACTTACACTAGTCTAGTAGTGTTAGTATAAAAAAATTGGAAGGTAGTAAAAATGAGGGATAAAAATGTAATAGTTGACAGGAGCTACTGCAGACAGGGCAGTGTGAAATGTTGCAGAGGTCAATGATGATCATCCATGGTACAAATAGGCAAGTCATGTGACAGTCATGTGATCATTGACCACACCTACACTCAGTCACCTTCCATACTGGACGTGTGTGGTTCCTACTGACTGAGATATCTACACATTCTGTAATTGGTAAACATGGCTCCTCCACTGGAGTCAACATTATCTGACAAATGTCAGGATTCTCCCGAGATCTACACAAGGACAGAGACACACAAATCCTTCAAATTCTACCTTTAATGTATACACTGAATGATCCTCAACTCTCTCACCTAATGCACTGCTCTTCTGGCTTGGGACATCTGCCACCACATCTCCACTCTGATGCACCTCCACTTCTTCCTGCCTCACTGCCCCACTCTCTCCCCCTTCCTCTCCCTCCTCCTCCCATCTTTCTCTCTGTCCCCAGTCATCAGAGGCGACCTCCCGATACTGTGGTAACTGGTAGGAACTACCCACACACTTACACTCATTCACAACTGGCACACTTCTCACACCTGCACAATAGGATCACACAATATACACTCAGTTAGTGGGATAGGGTTGAGTGGTAGCAGTGTGTTGGACATAATGAACAGAGGTGTTCATTACTGATGCTAAATGGTTGTCTACCTTTGGCTTCTGTGAACGTGTATGGGGAGGTGAAGGCTCTGTCACTGATGAGCCACAATCACTCCATCTCATCATTTCTAATGCTACTGTCATCATATCTGCAAGATCTTCATAAGCAGGTTCAGATGAAAACACACCAACAAATTCATCCTAAACGAAGATGGTATTGGGTACAAGACCCTTTTCTCCGTGTTCTTCATACTAATGAAGGGACAATTTGACCCTCTCCTTAAAATTAATTACTTTTGAGTACAAGGTCAGTTGACAGCTGTGTTTAGCACCAAAATATGCTTGAGAATTATACATTGTCTGTGGATACTTGTTCATTTGTGTTTTCTCCCCTTCTTGCATTCTCTTCATTATTTCCCTCCCTCCCTCCCTTCTTCTACCCTCCCTCACTGTGTGTGCACATTCTAGTGGATCAGGAACATCGTAAACATATTGTCCAGACCTTCAAACCTACCCCAGAGAGCTCTTCATTTAGAAGACATCAGAGTGACATGAATGTAGCCTCAGGCACGTGTTAAGCACATCACAATGTGTTGTGCTAATGACTAGTATTGGTGTTCAACTTTTCCATGATGCTTTTCCCCTCCCTCCCTCCCTCCCTCCTTCCTCCCTCCCTCTCTCCCCCCTCCCTCTGTCTCCCTCTTTCCCACTCCCTCCTTCCCTCTCTTCCTCCCTCAGGGTGTCCTCAGTTCTCCAAGCTATCAGTATTAGATGACCCAAGTTACACTAAAGATGATGTCATATATCTCAAGTGTATTGTGGACACATCTCATATCTTCCATCCCTAACACTGTCACTAATACCATCAAACACCATCTCTATAACACCATCTCTAACACCATCTCTAACACTATCACTAGTGTCATCATATTTCTCTGCTCTGGACATAACTGATATGTCAATGTGTGCTATCAGTGGAGACCAGTGGCTGTAATACTTGCTGTGTGTGTGTGTGTGTGTGTGTGTGTGTGTGTGTGTGTGTGTGTGTGTGTGTGTGCGTGTCAGTACCTATATATGGCTTTCTTATAGTCTTTCTTGGTTTTAAAAAATCCTGCTAAAAGGCTGTATGCACTTGCTTACAGTGATGTTCTACAGTGCATGATGATGCAGTGACATTAATTCCTGCTATTTTTCAACAACTAGCTAGCAGAGCCTTTAAAAAAACAGAATTGTAGGTGTAAGCCATAGTTTTCCATATACTGCATCATTCTGTAATGCGCACATGCATAAAAGTTCCGGCCGGGAGTTGCTTTCATTCTTAAAGCACGTGCACGAGGCAACAAATCCGGATGTATTCTTGAGATATATACATAAACACATACATACATACATACATACATACATACATACATACATACATACATACATACATACATACATACATACATACATACATACATACATACATACATACATACATACATACATACATACATACATACATACATACATACACACACACACATACATACATACATACATACACACATACACACACATACATACATACATACATACATACATACATACATACATACATACATACATACATACATACATACATACATACATACATACATACATACATACAGCATTCAGGATTCTGAAATGGATTATAAGCAATATAATATAATCATACACACAATTATTATAAATTCTCTTGTAACTTTGTGGTCAAATTTTGTACTACTAAGTCCATTCCACTAATTTCATTTAGCATTTTCACAAGCTCATGAAAGGTGTGTGAATTTCCTTCAATTCTACTCAGGGCAAGTAACACAAGGTCTGTTTCACTTGGTTTTGCGGTTATTTCAAGCCATTTTCTTTCCATGAATTTTAAACACAACAGATCCTTGCTTTTAGGCACACTTATGAGTTGTTCAGTGATACTTGATAGGCTCTGTAGCAGAGACTTATACTGTGGAGTCTCCTTTCCTGTGCCTGTTAAGCAAAAAAAAATCCACTTTAGTCAGGAACACAAGCATGGTATGTATATGAATTGAGAATTCTGTGTGCATATGAGAAAAGTTGGTGGATTTAACCAGCAGGTTACTTTAGTTGCAACATACAGGACTACAACAACTTTCAGAGTTTTGTAGGATAGCTATCAATTAAGGGAGAATGAATGCACTAAAGTGCAGAACCCTCCGTGCCATGAGTTCATGCCATTGTAGACGGACCTTGCTTGGAGGCATCATCTATGGCAATTCACGAAACCTCACGACAACTTCCACACAGGCCGCTTAGTCGCTTACCGCATACGCGTGGTTAAATATGCATACGCACTTTCCGCAGGAAAATGGCCGACTCTACATATGGCTCTCAATGGAGGAGTGCTGGATATCGGCAACCGAGTGGTTTCAGAGAAAACCCCACAAATTTTTCAACCTCCGTTATCCGCTGAGTACGTGACAGGATTTTCAGGATGAACAGACACTCCAGAGGTGAGATGTAACTTAACAGACAGACAGACAGACACACACAGACCCAACTACAGTAACCCTCCTGCGCATGCGTGGAGGGTTAATTACCTCTGTATAGTAGACAGTAGGATTCCTCATGAAATTCGCTTATATTATGGATGGAACAATCCCTACATCATTCAACATTATAACATTTACACTGTAGCTATAATAAGATACTAAGTCAACAATCCTCACACCCATAACTACATGTCTACAGTACCTAGTGTTTGTTCTTCAGCAGTTAATGGATGAGATTGGGAGGAAGTAGAGGCTGAGGGCAGTGGGGTACCTGTGATATAGTCAATACCTACATGTATACAGCCTTACTGGACTATCCCAGTAGAGAAATAGAGACCCCACACCCTTTATGACCATCTGTACCTGGTGTGTGTTGTTGATGAGAGGTGGCTGTTGGTGATTGAGATTTTGATGGAGTAGACACCAGTGAGGGTGTGGGGGGTATGCTGCCTACAGTGAAACATGCATTAACTGTTAGCACACACATGTGTGTATGGGATGTACTCCTATAGCACTAATACAGAGAAACTAGAACTCAATTATGGTGGCCAATAAGTGCAATTCTAGATTTCCATTCTCAATTTCAATTCTTGATTCTCAACTATATTTTCAATTCTCGATTCTCGTTTGAATAGGCATGGTCAAAAATTGGGTGTGGTCTCAGTATACCATCAAATTCTTCTCTCGAGGGCATGACGGTCCAAAACTCTGTGTACTTTAAGAAGGGTTTTCCTTCGTTCAAAAGTTATGGCATCATTTGCTTACCCTTGATATCCTACAATGGTACTGGAGCAAATACAATCGAGCATTGAGAATTGAAATCGAGAATTCAAAATAAAATCGATAACAGATGATGGAGCACACAAGAGTTAGGCTAAGGACCATGTGCAGTCAGTAGTAAAACAATGAGGACACACATCATACATGGTATAGAGGTACAGACTAGCATGCCCTTCAGTACATTTATAGCGCTACTGCTCTTCTCTGAGAACAGACTCACCAGAGATGGAAGTTGGTGTAGTCACAGTGAGATCATATGACCCCACTTTGGCTCCCCTAAACTTTACTTCGTGGTAGAAAACTTTATTCCCACCTCTAACCCAATCCACCCTAACTTGACATGGTATCAACAGTAGATCACCACTAGGGTATTTGTCAACATCTTTTTTGCACACCTATACACATCACAGTAACAAAAATAACACACCATTAAGTGGCTGGTCATACAAAAGCTAGCACAACAGGATTGAAAGTCGTAAAGTATTTATTTAACTAATACCCTTCTCTAAATGTTTATTAGTTGAGTCTTCTTGTTTTCTTTGCTGTGAGGAGCAAGGGCAAGCTATAAACCTGATAGGTACTTATGGTGTCCCATGAGTATATAGTATACACTATGATGGGTACCTCTATCACTAATATGATTTAGAATTATTCAAAAACACACCTTAAGATGGTTGAGTCTATTCATTTTCCAATTGCCAGTATCATCCTCAGGAATTTCAAGATGCATTGTATCCTCATCAAACCCAATTTTGGAAACAGATCCACACTCAAAACTGCCTACTTCCTCTGCAATTTTTGCTTTAATAATCTTTAGAAACAGATTCAAGTTTCAATCACTAAATCACTTGTACATACAATTAAAGCTAGTGGGCATTTACCTGGTCAATGTTGTTTAAGTTGCGAAAGACAAATATCTGAAATTGAAAACTGTTAGGTAGAACGTTGGTGTAGAAAACTCTAGCACAATACTCAGTAGGGGAGGTGAGGAGAGAAGAAATGTACTGCCTAAATATAGTGAAGAAGCAAAAACGATGCAATTCTATTGCACCATACTGATCATTACGAGCAAAACGACCTCCATGGACAACTTCAAACTTGTAGGTTGCTCTTGTTGCTCTAAGCATACACAAATGATCCAAAACATTGGCTGATGCACAGTGCTGCATTTCGAGTGTGACTGGGTTCCTTAGTTTCCTGTCTCCCAAGTTGTGGGTGAATGAATATATTGCACTGACCAGAGTACCATCTTCTGGTAACTCAAAACTTTCAGACGCAGAAACAGCAATCTTCAGTTGACAGTGACTGCAATCTTCAGGTAGTGCATTGTGGGGTATATGGAGTCTAAGGCCATATTCTTCCCACACAATGTGCTGCTCATCATTTGTCATTTGCACTGTCTTCTCAGCTAATGAAGGGCCGCCTCCGTTCCCGAGAGTGATGCACGCTCGAGGACGATCACCTACAGAGCAAGGAAATGTAATGACTATTATGTCACTTGAGTGTGCAATTATTATGTATCACTTCATGTCATTGCTATATATATGAGTATGCCTGTAAGACTAAGGGAGTTTTTCTGTGCCAGTAAATGTGCCTAGCATGTAGAATGGCTTATCTGCATTGGCCAGGCATTACGCTAATATTAAAAATAACCTTAAGTTAATTCTGCAAGAAGACTTATTAATTAAATAGCAATGATGGATCAAACTATATGTATACAGCCATACTCAGTATGGTGTACTAGCAGATACGAAGACTGTGGAAGAGTGCATGGAAACTAGGACTCACCAAATGAGGTAGATTCAGTAACTACAGCTGCTGTAGAGAGTAGTTCCTTTCCTAGGGGGAGAGAGGGAGGGAGAGAAGATACAAGGGAGATGGAAAACAAAGACTTACATACACATGTCTTAATGTACACCCTAGAAACAAGTGTATTAAAGTGTTGAAGGATGTAGGAATGGCAGTGCCAGTTGACTGTTCATGTGAAGTGGCTGTTGGTGCTTGAGAGTTTGATGAAGTAGATACCAGTGAGGGTGTGGGGGGTATGCTGCCTACAGTGAAACGTACATTAACTGTCAGCACATACATGTGTGTATGGGATGTACTCCTACTGCCCTAATACAGCATAGGCGTAGGAGCCAGTCCGGCTGGTCCGGTTTTGGCCAGACCACTTTTTGGCAATTTAATATTCATTATTGGCGGGAAGCGACAAGCCGATTTTGCCACACATACCACAAGGTTTTACGCGTGTTCCAATGCCCGCAGCTGCTTATAGATATTGATTGTTGGAGGCAGATGCCATTTGTAATACGTGCGCGTGCTGAAGATCCACACACGGAAATGCCTATTATATTTTACTAGTTGAAATGCCTAGCCTTGGTGGTGAGTGTGAGCAATCCAACTAAAAAATTGCGCGTGCACCTATTATAATCAGACCACTTCTAAAGTCCTTCCTATGCCCCTGTACAGAGAAACTAGAAAAACTCTTAATAGCCCCCACCTAGTGTGTGCTGTTCCTGTGAAGTGGCAATGGATGATTGAGATACTGTAACAGAATCTGATGATGGACCACACGAGAGTGAGGCTAAGGACTGTGTGCTGTCTGTAATAAAACAATGAAGACACACATGTATAGAGGTACATATTAGCATGTCCTTCAGTATAGTTATAGCACTACTGCTTTTCTCTGACCACAAATCCATAGAAGTGACTTACCAGGAGCACTTTGTAGCCACTTTTTCTGCTCCTCAGTGAGACAGAAACATACACTGCTGGGTTTGAGGGAGCACTTTAGATATGTCTGAGAGTTATCAACAATTGCAGGATGAGGAGGCTCAGCAGAGCATTGGGGACTCTGTTGTGGACACATAAACGATATTTTTGGTACCTGCACATCATAATGCAGCGTTTCCATTGCTTTTGTGATTGCCTTAAAAAACTCATTACAAACTTCACAGTACAATGTTACACAGTGTTCATCCACTACAGCAGCTGGGTACTCCAGAATGACCTCCAGATAGGAGGAAAGTGGGTCACGGAAAATCAGTTTCCCAGGAAGACCCTTTGGGACCTCAAATGTGAAGCTGTTTCTGGCCACCTGCATCTCCCCATCCTCGATCAGTAACTTCCAGCCAGCATCAGTCATTAGTGAGGAGATAGTGCAACAGTAGACACCAAACATTGGACTTTCCTTGGAGAAATGGAGAATGAATGAGGAACGGACGCTACCCTCTGGAAGAGGGGGAGATGGATAAATACTGCTAACTTCAAGGACACAAGGCATGATAAACTTTTCCTCACCAACTTTGGACACAACAAACTGTGATATTAGTACTTCCAAGAGGTCCTTTGCCTCAAAAAGCCCTTCGATATAGTGCTTGTTCAATTCAGATGAAGAATGTAGCAACTGAAGGGACATGATACCATGCTGAACAAAATCCCTCTGATCCCCATTAAGTCCCTTTTTCCCTTTCAGAACTAAGCTGTAGCGGACTAGCTCAGTGATCTTGTTAAGGACCACTTGTGAGCTGCCAAAGATGACATCTGGGAGTACATCATCATAGTAAGCAATGATATTCAGCTGATGCAAGTAGTCAAGTGCAGCCTTCAGGGAGGCAAGATCATCAAAGCTAAGATTGTTGGCTACAATCTGACATTCATCTCGTGTAAGAACTTGCCGATTCAGTTTCTCCATCAGTACATGGAGAGCCACCTCTAAACCATGCCACTGGAGGGGTAGATCTCTGGGCTGGACTCGTGAGTTTTCCAGCAGAGCTCCCTTCAGTCTATCCACTGTGTTAAAATCTCCTGTCTTGGGGGTTTGGGCATTAATTTGGAATGTAACCTGTTTCAGGGAACCTCCATAAGTGATCACACATTTCTGCATGTCTGGTGGCAGCATTTCAGTGATGATGCTGTGCAGTCGTTTGTTTTTCATGGCTGGTGTCTCACTGCATTCGCCTTTTTTGTCAAGGAAAGTACCCACAAAGGCAAGGTTACATTGACTGGCAGAAGCCTGGATAGCCTGGAGGTTATGGCGAATCACTTGCTCGTGGGAGTAGTAAGACTCATATGGGACACTGATCGGCTGTCCTTCATCATATAAAACCACCTCTCCATGTTCTGAAAGCATTTCATTGAGCTTGAAGACAGAGATAAAGCCAGAGATACGAGAGAGAAAGATAGCAATGAGCTCATGGAATTGTGGCTGGCCTCCTGAGTCCAACATGCGAATTGAGTAGGACAGAATTTCATCATTCCCTTCCTCTGCAGTTCTAACTTTGTCTTGAAGGTCTTTTAGGAAGTCAGAAAGAACCTTTTGAAAGTTGTCATCCAGTTTAGTTGCAGGATGTCTATCTTCAACAACTTGTGATAAAGTTCTATCTTTAACAACTTGTTCATGTTCATCTGCAGGAAATGATGTAGATTCATTCTGCTGTGTTTCATGTAATTCTGCTTCTTGTTGGTTACTTTTCTCAGCTACAGCAGGAGTGGTTTTCAAAGCTTGTAAATTTTCAACTCTAATACCCCCCTCTGTATCATACCTCATATCTTCCTCAGCATTTCCTACACTTTCTTTTTTATTTTCTCCCTCCCTCACATTTAGGTAGCGCTTATAGCAAGCATGGGCAATCGTGTGAGAGAGATGCTCATAATCCACTCTTTCCCAGTGTGCATTATATGTTGAGGTAGAGACATCTCGGATAGGCATTAGGTGGAGGGGCTCTGCGGCAAGTGCAGTACTTGTACGGTTGGGGTCTGGTGTTTCTCCCAGGAACATGGCAACAAGACTGGATTTACCTACCCCTCCTGGTCCATGGATCAGGAACTTGTCATCACGATGAGGAATGGATTTCTCTCGAAGAGCAGCTTGGAGAATGTATTCCGGTGATGCTGGAGAGATATATAGACACAGAATATGTACAAGACTATATAAAAAGGTGAAAGTGTGAACATATATATCACACAGTACAGTAGTACTGTGTATGTAGGGATTGCTTTGGTCTATCCCCATTGAAAACCAAGATATTCTTCATTTAAACGATTGAACATAAGCTGAAGAACACATAGCTAGTATATACAATCATTATCATCACGAGAGAAACCAAACTAGGTGAGCTTGATGGCCAATTTTGAGCTAGACCATTTCGATAAAGAAGATGATGAAGAAATCAGTGGTTTAGCAAATATCCGTATGTCATTGTATATAGCAGCTATATTTTACTTACTTTGAAAGTACTATTGTACTCATAGGCCATGTTACGTGTCTGCATGAGGCTCATAACTGCCCCATTTAGGAGTTCTGAGCCATTTCATTCGTTAAGGCTAATGCAGTGTCATTCCTACTACAACAATGTCAAAGGAAACTATACATCCACTTTACAAACCACAAACTTACCATTTTCTATTGGATTGTCTCCAAACCACATTGCATGTTTCTCATGAGCTGATCCAACTTTTAGTTTAGTGTTTGGGCAGTAGAGGAACTTTTCAGATTTCACTTCTATGAGAGAAGCAGGATGAGATTGATATACTTTCTTGCAGGGGCACAAGACTGCAGGCAATGCATCAATCTCAGACAGGTACATAATGTCAAGTACTTTTCCAATTGCTCCCAAGACTTTCTGGCGAACTTCAGGAAGCACATTAAGCACATCTTTATCTGCATCAACATAAACCTCAATATGATCTGACGAGTCGACAAGAACTACCTTGAGTAAAAGTGCATCTGTTGGACAAGAGAGTAAGGCAATATTGTGGGCAAGGCATTCCGGTGAGTTGTCTTCATTTCTGCTGACTGTCCATTCATATGTGGAAAGCAGGCAGGAAATGGTCTTACCAAAGCAACCAAGGGGGACACAGTCACCAGTGAACTTTACGATTAATGGTGTAATCTCAGTGGATGAGGATGACGGAATATGCTGGTGGAGTTTCTGATCAGGAATTGATGGCAACAGACACATCATTAGATACTCTTCCATTCTGACAGTTGGTTGTGGTGAAATTTTACTTGTTTTCAGCTTCTGATTCTCATGATTTAGTAGAGATAGTGTAAAAGTGTGACACAAAAGCTTGATTGCATGCCAAGGCTCATACAGGCCAGGGACAAAGCTACCGGAGAGTTCATCGTGACTCAGCAGTTCTTCAGTGATGATGCCTTCTTTCAAATATAAGGAAAACTTGTCAGAGAGGCCATGGAATATTCCACTACTAACTTTGTAGTTAAGGAGAACAACAGCATTGACTAAATTTAGTAAAACATGTGGCTTGACAAAGATAAGACTTGGAAGCACTTTTCTGAAGTAAAGGAAGGTGTTGTGGCGGTGGAAGAAGACAAGAGCAGCTTTTGCCACTTCATGTTTCATTTCTAGCTGTTTCCCAACAAGCAGGCACTCTTGCAAGCTCAGAATACCCCTCTTCATCTCTTCAGCATATTTGAGAAGGTTTTGCTCGTATATTAGAAAGGAGCCTGGCATTTCAATTACCGTTTCTAAATTGATGTCACTGATATTTGACCGAATTGACTCAAGCGTTGCTTTATCTTGATCATCTGGATTTTTCAAATTCAAAATGTAGGCAATTTGATCAGAGCCAGAGTAGAGGATCAGCTCCTCTTTACAGGATGGAAGCAAGAGTTTTTTCAACTCTCGGTTCAGAGCCTCTACTTGTGCATCCAGGTCACCTATTACACAGTCTCGGTGTGTAGCCACTACAAGGATTCGAAACAGGTTGCCCCTCTTGTGAAAATATCTTTTTGCCTGCAAAGTGGCAACAAGCTTCTTAATAATCTGTCGAGTGGAGTATTGTGATGGCATCTTTCTTTTATAAGCTACACCTTTCGCATGGAAAAGTATAGGAGGATGTTCATCAAGGCTGTACATCAGATTTAAGACCAGAACTAGAAGGTTAGCATTGTAAACAATGGATGGCATTGTTTCCATGAGCTCCAACTGACCACCCATGTCAATCATATGAACTAGAGAGAGGTCTTCCTTGGATTCAGATGTTGACTTAGCCATTGTCTGATCAGTGGAGCTCTCTTTTGGATGCTTGGAAGGAACAGTCAAGGGAGGAATAGATAAGGAGAACTGAGCACTGGTTATTGCATTCTCTGTAGCAGGAGAAGACACATTGACTTCAGGTAAACAAGGGGCAAGGAATTCTAGAATGTCTCTGTGTGAGAGAAGCTCCCAGGGGTCAAGAGACACATCGCTAATGTGATGGAGCAGACCTCGAAATGATTGCTCAACAGTACTTGTAAGATGCAGTGGTATTTTGTGAAACAAGTGGCTCAAGAGGCAGGTCTTACCAGAGTCAGTGAAACCTGTAAGGGTAACATTCCTTTGTTTCAGACTACCCGATTGGAGAGCCTTGTTAATAATCTCCTGAGCTTCCCCATCACTCAGTGGATGAAAGTCTGTCAAAGAAAAATAAGTGGAGAGGGAAGGAAAAAATGAGAGAGTGAGAGAGAAAAGGGATCGTGCACGAATATCTTATTACACGTATGATATAGGAAGTAGGGTGCAGTGAGCAAATAATGCGGAAACTACAGCTATGCTGTGTACTTACTCAGTTCAGTGGTGACACCATTTCCAAACAATTCCAGCTCCAGTCCATGAATTCTGTCCTTCACTGTATAATACTGTATACATTGTGTGGCATACTCCTTACACCTGCTGGGAAGTCTCAGACCATGTATAGATGTGTTCACAGTCAGAGCCTGTACTAGCTGATGAGTACCCTCTTTACCTATAGCATCATTGCCAGACAAGTCCAGATCCTTCAAGGTAGAGTTTTGATGGAGGGCCTGAGCTAGGGCTACCGCTCCAACATCACTGATATTATGTATACACCCCTCTTGGCTGTCCCTGTTTAATTTACCCACCATATAAGGATATTCAACTAGCAGTTGGGCATAGTCCATTGCCTCATTATCACCATTCACTGTAAACTTCAACTCCTCCAGACTCTTCTCCTGCAAGGTAGAGTTGTGGTGTAGGGCTTCGGCCAGTGCTAGTAGTCCATGAGCACTAAATGTACAGTGGTGTATTGTGAGGTGTTGTAAAGTGGTAGTGTTTGTGATGAACTGTGCCAGGCAGTCTGCAGCAGTGTCAGTGAATGTACTTTCACACTCCAACTTCAATCTCTCAAGTGGTAGTGGCTGATTGTCAGATAATGTTTTACTGATTACCTCCATCTCTTCATCACCTATATATGTAGGTTTTTTATAGCATGTAACACACAATTCCTGGAGACATGTTGTATATTTGATATGTAGTCCAATAGCATCACAGTCTTCTAACAGTAAATAACCTTCATCAGCAGTAATGGTAAGTGATTCTAATGAGAGATGAGGTAATAGACTGTCCAGTCTCCAGTTCTCCTTTCCACTAATTCTCAAAGTCAGTACTTGTAGTCCAGAGAGGTCTGGCCATGTAATACCATCACATGGTACTGGTAGTTTCAGATGTAACTCATGAAGATGAAGGCTACTCTTCCACTGTGTGAATAACATATTCAGACCTTCAGGCGACATTGACAAAGGCATGTAACGGTCAAAGTCATCATCCCACCCTCCCCTCAGTCCCACCCTGCTACTAGTCTCCTGTGTGGTACTGGCTCCAGCCATTAACATACTCACCTCCTCTTCATCTACTTCCCCATTTAATGACAGCACCCACTGGCACTGGCTGTGGGCTATACAATGTCCCAGTGAGTAGTAGTCTAATGGCAATATTGAGTATTCATCAAAAGTGATACAGACAGTTTTCCTCTCAAGTAATGTTGATATAACATCATCACTGTGTGCCTCAAACATCCAGTTGACAAGGTTACTAGTAACATCAACATCACAACCAACACTGTATGGACTACCAGTTCTGCCAGTATCAGTGAAGATGTTCTTAATTGTGTCTTTAGAGAAGCAAGTCAATTTTGTAAGTCCAGCAAGAAACCTCAACACTACGGTGTATCTACCATCCTCATGTCTCTGAAAATGTTCCAGCTGGTCTGATGGTGACATGGTAGAGATGTGTACAGCAGCAAGAAACTCTTGAAATGTCAAATGTAGGAAGTTATGGGAGGAAACTGCTCCCTGAGTCACATACAGCTCAGTGACTGAGTCCATGAACCCCAAACTGTCAAAGTCTGAAGGAAGATCATTGAATATCAGCTGTACGTGATCACTGTTGCCAGCAATACCACTGTATGCTAACTTACACAGTTCAGAGAATCTGCCACATACCACAGGAGGTAAGTCATTGAATGTCTTCATTGGTTTAGTACCAGATTCATACTCTGGATGGCCACGAAGGTATCGCAGTAGCAGTGTACATGCTAGAGCTGTGTACAGTTCAGTACGTGTTGTAGGCAGAGCACACACAGTACCAGCCTGGCTCTCCTGGTACACTGTCACAACAATAGCACTGTTCAGTGGAATGTACATACACATTCTGATCTGAGGGTGCCTGTCCAGGTAGAGGGACAAGTCACTGACCTGGTCTGGAGGGAGTGTGCTCTCAATGTATTGTGTGATCTGTTGACTGGTAAATCCAAGTATCTCAATGTGTTGATATATACGATTCCCATGGCTAATACTCCCAGTAGCCCAAGGACAGCTGGTGACCATGATTGTTGCTAGAGGCAGCACCTTACCAGCTATGAGCTGTGGGAAGAGAGACTGATCCAATCGACATCTCTCAGGAAGTTCATCATACCCTTCTAGAATAAGTAGGGCATGGAAGCCATGAGTATTTAAAAGCTCTAAACTTACAGCCTCTGAAACACTTTCTGAAGGGCAATAGATGAGATCCCTCAGACTCTTGGCTCTGCTCATTCTCTCATCTCTCAGTCTGAGGAGCAGCACTAACTGATACTGCTGAGCAATCTCTCCTCTCTCCCACCTCCTACAGAACTCCCATGCAAATGTGGACTTCCCCACACCTGGAGCACCCTCCACTAGTACAACCTTTTTATTAATGGCTGAAACATCTCTAGCCACTTCATTTAGAAGTATGGGTCGCTTGCTTTCAAGAATGACATCTACATTCCCATCATGGACCATGGCCTCCGTGATTTCATCATAATCCCCTCTCCTAACACTGGCTCTGTCAATACATGCCAGGTTGATGAAGACCTTACTGGGAGTAGGCGGCCATTTGACTACCTTTGTGTCCCTTTCTACCTCACTGGACCTATAGATAGTCTTGACATAGTCAATAAACTGACTCATTTGTGGAGATGAGTATTGAAATTTTTTTGTGGGAGGTGGAGGAGGTGGGTATTGAGGCTGGGATTGTTCTGCTGGTGACTGAGACCTGTAATGCCCCCTATCTGATGGCCCCCTCACTGGTGACCGATACCTGTAATGCCCCCTATCCGATGGCCCCCTCACTGGTGACTGAGACCTGTAATGTCCCCTATCTGATGGCCCCCTCACTGGTGACTGAGACCTGTAATGCCCCCTATCTGATGGCCCCCTTACTGGTGACTGAGACCTGTGATGCCCCCTATCAGATGGCCCCCTCACTGGTGACCGATACCTGTAATGTCCCCTATCTGATGGCCCCCTCACTGGTGACTGAGACCTGTGATGCCCCCTATCAGATGGCCCCCTCACTGGTGACTGAGACCTGTAATGCCCCCTATCTGATGGCCCCCTTACTGGTGACTGAGACCTGTAATGCCCCCTATCTGATGGCCCCCTTACTGGTGACTGAGACCTGTAATGCCCCCTATCTGATGGCCCCCTTACTGGTGACTGAGACCTGTGATGCCCCCTATCAGATGGCCCCCTCACTGGTGAAGATAGAGATATGTATTGAAACTCAATGCTACTTGCTAGAGCACCTTCACCTATTGCTCGAGATTCCAAAGCCTGTACTACCTCCCTCCATGTAAGAAGAGGAAGCTGTTTCAAACGCTTATTCAAAATTTCTCTCAAGCAATGCTTCATATTTCGATTGTACTGAGTTTCAAAGGCTGATATCTGGTCTCGAGTGACACCTAATTTGAGGCCAAAATTGATAACATTGTCAGGAGAAATGGAGTAGACAGCATCAAGAACCTCTTGTAAATCACTGCTAGTTAACTCAGATGATGATTGCAGAACTTGACTGTTCGTAGCCATACTGTGTCACCTATGTTAAAGTACCAATACAAGATTTGTTAACCAAAGGCCATATTTGCAGAGTGCCTTAGCATGAGGCAAATAATTACAGATTGCTGGCTCGGATGTTGTATGTATGTATGTATGTATGTATGTATGTATGTATGTATGTATGTATGTATGTATGTATGTATGTATGTATGTATGTATGTATGTATGTCACGTTTTTGGTCCCGCGGGAAAGGCCACGGGCAACGCGCAAACGTAATGGCTCGATTAAAGGTTTAAAGGTCACAGTGAATTGCATAAGAGCAACTTAGTTGGATTCTGGCTTGCGAGACTAGCACCAACTCTCCTGCTACTAGCTCCATAATTCACTGCTCATAAAGAGCTTAGGCTTCCTCAATAGCTGTTTCATCATAATCCAACACGTTACTCGTTATGTGCGGAGGTAAGAGACTCGAGTTGGTTTCCATGATATTATATGAGACTGGGAAAGGGCCACAGTGTTTATGAATGCTAGCGCCGCTCGAGCCAGACGGCCTGTGGCACTAGTTGGATCAAACGCAAAGCACAAGCCTGTAGAATAATATTATGGTTTCAAAATTTTCGATCTATCAGTTGGTCCTCAAACTCGGGCGATTGATGCTCACATCGACCAATCGATTCTCAGAATCGACCGACCGATCATTACATGCGACCAATGGATGCTCCCAATCAATTGATTTAGCCGGAGGAGCAGATTTTTCAGGTCAGGGTACATACACAGTTGTGTTACACCTACATGCATCTGTGCGAGGCATGGTTGTGCATGCGTATTGCTAGTTAAGTATAAGAATCGAATCAGATATGAACCCAGACACATAATTTGCTTTCAAATCCAATGTGTCCTCAGCCTACAGCATGCCCTGTTGTGTGTAAATTTTCAAGGTTCATGACCTGTGCTATATGCAGATACAAGGACAAGCTCATAATGAGCTTGTGCATGCACATTACTATCAGTCAAAGCATAAGGCTAAGCGCAGAAAACGGTTAGGAAGTCCAATGGGGGTCAATGGACATCCAACCCGCCCCCCCCCCCCCCCCCCCCAGATCTGCCCCTGGAGTATACTGAGACATGAGGTCAGTAATCAACATGCTCTATTCTGCGCGATACTGGCAATGGCCAGTCACATGATAATGACATTGGAATGTATTAATTAAGAGGTGACCAGTTCGTGATCCAGGTCATATCCTCTGTACTTGTACATTACCTTGATAGCCAGACTCCTCCAGTCCAGGCAGAGCTAGTAGGACAGGAAGATAGAGTTAGACTAGACACCTACAGAGGAGGAGATAACCTTATAGTATCACAGAATATTCATAGTTACTTTATAAATGAGTCCAGCCCATCTGGTAAATTCTAAGTTTGACGATAGACTTCTTGTGATGTATATCGTTTCCTTTATGCGTTGGATAGGCTATAGCTAGACATCAAGAATGCATGTATACATGTAATGCTAGTGCTGTCACGGAAAATTTATTGATGTACCGCCAAAGCCATGGAGTCTAGAGGTGAGGAGCCTGTGACATGATGAGAAGTGCCTTGCAAGATTTTCATTCCAGTTGGCACACCTTCCTGGCCACCATAATTACTCTTACCTGTACATTCGCTTGCTGTGCTCAGCTGGTTACTGCCTACGCTTTTAATTGCCTACCCCTTTCTATCTTAGGGCAGGGTACATGATTCACGTACCAGGCTCTCCCACCTCTTATTTTACTATGGGTTCAAAGTCGTTCACCGTACGCGCTCACAGGAGTGCCTGGGAATGAGGCTAGTAAATGCCACAGGGTACCTGAACCTCACCCCATTGAGATCTGTCAATAGTACCAAACACTATTTAAGACACAGGAAGAGGAATGAGGGCTGTGGGTACTACTGTTATCATAGACCATTCCAGAGGTGTAGATATGTGTGTCATAATCTGACCCACAAGGTACCAATGTACTTCATAGGACCTGGGAATGAGGCTACAATGTACTAGTACTAGAAGGGAAAGCTTCCAGAGGTCAGGCATAGGTTGACCATCTTCTTTCAGGACAGGAGAGAGAAGGGCCTCTGTAAATAGTACTTCTTCACATGTGTGATAGAGCAAGCAGAGAGGCCTCGGATTACAAATGAATGTACAGAGGAGTCCAGTGTACATATTGACAATAGAGGTAGTATTGGACAGCACCACATACTAACATTCCTCATGGTATACACTCACTGTTACATATCAAGTGATGTCTTAGGCAAAGAGAGACTCCACTGAGAGTCAATATGACTTGTGTATAGTGTGTGCATGTATGGTACATATATCACTGCAGATGTTTAACCATTTATGGTCATCTCAGTTGCATGATAAGGACTTTAGAGTGGTTGGTAGAGGGACTGTTTGCTTATCTCATTTAGTACTACGTGACTAAAACTTTAGTGATGAGATGAATATGGGAAAGAATGTAAGGTATGTAGTGCACCATCTGCCACTCTACCACCTTTCTCTACAGTGGTGTTTACTTATGAGATAGTGACTACATCATTTATACATTGAAGATGAGAATGATAAGATATGTAATGATTTCTGTCCATCAGCTAGAACTACCAAGATAAATAACAGCTCTTTTCTACTACCAATTTTAAGGTTACCAATACAACTAAGATGACCATAATGTTTAAAGTAAATCTTATTAGTTACAGTGTATAAAAATACACGTTCTCAACCATAACGGGACAATCTAGTGCCTTTGGAAATTATTGGCAAGTGGAGCAAGCCCACCTAGTCATGTCAACAGGATGATATTTCTATATATGTATATGTGAGGTGATGGGCACTGTACATACTGTAATGTTATATGTGATTTAGAATTCTACATGCATATTGGTACATTGTCATGACAATGTGGGCTCACTCCACTCACCAAAAACACACTTCATTCACCTAGTGGAATTATCAGGTAGATTTTAAAACAAGACAGGAAAGGCACTGATATGAGACCATTTGATGACACATGTAGCCACATTCTCCAGAGATAATACTGATCTACTTTCATTTTTTAAAGAGAGTAATACAAGAATAGTATAGTAGCTGTAGACACAAAATACATCAACAAAGTAACAATACTTCGTTAACATTTAACAATTTTAATACCAATCAGTTAACAATACAACAGTCATGGCCACAGACACATGAGAGAGAGGGAGAGAGAGGGACGGAAGGAGGGAGAGAGAGAGGAATAACGAAGAAGGCAAATAAGATGGGGACATCATATGAACAGCATGGCTACTGACATTGAGAGAGAGAGGTATTATAGCTGAAATCTCGGCTGAAATGCAATATGCTATGTAAACGTACAAGCTAAAATACATGCTTTGTACAAGCTACTTAACAAGCTATTTTACAAGGCTGGCGCGATGCTATTTTACAAAGCTGGCGCGATGCTATTTTACAAGGCTGGCGCGATGCTATTTTACAAGGCTGGCGCGATGCTATTTTACAAGGCTGGCGCGCGCGTGTGTGTAACAGAGTGGCGGAGTGGCAGACAGTGGCGGGGGAACACACTAAACAAGTTGTCATAAAGTACCACAGACCAAACCTTCTAACATAACTCACTTTGGAAAACAAGTCTAGAAAGACTCCGACTCGGAGACGTCGACGTCAGAACATAGAACAGTAGATAGTTTCCTAAACATACCGTACGGAACCAAGAGCATGCGCAGAGCATATAGCGCAGGCAGGCGGCAGAGCGCGAAATTCAATTGTCAGATCGACCCTCCAAACAGCAATCACGATAAAATCAGAATGTTAATACAACCAAAACTGAACACCTATTTAGTAATACATGATTGTATAGAGACAATACCACTACATTAGTCTATATGGTATAAAAATTAGTACAAAAAATGAAAGGTATATGTAGTAAAATGAGAGATAAAAATTTAATAGTTGATATAATAGACAGACAGGAGCTACTGCAGACAGGGTAGTGTGAAATGTAGCAGAGGTCAATGATGATCATCCATGGTACAAATGAGGCAAGTCATGTGACAGTCACGTGATCAGTGACCACACCTACACTCAGTCACCTTCCATACTGGATGTGTGTGGTTCCTACTGACTGAGATCTCTACATGTTCTGTAATCGGTAAACATGGCTCCTCCACTGGAGTCAACAATATTCAGGAAACATCTCATCACCATTCCCCAATATACCTCTGCCTCAATCATCCTGTAATTCAGTGAATGGAGAAGACATGAGAGAGAGGCTACACTAGTGACCGAGAACTGACCATTTGGTATTGGAATTGATGATCAGCTTGACAGGTCTCATTGTGACCACACCCACTTTTACCGTAAACATCCTCAAAAATCTGAACATACTCCACATGGCAGCTGAGGAAAGAAAGAGAGGGAGAGAGGGAAAGAGGGAGGGAAGGAGGAATAGAATGAGTATGGAATATTAGTATGAGAATAAGGCAGTATAGATGAATGGTGTATGCTCACTGGTAATAAACAACTTAGTCTACGACACCTTCCAGTCCCTCCAGTGACATGATGGAGTGACACTCACTTCATCACCTTCTGAAATGGGAGGGAGGGAGGGAGGGAGGGAGGGAGGGAGGGAGGGAGGGAGGAAGGACTCAGTGGGTATGGTGGATGTAGCATGTGTTATGGTAACATCAAAGTACAAATGAATGAAGTATGAATCTATCAACTCACTGGTAGTAGACAACTTGCTTTCTGAGTCTTCGACTCCCTCCAGCCCTTCCACAGCGACACCATTTAATTTATGATCCCCTTAGCTGGTTGCTTATAGCCATAGTAATATCATCTTATAGTTGGGGACATATCCTATCAATTAATCACACAAATAAATACTCCACACAAAAAATAGTTAAGAGTAATGTGTGAATGAAGTATGGATTATTGAACTCACTGGTAGTAGACAACTTGTGGTCTGAGTCTTCCAGTCCCTCCAGTGACATGATGGAGTGACACTCACTTCATCATCTCCTGAAATGATCATGAGGAGGTACAGAGGAGGGAGGGAGGGAGGGACAGTAAGGGGGTCCTAATTAGAGGGGTCCCCTGTAATATTCATACCAACAAGTAAACAGGAACCTCTCTAATCACCTACTACTTACCAACTACTATATGGAGGTGTCCTAATTAGTCATGTCCTGATTTCAGGGGGTACAGCTACACACATGGGAATTAGGACAACACACCCTCTCCTGTTCATCAACATGTCCACTTCAGGGAGTCCTCATTGGATACTTCTACTCTATATGTACACACAGTATACCTACCATGTCCCTCCCCTCCCTCCCCACAGTAATGGCTAGAAGATGTGGATCACAGCCTACCTCAATGGAGATGCTATTGGATACAACACCCATTTCTCTGTGTTCTTTGTACTCATGAAGGGAGAATTGGACCCTCTCCTCAAATGCCCATTTCACTACAAGGTCAGTTGATGACTGTTTTAGTTTGACACATTTCAAGTATATATACAGCTCTTCATCTGTCAAGAATTGGGTTAAAATGTCAGCTGCTAATCATTGTTCCCTTGTGTTGTCTCTTTACCTCATCTCCTACCTTCCTTCTCTCTCCTCCCTCCATTCTTCCTCATGCTCTCTCCGTCTTCATTTACATTCATTCATCTTCATCACTTCTCTCTCCCTCCCTCCATCCCTCTCTCTCCCTCTCTCATATGTCTGTGGCCATGATTGTTGTATTGTTAACTGGTTAGTATTTCATTTGTTATATTGTGTGAGAACATTTCCAATTCTTTAAGATTGGGACACAGACTGTGTGTCAATATATTATTAATTTTCCATTCAACAAGTGTTGTTTTTCCCCACAGGTGGCTACCTCCAAGCCCCTCCCCCAGAGTACGCCACAGAAATCTAGGAGACTGTGAGGACTGGAGTTGTCGACAGTGGTCAGGAGTGACACTAGCCATTCCTTTCTGTTTCTTTGGGGGTAATTTCCACATTAGGAAAACCCTTTATTCAATTGTGAAAGCCTTGTAAAATAGCTAGTTAATTCTGTTCAGTAGCTTGTACAAAGCATGTTAATTATGTATTTTAGCTTGTACATAGTATGTTCATGTTAAGTATTCCATTTCAGCTACCTCTCTCTCTCAATGTCAGTAGCCATGATTGTTACGTGTAGAAACCAAGACTGGTGTGTTGTTGGAGTGGCCTCGTTCCATGTTGGCTATCATAGTCTTCCTTCTTAAACTTCTTATTTGAGAGCCAGAAGTTTTCAAGATATGGCCATTGTGGTATGAATATTTCGGCTGGCTGTGGGATATTAGAACAGATGGGTCTCCCCATCAGCAATTCTGCTGGCAATAACCCACACCATGTTAAGGGAGTGGAATGGTAGGACAAAAGTGCCATGTGAGGGTCAGTTGATCCACTAAGCAGTTTTTTCACTGTCTCTATAGCTCGTTCGGCAGGTTCATTGCTTTGTGGAAAATGTGGGCTGCTTGTTGTATGCTGGAAGTTGTATTGTTTGGCAAAGTCAGGGAATTCTTGTGAGGCATACTGTGGCCCATTGTCACTCACTAATTCTTCTGGGATTCAGATTTGAGTGCTGAGATAACACCTGCAGAATTAGTATAGGTTAGCTTCATTACCTCAGGGAATCTAGAGAAATAGTCAGATACTATGAGGTAATTTGATCCATTGAGCAAGAACATATCTGATCCAATCTTTTGCCATGGATATGTTGGTAGAGGGGTAGATAGAAGTGGCTCTTTGTGAGGTTTTCTTTCTCTTGTGCAGTGTGGGCAGTTATGTACCATTTTTCTCTATCTGTTTTGAGATTCCTGGCCACCACAGAGACACTCTGGCACGTAATCGGCATTGTTCACTCCCTAAATGTCCTTCGTGGAGTTTCATCAGTGTTTCCTTTTGCAGTAATGATGGAACTACAATCCTAGACCCATACAGTAGCAAGGCATCTTTAAGTGTTAGCATCCCTTGAGCTTCCCAGTAAGGCGCTATTGCTTCATTCACTTTGCTCTTCCCTGGCCAAGATGTGTGATTATATTTGATTACAAGGGAGAGAAGTGCTCCATCTCTCTCTCCCTCTCTCATGTGTCTGTGGCCATGACTGTTGTATTGTTAACTGGTTGGTATTCAAATTGTTACTTGTTAAATGTTAACGAGGTATTGTTACTTTGTTGATATCATGTAAGTGATGTTCCCAATATGGGATGTGATATTATATCCAACCATATCATGTGGTGATTCATGTATGATGAGTAATGATGATGTGGTGTGGATTAACTTGATGATGAGGTGGTCCACATGTTGTGGTGATTGATGTAAACACTTGAATACTTCCCAGTGGCTGGTGGTATATGTACATATACAGATTGACTGTCACTGTCTTTCCCTTCATTCCAATTGCTCTTCAGTCCTCATATACACTGTTCTATTGTGTAGTGTTCTCTCATTGAAGTAATCATGTTCATAGACTGTAAGGTAGTTGGTTACCAAAACCAAATTCTGTCCTTCACTGTATTATACTGTGTACATTGTGTGGCATATGTCTTACACATCCTGGGAAGTGTCAGACCATATTTGGTGATGGATGTGTTCACAGTCAGAGCCTGTACTAGCTGATGAGTTCCCTCTTTCTCTCTAGCAACATTGTAAGACAAGTCCAGCCACTCCAGAGTAGAGTTGTGATGGAGGGCCTGAGCTAGGGCTACTACTCCACCATCACTAATATTGTTAATAGACAAGTGCAGCTTCTCCAGGGTAGAGTTGTGATGGAGAGCCTGAGCTAGGGCTACTGCTCCAGCATCACTAATATTGTTATTAGACAAGATCAGTTCCTTCAGGGTAGAGTTGTGATGGAGAGCCTGAGCTAGGGCTACTGCTCCACCTTCACTAATATTGTTATTAGACAAGTCCAGCGCCTTCAGGGTAATGCTGTGATGCAGGGCCTGAGCTAGGGCTACTGCTATACCATCACTAATACTCATATGCCTCAGACTGAGGGATGTGTCCTGACTACACCCAAGACCTAGCCTCACTATTGAAGCTTTCCTTTCTTCATAAAGTCGTATTGAAAATGAATGAACATTGGTTACTCCATCCCAGTCCGTTATACTCTTTAGCATGTCAGGATGGTCCTCGATCAAGTGCCTCAGATTAACTACGTCTTCTGAACATTCCACACGAAATGTCAATTTCTCAAGCTTCTTCTCCTGCAGTCTGGAGCAGTGGTGTATGGCCTCAGTCAGTTCTATAAGTACATGTGCACTGAATGTAACATGGCATATTCTGATATATTGCAGTGTAGTACTCCTTGTGATGAACTGTGCCAGAGACCTTGTGGCAGTAGTGGTGAATGTACACTTACAGTCAATATCCAGACTCTTCAGTGGTACAGCTATATTATCACTCAAACCTTTAGTAATTACCTCCATACCATTGTTACTTTCAATGTTTAGAGAGAGACAAATTTGTTTCAGAGATGTAGTAGATGATAGCAACTTACCAATAGCTTTACATGCTTTAACTCCTAGATTTGTACCATCACAACTTGAACTAATGATCAGTGCTTCCAGTGAAGAGAAAGAAAGGTCACAGGATATATTGAAGGCAGATTTATTATTTTCTACTTCTAACTCCAGTATGTGTAGTGTAGAAAGGGGTGGTAGGGATAGAGAATTACCATTGTCAGGAATTTTTAAATAATATAATTCCTCCACATGAGAACTAAAGCCATTCACTAAAATATCCATGTTTTCTGGTGTCATTGATGTAGTCTTCACTGCTACTCTGTAGTCACCATCACCAGTTTTACCGTCACTCACAAGCATATGTAGTTTGTCTTCCTCTGTGTCTTCATCAAATGTCAATGACCACTTACTATGACTGTGTGCAATGCAATAGCCAACAGAATAATATTCCAATGGAACCATTCCTCTTGTGAAGGTAAAGCTTGCTGTGTGGTTGTGGAATAATGATTGGAGTAGCTCACTGTTCTGGGCTTCAAACAGCCAGTTGGTATGATGTGCACTAACACATACATCAGGTCTCATTGGATTGCAATATGGAGTCTGGTGCTCATCACTTTGCTCTACTGTAGGCTCTCCAAGTAAACTTCTTAATTGATCAGGAGTTACTTTATTTAGTTTTGTAAGTCCAGCAAGAAACCTCAGCACTACTCTCAATCTACCATCCTTGTGTCTCTGAAAGTGTTCCAGTTGCTCTTCTGGTGAGATGGTAGAGATGAGGAAAGCAGCTAGAAACTCCTGAAATGTCAGATGGAGGAAGTTGTGAGATGTCTTCTGTCCATCCATAAACAGCTGAGAAACAGACTGCATGAGACCAAGTGTTTCAAAATCATCAGGTATGTCAGGGAATATTAACTGTACACTTTTCCCGCCCTCTCTGCAGACTCCATCATAGGCTATCTTGCTGATGACAAGCAATTTACTGTATATTTCTCCTGGCAGGTCTTCAAAGGACTCAACACTCCATTTCTGATGACTGTATTCTACATGTCCACGGAGGTGGCGTAGCAGTAAGATTCGAGTTAAAGCTTGGTAGAGTTCAGTTAGGGTTGTTGGTAGAACCCACTTGCTCTTCATGCTCTCTCTGTATATACTAACAACTATGGCAGCATTCAGAGGAATGTACATGCATGCTTTTATCTGTGGATATTTACTAATGTATGCCATTACACCATCAATATTCTTTTTTGCTTTTTCACTCACTTCATCTGGACCTCCTACACTCTGGTCAATGGCACTGGCTGTCTTCTTACCCTCTCCTGTAAACACACTTGTCACATACTTTGTGATGTTCTCCTCTGTGAATCCCAATATTTCTACATGTAGGAATATCCTGTGCTGAAATTGTGCTAGTAAAGCACCTGTTGCCCAGGGTCGACTAGTAATCATTATGGTAGCATACAATAATAGCCTGCCAAGAATTAGCTCTAAGAAAATGGAGGAATCCTTCCTTTGAGAGTCAGGAAGTTCATCAAATCCCTCTAAGATTATCAGAGTATTGACTCCAAGTGTGGATTCCAGTTCATCTACAATAGACTGACACACACTCTCTGAGGAGTGATAGATGAGATCCCTCAGACTCTTGGCTCTGCTCATTCTCTCTTCTCTCAGTCGGAGGAGCAGCACTAACTGATACTGCTGAGCAATCTCTCCACTCTCCCACCTCCTACAGAACTCCCATGCAAATGTGGACTTCCCCACACCTGGAGCACCTTCCACTAGTACAACCTTTTCTGAAGCAGTGAGTGGGGGCAAATCTTGGACAATATTATCAAAGTCAATATTTATCTTTTTTTTCATTATGACATCAACATTACCATCCTCTACCATAGCCCTTGTGTACTCATCTGCTTCCTCTTTACTCACTACACTTTCCCAATCAATACAAGCCAGATTAATGAATATCTTTGAAGGAGTTGGTGGCCATTTCAAAACATTAAGATTTCTTTCAATTTCAAATTGCTTGTATGTACTTTTGACATAGTGGACAAAGGTGTCCATTGGTGACTTGGGATCGGCAGTGGCACTGTTACCCTGTGTGTGGATAGTGTGATAGGGTTGAGTGGTAGGAGTGTGTTGGACATAATGAACTGAGGTGTCCATTACTGATGCTAAATGATTGTCTACCTTTGGCTTCTGGGAACGTGTATGGGGAGGTGAAAGCTCTGTAACTGATGAGCCAAAATCACTCCATCTCATCTTTTCTAATGCTACCTCATCCTATCTGCAAGATCCTCATAAGCAAGTTCAGATGAAAACACACTAACAAATTTGTCAAACCATTTCTCCTTCTTACGTGTTCTGTTGTAGTGTGCATTAAGAAGACTAAGTAGCTGCCCAGCCTTCTCCCCATTCCCCACTCCATGTTGACTGAGAACATTAGCAGTAGCTGTTCTAGTGACAAATCCTAACTCAATAAATTTGTTAATAAAAAATGTCAGGTCACCACTGATAGTCTCTGTCAGTATATCACTGTGTTGGTTGACTACATCAATGTATGAGGTATACTTGAGTGGGTGAGTGCCATATTGGGGAGTACCATGAGCAACCCTACCTGGGAATTCCCATGCTTGAGGGTAATGTGTGGAGGGCTGGTAATTCTCCCCATGCAGTGCCCCCCTCACTGGTGTCTGACCCATCATTTGTGTGGGGGGCCCATATGGTAGCCCCCTCACTGGAGTCTGACCCACCATTGGTGTGGGGGGCTGGTAATTCTCCCAATATGGTGCCCCCATTTGATTGGAGAAAGGTACCCCCCACAAGCTACTTGTTGGTACTGATGTCATGCCCATGTTATGATTTTCTCTCCTATTCACTGTCATCTGACCCATCATTACCATGGGGTAGGGACGCTCACCACCTAAGGACAAATGCTGTTGGGGGTCAGAAGATGTTTGCTGCTGAAGGTCTACTGATGGAGATATGTACCAAGACTGGATGTGTCTGACAAGATCAGGATGATTTACTGATGGAGATTTCAGAGCTCTGAATATGTCATACCATGTGAGAGGTGAGTCTTCTTTTAGTCTCTCTGAAATGATTTCACGTAACTGAGCTTGAGAATTATTTGCTTTATTTTCCATAATTTTTTTTATCTTTGCTTCTCCCACCCCCAACTGGAGGCCCAGGGCAAAACATTCTGGGGCTACTGAATTTAAAACATTACAGAGGAGTGGTAGGTCACTTTTAGTCAGTTTCTTAAGAGTTGACTGGCTGGCCATATCTACAAGAGATAATTATAACTATTAAATTTTCACATATTGTGGTACAGTTTATGTCCCACTCAGAGAGGGAATGGGTGACTGCCACTCACTAAAATGACATCATCACTGGCAGATTGTTTCACATATCTCAGGACACATGTCCTCAGATATATTGCTGCCATATATACCCACACTCAGTAGGATAACTGCAATATCCTACTTCTATATCAGGGACACATCTATGGGATGGAATATGGATCTCACACCTGCACAGGAGCTAGTAATGCTCCTGAGAAGGGATCACTTTATACTCTCTCTGGCAGTGTGTAAACCAATGACTTCATGTCATGTGGTTGTACACTAACACTCCACAGATAGCCCTACATCTGCAATAGTCCAACTAGGAACTTCAGTGTCTCAGTACACTGAGTATACTGAGATATGGAGTCAGGATATTACTGTATACTACCATATCAACATGCCATATTCTATGCCTGTACAATTCTTTTGATACTCAGTCCAGCAATGGCTAGTCACATGATAATCACATGAAGATTGGAATGTACTAATTAAGAGGTGACCAGTTCGTGATCCAGGTCATATCCTCTGTACTTGTACATTACCTTGATAGTCAGACTCCTCCAGTCCAGGCAGAGCTAGTAGGACAGGAAGATAGAGTTAGACCAGATACTTGCAGACCAGACAATTAGGTATATGTTCCACCTACAGAGGAGGAGGGGAGAGGGACAACCTTATAATATCACAGAATATTCATATTTTTATGCCCATCTGTTAAAATTCCAAGTTTGATAACAGATAACTGATGTGTTATCACTACAGTAGCACCTGCCATTTTACCTGAACCTAGCCCCATTGAGATCACATCAGAGACATAGGAAGAGGAAGCAGGGCTGTGGCTACTACTGTATGTTTGTACCATAGAAGCCATTGATCAAAAGTACCACACACAGAGTAATTCCCCAGAAGACAGACATGGTGTATGAGCTAGAGGCACAATGCCATTGTCATTGAGTATATACACTAAACCGTCTCGTGGGTGTTGTGTATCCTATATGTGTCTTAAGCTGATCGACAAGGCACCAATGTACTTCATAGGAACTGAGAATGAGGCTACAATGTACTAGTACTAGAAGGGAAAGCTTTCAGAGGTCAGGCATAGTTTGACTTTCAGGACAGGAGAGAGAAGGGCCTCTGTAAATGGTACTTCTTCACATGTGTGATAGAGCAAGCAGAGAGGCCTCGGATTACAAATGAATGTACAAAGGAGTCCAGTGTACATATTGACAATAGAGCTAGTATTGGACAGCACCACATACTAACATTCCTCATGGTATACACTCACTGTTACATATCAAGTGATGTCTTAGGCAAAGAGAGACTCCACTGAGAGTCAATATGGCTCAGATGAGGTGTGAAGGAATGATAAGGTTTTCCTATGCAGAACTACTAAACCTACTACCAATGCAAGGTTACCATGAAAAAATCATATCTGGTGGGGCCAGACAAGCTATATTAGCAATCCCTGGACAGCACTGTTTCCAGCTTATTAGCTCTCATCAGCAGGGAATACGCAATAGCTTGTCCAGCACACCACCGGTTTATATATACAAGGCGCACCAGAACACTAGTGGTTCAGCGGTTCAGAACTAATGAGCTTCGTCCACCACATCATTACCTACGTAGTGCCTGCCACGCCTAGAGCAATAAACTGGGTCGCTGCGCATGTGCAGATGGCCGGACCAATAAAAGTATGCTTCCGCCGGGCCTGTAGTGGTATTGATTATTGCAGTAACTGTCATTGTGATATTAAAGAGTCGCAGAGGACATAACTCCACTGGACCACAGAAGAAGTAGGTGATGTTATCAAGGCCCCTTATTCAAAACCACCAGTAACGGGTTGGGCCTTTTAGGCAAAAGACAGCGACTAAAGCCCGCTGCCTTACAGCGAGTCGTATTCCAGGTAGCGTTCAGCCTATTTTTAGCCATTTTAGGACCCTTACAAGGCTCTGCCGTCGACAAAAGTGCGCGGAAATCCGAATGTCGCTGCAGTACCCTCGTAGCCTTGGCTGTCACAAATGACGCCGTTGAATGGTTTGTAACAAAATCCCTTCCAAAGTCTGCTCCGTTTTGCGCAGAAACCGTTGGTACCTTTTTTTAATATTTGAACATATAAGTTTACGGTGTGTGAAAAATAGTGCGTCACACAGACGGAGACATAATTAATTACATATTTGTTGAGTGATTGTATCACCATGTTACTGGATAGTAATTAACATCTGACACCTATCTAGACTACTGCCTTGGTTCAACTATATCTCAGTTGGTCTACAGTAGTAGGCTAGATGGTGTAGGCTATCTCTATCTGTATTGAATTTTTAAAAAAATTATACGTATACGAATTGCGAATTCAGGTACGTAGATCTTAGAAACAAGACAGGACATGAGACTGCTAATAGACATGTAGCCACATTCTCCAGAGGTAATACTGATCTACTTTCTCTAATGCAACTCACTTCTGAACACAACTTGTGTCACAAGTCAAATCAGTAGAGTCAGACCATAATGATAGGCATTCAGCTTGACCAGCTTAGAGCATGCGCAGTTGCATTGCGCATTTGGCGCGAAATACGAACAAAAGGCGCACCAGCAATATGAATACTAGTATAAATGGCTTAGCATTTTTGGCGAGCGGGAGCGACCCAACTGACCTGCACACGTGTAAAATTATGTAGCTTTCATTGCTGATTAGCTGACATGCAGCTGAAACACCCCCTAGGAGAGGGAGGCTCGTCTGCTTCAACTTAGAGTTAATTAATTAATCAGCAGCAGCGACGAAGCACCAGGCGTCTCCACTGCTCTTGCCTGGTCCTCTGGTGCTGGAGACTCCCTGCCTGTGATGTTCGTGCTGCATGCCGCGTCGGTATTCGAGCACAGAGTCGAGAAAGGCATGTCAGTCCCGACCTGAAGCGAGACACCACCTCCTGCGAGTTCTGTTGTAAGCAATGGCGGTGTATTCCCTGCTGAGGTACCGCCGAGTAGTGCGTTGCTGTAGTAGAATGAATGCACTAAAGTGCAGAACCCTCGGCGCGTTATACAAACCGAGATGGTGCGCATGCGTAAAACTCTTCACATACACGCGTGCCGATGGCTCTGTACACCTACACTGCAGCGGCGTAGCCAGGGGGGGGCAGGGGGGGCTCGAGCACCCCCCTTTCAGTTACGCACTATCAGTGATGCCTACAGCATATTCCAGAAAGTTGGTAGTATATGTATTGGTGACGCACCTTCGGCTTAGCTAAGCACAGCAGGCTTCTCGCGCGTACAATAACAAACCTCGGCGTTCATGTACAAATATATAGTTCAAAGGACAACTACCACGCGTGTATGTGGACGCATATTCATTCATCGCTTGACCTGACTAGCATGATAGTTACATGCTCGCCATCGTTTCGCTGCAACTACTAAATCGTTATATAGCGGTTTGAAACGAACCCCCCTCTTGAGCCGTCCAATAGCTATAGTGTCACTCAGTACAGCGTTACAGTGTACGTGTAGCTACTGCTGGAGCTACGCAAATTCAGAATCTCGCGATCATGGTCAATGGTCTCAAAATGAGGGCGTGGCTAAAAAATTTTCGGCGCGCTTTACGCGCGCCACTAATTACCCTTCCCGCCGCTGAGCCCCCCCACTCTCTAAATCCTGGCTACGCCCCTGACACTGCTGGAAGGGCTACAGCTTTGACCGGAGCAGTACGCACTCCCTCACGCAGTAACCTCTGGTGCTTCGCTGCGCTGAAGTTCCCTTCGCTGTACATCAAACCGATCGTGGTGAGCCGGAGTAGCCAGATCTAATTAGCAATTGGCTCTTTCGCTTGTGTTTCACGCCATAACTCTTGAACGCAGTCGTTTAAGAGAAATCCCCACAATATTTTTGATGATCGTATGCCACTGAGTATGTAGTATAGGTTTTTTATAGCACGATTACTCATTCGAGAAGTGAGATGTTGAGTAACA
The DNA here is from genome assembly GCA_963970385.1 of Theonella swinhoei. NCBI lineage: Eukaryota > Metazoa > Porifera > Demospongiae > Tetractinellida > Theonellidae > Theonella > Theonella swinhoei. Next base: position 934,526 of record OZ019949.1, on the reverse strand, counting down.
GACACACACACAGGACCAACTACCGTAACCCTCGCTGCGCATGCGCGCCGAGGGTTAACTACTGCGCCCGCAAAATTAGAAGCGCGCATAATATTACGGTATTCACGCTCCCGCTCGCCAATTATCATGATTATGTACAATCGAAGTATAAAAGATGAGAGTCTGAGATAGATGTATAGAGAGGAAATAGCATGAACTACAGCAAAATTTGAGAAGTTGAACTACTGATTGAGATCTCTACATATTCTGTAATTGGTAAACATGGCTCCTCCACTGGAGTCAACATTATCTAATGTCAGATCTCATCATCATTCCCTGATATACTTCTGCCTCGATCATTCTGCCTGTAATTCAATGAAGGGAGAACACTTGAGAGAGAGGCAACACTAGTGCTAGGGAACTGACCATTTGGTATTGCAATTGACTTGAGGTCAATGTCAACGGCTTGACAGGTCTCATTGTGACCACGCCCACTTTTACTGGAAACATCCTCAAAATCTGTATAATATCCCACATGGCAGCTGAGGAGAGAAGGGGAGGGAGGGAGAGAGAGAGAGAGAGAGAGAGAGAGAGAGAGAGAGAGAGAGAGAGAGAGAGAGAGAGAGAGAGAGAGAGAGAGAGAAGGGAGGGAGGGAGAAAGGAAAAGAAGGAAGGGAGGGAAAGAGAAACAGAGTGGAAACAAAAATATAAGTATGAGTGTATGGTAGTATGAGAATATGGCAGTATAGATCATGGTGTATGAATTTATGAACTTACTGGTAGTAAATAGCGTGTCAACAACATCCTTCCAGTCCCTCCAGTGACATGATGGAGTGACACTCACTTCATCATCTCCTGAAATGATCATGAGGAGGTACAGAGGAGAGAGGGAGGGAGGGACAGTAAGGGGGTCCTAATTAGAGGAGTCCCCTGTAATATTCATACCAACAAGTAAACAGGAACCTCTCTAATCACCTACTACTTACCAACTACTATATGGAGGTGTCATAATTAGTCATGTCCTGATTTCAGGGGGTACAGCTACACAAATGGGAATTAGGACAACATACCCTGTCCTGTTCATCAACATGTCCACTTCAGGGAGTCCTCATTGGATACTTCTACTCTATATGTACACACAGTATACCTACCATGTCCCTCCCCTCCCTCCCCACAGTAATGGCTAGAAGATGTGGATCACAGCCTACCTCAATGGAGATGCTATTGGATACAAGACCCATTTCTCTGTGTTCTTTGTACTCATGAAGGGAGAATTGGACCCTCTCCTCAAATGCCCATTTCACTACAAGGTCAGTTGATGACTGTTTCAGTTTGACACATTTCAAGTATATATACAGCTCTTCATCTGTCAAGAATTGGGTTAAAATGTCAGCTGCTAATCATTGTTCCCTGTGTTGTCTCTTTACCTCATCTCCTACCTTCCTTCTCTCTCCTCCCTCCATTCTTCCTCATGCTCTCTCCATCTTCATTTACATTCATTCATCTTCATCACTTCTCTCTCCCTCCCTCCATCCCTCTCTCTCTCCCTCTCTCTCATATGTCTGTGGCCATGATTGTTGTATTGTTAGTATTTCATTTGTTATATTGTGTGAGAACATTTCCAATTCTTTAAGATTGGGACACAGACTGTGTGTCAACGCATTATTAATTTTCCATTCAACAAGTGTTGTTTTCCCCACAGGTGGCTACCTCCAAGCCCCTCCCCCAGAGTACCCCACACAAATCTAGGAGACTGTGAGGACTGGAGTTGTCGACAGTGGTCAGGAGTGACACTAGCCATTCCTTTCTGTTTCTCTGGGGGCAATTTCCACATTAGGAAAAACCTGCAGCCTTCATTCAATTGTGAAAGCCTTGTAAAAAGCTTGTTTGTTATGTACAGTAGCTTGTACAAAGCATGTTAATTATGTATTTTAGCTTGTACATAGTATGTTCATGTTAAGTATTCCATTTCAGCTACCTCTCTCTCTCTCAATGTCAGTAGCCAGTCGTTTCACCAAATCACAAATCACGTGAATTTATTTGCAGAATTACGTCATGTGGAAGTATAGAATGGCCGTCTGTCAGTAGTTTGTACATTGCTCAAGTACATTCACCTACTGGCTGAACACAGCCACAGGAAGCAACATATAGGTGGATAAGGGTCTAGTCCAGAAGACCAGTCTACTTACAGTGGGAGATGCAACAGCAGGTGTGACTACTCGGTATCCATTTTGCCGACTTGACGTTGATGAAATGTTATGGTCACTGTTTATCCAAGTGCCATCACTACATGACAGGTAGGAACAACTTGATTTTTGGATATGATGTGTTTTTAATAAGAGGCTGAAGTTTGACGTGCACAAAAAATATTCGGACGGTATTTGTACAGGTGATTTTGTGGTGACAGTTTCATTAGCTTGTATACGACTGTAGTAAACAATACTGTGTAATGTATGATGAACTGTAACACATATTTAGTCATCTTTAGTCCCTCCATTCCAGTTCTGGTCCTTTTCTTCTGGGCAGTGGTGGCCTACAATGCCTAAGTGGTGACAAGCAAGGTGATCTTACGCCTGCTGCACGTTTTCTCTCTCATACCCAGAGAAGTGCAGATCTACTTGCAATGTTACATTCAGCAGGTCCACATTCAACATATTTGCTTTCACTGTCCACAACACCCATTTGTGATGCAGCAGTACACTCTGTATGTGTTGAAATAGGAACATGTACATGTCCTTAAATAGATTCCAACCCATTGTTTACACATGTATATACATTTCCTGGGTTACTGGGTGGACAACTGCATTTAGACTAACTGGACAGTTTGAACTGTAGTCCCATGCCAGCTACTTGTTTGTGTGCCACAGAATACACGTGCAGAACTGTGCTGAAAGTCAATGTTATTGCTGGGGTATTGAATTCACATTCCTACTCAGGGCCTCTTCTTGCACTCCTTTACTCTCTACTGGATACATCTAGCTAACATACATATCTGCCGATGAACATACCACTAGCCTGTTAAGCACTCTCATCAACTGTGTTCACCTCCCACAGCTTTTATTTGTGTGTGGACATGTTTGTGTCTGACCACTTCTCAGTGCATATGCAGCAATGTATTTGTTGTGACTGTAGAGTGTTGTAAACCATAAAGTAATGATGCTTACACAGTGGTGTGGGATATGGCACATTCTCACAATGAAGTATGCCTTTAATTGCTCACTGCTAGCAATTTTTGTCTTCACATAATACTGTATCAGTCCATATATGGATGGAACAATATGTTTTTCTTCCTTTTTCCCTCCTAGGTGTATTGGTAGGGTTAGCCAGTAGCTTACGAATGTTGTCCCGACACAGTTGACACACTAGGCTGTCTTGTGTGAGGTGGAGCTGTGTGTAGGCAAGTTCCTGAGCCTGAGCATTCTTCCATGATTGTGGAACTGACATCTGAGTGTGTTAATGTGTGTTTAATTAACTCTTTGCACAAAAAATTTCGAACGGGTTTTGTCAACCTACTTTGTGTCCATGTAGCACCTCCTTGCCAGTGTTTACAGCAGTGCTGCTAATTCATTTTTTGGATACAGGCAGCTAAACAGTGCTGGACTGTGGATGCATGATTTGGTAGGTGTATGTCACGTAGTTAAGGAATTATGATGTGAAGAAAAATATATGAATAATTAATTAGAATGTTGATCATGTCCTTAGGCTACACTTCCGATGCAAATAAAATATACGTGGTTCAATGGACTTCTGTTTATTTGGTGAAACGACTGTAGCCATGATTGTTAACTGTTCATATGATGTCCCATCTTAATTATTTGCCTTCTTCGTTATTCCTCTCTCTCCCTCCTTCCATCCCTCTCTCCCTCTCTCTCATGTGTCTGTGGCCATGACTGTTGTATTGTTAACTGGTTGGTATTCAAATTGTTACTTGTTAAATGTTAATGAGGTATTGTTATTTTGTTGATATCATGTAAGTGATGTTCCCAATATGGGATGTAATATTATATCCAACCGTATCATTAAAGTAATCATGTCCATATACAGTAAGGTAGTTTGTTCGGGAAATTGAATTCTGTCCTTCACTGTATTATACTGTGTACATTGTGTGGCATACTCCTCACACCTGCTGGGAAGTATCAGACCACCAGCATCACCATAGAGAGTGGCCTTGGTGATGGATGTGTTCACAGTCAGAGCCTGTACTAGCTGATGAGTACCCTCTTTACCTATAGCATCATTGCAAGGCAAGAACAGCAGCTCCAGTGTAGAGTTGTGATGGAGGGCCTGAGCTAGGGCTACTGCTCCACCATCACTAATATTGTTATTAGACAAGTACAGCCTCTTCAGGGTAGAGTTGAGATGGAGGGCCTGAGCTAGGGCTACTGCTCCACCATCACTAATATTGTTTTTAGACAAGTCCAGCGAATCCAGAGTAGAGTTGTGATGGAGGGCCTGAGCTAGGGCTACTGCTCCAGCATCACTGATATTGTTATTAGACAAGTACAGTCTCTCTAGGGTAGTGTTGTGATGGAGGGCCTGAGCTAGGTTGTCAGATTCAGCATCATTAATACTTATATCACTAAAATCAAGGACAGTGACATAACTACTCTCAAGAGCTAGATATAGTGTTGAAGTATTAATTTCTTTTGTATATTTGTGGCTCCTACTTATCTTGGCTGTCTCCTTCCAGTCTATAAGTTTCCTCATATCAGGATACTCATTGAACATGTGCTTCAAATTAACTACATCTTCTGAACATTCCACACAAAACAACAATTTCTCAATAATCAATTCCTCAAGCTTCTTCTCCTGCAGTCTGGAGCAGTGGTGTATGGCCTCAGTCAGTTCTATAAGTCCTTGAGCACTGAATATAACATGGCATATTCTGATATATTGCAGTGTAGTAGTCCTTGTGATGAACTGTACCAGAGACCTTGTGGCAGTAGTGGTGAATGTACACTTACAGTTAATATCCAGACTCTTCAGTGATAAATTGATATCGTCACTCAAACCTTTAACAGATACTATTTTAAGTTGTTGAAGTCCATTGCTCTTTGCAATAACATTTAACACATGTTGTATGGCAGTAGTGGTGAATGTACACACACAGTCAATATCCAGACTCTTCAGTGGTAGAGCTATATTGTCACTCAAACCTTTAGTAATTACCTCCATACCATTTTTACTTACATGTGGACTATATCCACGACTCCTTATATTACCACAGAGATGAAATTCCTTCAGAGATGTAGTAGATGATAGCAACTTACGAATAGCCTTACATGTTTTGATTCCTAGAGTGGTACCTTTACGACTTGAACTAATGATCAGTGCTTCCAGTGAAGAGAAAGAAAGGTCACAGGATATATTGAAGACAGATTCATTATTACCTACTTGTAACTCCAGTATGTGTAGTGTAGAAAGGGGTGGTAGGGATAGAGAATTACCATTGTCAGGAATTTGTAAATAATATAATTCCTCCACATTAGAACTAAAGCCAGTCACTAAAATATTAATCTTTTCTGATGTCATTGATGTAGTCTTCACTGCTACTCTGTAGTCACCATCACCAGTTTTAGCTCCACTCACAAGCATATGTAGTTTCTCTTCCTCTGTGTCTTCATCAAATGTCAATGACCACTTGCTATGACTCTGTGCAATGCAATAGCCAACAGAATAATATTCCAATGGAAGCATTTCTCTTGTGAAGGTAAAGCTTGCTGTGTGGTTGTGGAATAATGATTGGAGTAGCTCACTGTTCTGGGCTTCAAACAGCCAGTTGGTATGATGTGCACTAACACATACATCAGGTCTCATTGGATTGCAATATGGAGTCTGGTGCTCATCACTTTGCTCTACTTTAGGCTCTCCAAGTAAACTTCTCAATTCATCAGGAGTTATTTTATTTAGTTTTGAAAGTCCAGCAAGAAACCTCAGCACTACTCTAAATCTACCATCCTCGTGTCTCTGAAAGTGTTCCAGTTGCTCTGCTGGTGACATGGTAGAGACGAGGAAAGCAGCTAGAAACTCCTGAAATGTCAGATGGAGGAAGTTGTGAGATGTCTTCTGTCCATGCATAAACAGCTGAGAAACAGACTGCATGAGACCAAGTGTTTCGAAATCATCAGGTATGTCAGGGAATATTAACTGTACATTTTTCCCACCCTCTCTGCAGACTCCATCATAGGCTATCTTGCTGATGACAAGCAATTGACTGTACACTTCTCCTGGCAGGTCTTCAAAGGACTCAACACTCCATTTCTGATGACTGTATTCTGTATGTCCACGAAGGTAGCGCAACAGTAAGATTTGAGTTAAAGCTTGGTAGAGTTTAGTTAAAGTTGTTGGTAAAATGCACTTCCCGTTCTTACTTTCTTGATGTACACTAACAACTATGGCTGCATTCAGAGGAATGTACATGCATGCTTTTATCTGTGGATATTTACCAATGTATGCCATTACATCATCAATATTTTTCTTTGCTTCTTCACTCACTTCATCTGGACCTCCTACACTCTGGTCAATGGCACCGGCTGTCTTCTTACCCTCTCCTGTAAACACACTTGTCACATACTTTGTAATGTTCTCCTCTGTAAACCCCAATATTTCTACATGCAGGAATACTCTGTGCCTAAATTGAACTAGTAAGGCACCAGTGGCCCAGGGTCGACTAGTAATCATTATGGTAGCATGCAGTAACAGCTGACCAAGAATTAGTTGTAAGTAAATGGAGAAATACTTCCTTTGAGAGTCAGGAAGTTCATCAAATCCCTCTAAGATTATTAGAGTGTTAATTCCAAAAGTGGATTCCAGTTCTTCTACAACAGCCTGACACACATTCTCTGAGGAGTGATAGATGAGATCCCTCAGACTCTTGGCTCTGCTCATTCTCTCATCTCTCAGTCTGAGGAGCAGCACTAACTGATACTGCTGAGCAATCTCTCCTCTCTCCCACCTCCTACAGAATTCCCATGCAAATGTGGACTTCCCCACACCTGGAGCACCCTCCACTAGTACAACTTTCTCTGAAGCAGTGATTGGTGGCAAATCTCGGACAATATCATCAAAATCAATGTTAGTCTTTTTCTTCATTATGACATCAACATTACCATCTTCTACCATAGCCCTCGTGTACTCATCTGCTTCCTCTTTACTCACTACACTTTCCCAATCAATACAAGCCAGATTAATGAATATCTTTGAAGGAGTTGGTGGCCATTTTAAAACATTAAGATTCTTCTCAATCTCACATTGCTTGTAAGTGACTTTGATATAATGGACAAAGGTGTCCATTGGTGACCTGTGGTGGGCACTCCTTACTGGATGACTGGCACTGCTACTCTGTGTGGGTGGCAGTTCAGGATACTGCAAGTAAGACTTCCTTCGAGGAGGAGGACAAGATTCTATGCTAGAACATGTTTGTGAGTGAGTATGACTCATCTGAGACTGACCATGAGACATGTATGACTGACTGCCCCATTGACCACCTACTACCCTTTCCTGCAAAGCAATCGGAGCTAAATTATGTGGGGGATTGGGATAAGGTGTTTGGTAATGGGGTATTGGGTGAGGAAAAAGTGCCCCCCTAACTGGTGTCTGACCCATCATTTGTGTGAGGGACTGGTAATTCTCCCCATGTGGTGGCCCCCTCACTGATGTCTGACCCATTATTTTTGTGGGGGGCTGGTAATTATCCCCATGTGGTGGCCCCCTAACTAGTGTCTGACACATCATTTGTGTGGGGGGCTGGTAATTTTCCCAATGTGGTGGCCCCCTTACTGGTATTTGACCCATCATTTGTGTGGGGGGTTCCCAATGTGGTGGCCCCCTTACTGGTATTTGACCCATCATTTGTGTGGGGGGCTGGTAATTCTCCCAATGTGGTGCCCCCTTCACTGGTATCTGACTCATCATTTGTGTGGGGGGCTGGTAATTCTCCCAATATGTTGTCCCCATTTGATTGAAGAAAGGTGCCCCCCACAAGCTACTTATTGGTACTGATGTCATGCCCATATTAGGATTTTCTATCCTATTCACTGTCGTCTGACCCATCATTACCATGGGGTAGGGACGCTCTCCACCTAATGACAAATGCTGTTGGGGGTCAGAAGATGGATCATGTGAGAGGTCTACAGATGGAGATATGTACCAAGACTCAATGTGTCTGACAAGACCGGGATGATTTACTGATGGAGATCTCAGAGCTGTGACTATGTCACACCATGTGAGGCGTTTATCTTGTTTCAGTCTCTCTGAAATGATCTCACGTAACTGATCCTCACAATCATTTCTATTGTTTGCTATAATTGTTTGTATTCTTGCCTCTTTCACCCCCAACTGGAGGCCTAGGGCAAAGCATTTTGAGGCTACTGGGTTGAGAGTGTTACAGAGGAGTGGTAGGTCATTGATAGTTAGTTCCTTAGGAGCTGAGTTAGTGGATGGGGTTGACTGGCTGGCCATATCTACAAGAGACAATTATAACTATTAAATTCTCACATTGTGGTACAGTTTAGGTCCCACTCAGAGAGGGAATGGGTGACTGCCACTCACTGAAATGACATCATCACTGGCAGATTCTTTCACATATCTCAGGACACATGTCCTCAGATATATTGCTGCCATATATACCCACACTCTGTAGGATAACTGCAATATCCTACTTCTATATCATGGACACATCTATGGGATGGAATATGGATCTCAGACCTGCACAGGAGCTAGTAATGCTCCTGAGAAGGGATCAATTTATACTCTCTCTGGCAGTATGTAAACCAATGACTTCATGTCATGTGGTTGTACACTAATACTCCACAGATAGCCCTACATCTGCAATAGTCCTACTAGGAACTTCAGTGTCTCAGTACACTGAGTATACTGAGTCTGGGGTCAGTATACTACCATTATCAACATGCTATATTTTGTGCCTGTACAATTCTTTTGTTTCTTAATGCTCAGTCCAGCAATGGTCAGTCACATGATAATCACATGGAGATTGGAATATCACACAGTACGGTAGTACTGTGTATATAGGGATTGCTATGGTCTATCCCCATTGAAAACCATATATAAGGTTTTTCATCACTTTCACTTTCAGTTTGCTACCTACTGGACTTCTGTTAACATGAATGTGTAACTATACCCAGAAGCTAACTGTGATTACAAAATGGTATAATTTGATCGATGATAAAGTGGTTAAATTAACAAAAGTCTATTTTGTGAATTCTTCATCTTCTTCTTCTTCTTCCGCTTTAACAGGCGTAACTCACTAACGATAACACATCTAAACATGAAACTTGGTACAGTGATGTAGTTCCACTGTGGGTAGTGCATCGTCATGTTAAAAATTTTGTAAACAATGTACTTCTTGTAAAATAAACAAAAATAGCCTCAGGCCATGTATTATTAATGGAGGGCACACAATCCTATATCTGACTAATGAAAGGTCTGCTAAATGTGAAATTTTGTATGATAGTATAGTTTAATACCCCAAAGATCAACGTTGTGATAAGATCTCTGTAAACAATGTAAATCTTGTAATATAACAACAAATAGCCTCAGGCAAGGATTACTGTATCTCACTAACAAAAGCTCCAATAAATGTGGAAATTGATATGATGATAAAGTGTAATACACCAATGATCAACATTGTGATAAGATCTACGTAAACAATGTAAATCTTGTAATACAACAACAAATAGCCTCAGGCAAGCATTACTGTATCTCACTAACAAAAGCTCCAGTAAATGTGGAAACTGGTGTAATGGTAGAGCTTAATACCCCAAAGATCAACAGTGTGATAAAATCTCTGTAAACCATGTAAATCTTGTAAAAAATAGCCTCAGGCTAGCATTACCATATCTCACTAACAAAAGCTTGTTGTGATAAAATCTCTGTAAACCATGTAAATCTTGTAAAAAATAGCCTCAGGCTAGCATTACCATATCTCACTAACAAAAGCTTCACAAAATGTGGAAATTGGTGATGATAAAGTGTAATACACCAATGATCAACATTGTGATAAGATCTCTGTAAACAATGTAAATCTTGTAATACAACAACAAATAGCCTCAGGCAAGCATTTCTGTATCTCACTAACAATAGCTACCTTAAATGTGAAAATTGGTGTGATGGTAAAGCTTAATACCCCAAAGATCAACAGTGTGATAAAATCTCTGTAAACCATGTAAATCTTGTACAAAATAGCCTCAGGCTAGCATTACTGTATCTTACTAACAAGCTCTACTAAATATGAAAATTGGTGTGACGGTAAAGCTTAATACCCCAATGATCAACATTGTGATAAAATCTCTGTAAACCATGTAAATCTTGTAAAACATAGCCTCAGGCAAGCATTACTGTATCTTACTAACAGAAGCTCTACTAAATGTGAAAATTGGTGTGATGGTAAGGCTTAATATCCCAATGATCAATGTTGTGATAAAATCTATGTAAACAATGTAAATCTAGTAATATAACAAAAAATAGCCTCAGGCAATAGTTAGCTATATCTTGCTAAAAAGGTAGCACAATTTGTGTGGTGTTAAAGCTTAATATCCCAATAATTAATATTGAGATAAAATCTTGTAATCTTGTAAATAGTGGCCCCAGGCACTACTTTGCAATATATCATTAACCAAAGCTCCACTAAAAGTAAAATTTGGTACAATATAATACACAAACAATTGATGTTGCAATAAAAATGTTGGATAGCCTCAGGCAACAAGCTCTATTAGCTAATACGTTTGCTAAGTAAACTACAAAAATAGCAAAATGCATGTACCTAGGTCCAGAAAAAAATGATGGGAGACAAGTAAATAAAAAATTTAGGAAATTTGAAAGGAAATATAGGGATTGCATAAAAAGGAATGGAGACAAGATTGGGACACAGACATGTTATGATATATCGACGTACCCATAATGTTACATTGATATATCATAACATGTCTGTGTCCCAATCTTGTCTCCATTCCTTTTTATGCAATCCCTATATTTCCTTTCAAATTTCCTAAATTTTTTATTTACTTGTATTAATTAAGAGGTGACCAGTTCGTGATCCAGGTCATATCCTCTGTACTTGTACATTACAGTAACTCTCTTTTAATGGATACTCCAAATAGTGGACTTCTATCAAATAACGGACAACCCTTCATGTCCTGGCCAAATTCACATTAGACATATCACACAGTGTGTATATAGGGATTGCTATGGTCTATCCCCATTGAAAACCAGGATTTTGTTCATTTTCACTTTCAATTTGAAGTTGATTTCACTTTTAATGATATCAAGGTGAAAAATGTGTGAAAAATAAACAGTATACAAAAATTGGTTGTGTTGTGATGTAATATGCACATAATCTTCTTCTTCTTCTTCTTCTTCTTCTTCTTCTTCTTCTTCTTCTTCTTCTTCTTCTTCTATCAGCGTAACTCAATAACCATAAAATCAATGAACTTAATCTTTGCATGTGGAAATGTATCTATACATATTGGTGAATAGAGGTACAATTCTTCTGTTAACCCTTGTAGTTCATGTACTACTGATCGTTATCTCTCCCAGCAATGTATTATGAATGAGGATAACTAATGAGCAAAACTCAGCAACCATGGTAACCATCAAACTGAAAGTCAGCATGTGCAGAGATACCATCGCTAATAGCAACATAACAAAAGCATATATTGTTAACCCTTGTGATTCTTGTAATACTGATGTTAACACTCCTCTCAATGCAATACATCAGAGGAGGTACAACAGGATGACATCATAGAATAAAGCCACGTCTCTAAAATGTAATTAAGCACCTATATTTTTTTGACGGAGTCTGAAGTACACTGTGAGTCAAGAGCAGAGCTGCTAAGTAGAGCATTGGAATAGACTATAGAGGCAGTGAATAGATTTAGCCTAGCTGAAAGGCTGACTACAAGTGCCAAAATGTTCCATTCTAGACACGACGTGTAAGCAAGAGTATATAAAGAGGAGAAGAGTGTGGAACTCTGTATAGCCACATACAAACACTGTGTGCAAAGTAACGTGACTTCCTGTGTGTTTCACGTGAGTTTGATTAAACACTCATGAAGCACGCGTGCATAGAAAGCAGAATTGTTGAGAGTGGCAGTGTCTAGTGTCTGTCTTTCATTTTCCAAAACAATTGTTACATCTTCCATGAGAGCTACTATACCGCTCAAGGCGAACGTGCCACGCCCCATTGATGTCACGATGAAAGTATAACGGCAGATCACAGTTAGTTTTACAATACCCTATCACGTGCATGTCACGTTACTTTACACACAGTGTTTGTATGTGGCTATGTGCAGTTCAACACTCTTCTCTTTATTTACTCTTGGTGTAAGGAATAGCTGGTCAAACATTTCTAGCGTTTTCATGAACTTCCTGTGGGGCCTTCTCGAGGCCTTCAATCTAAATAGAATTTAAGATGATACTATTAAGTCAACATCCAAAAACTAGTTGCTTAGCTCTCTCTGTGAGAACACAGGAGGCTCTGCTAAGTTGACTGTTATATACATGGGATTTACAATGTAATCGTTTTGTCGACATCAGCAATTTATGTGATCACGTGATACTGTCATACCTCCTCTGGCAATACATATAAATATATATAGTGATTACATGATTTCATTTTCAATGTACGTTCATAGTACATACATTGTACATACATGTATATAGTAGCATGTGTCATATAATAAACTGATTACGTAATGACACAAGACTCGTTGCGTCTTATATCTGCTGTGCATGGACACACGCTTAGCAACTAGCGCATAGCAACTAGGTGCAGAGTGAACTGGCTGATAATAGAGAAATGTGTTGACAATTTTTATAGCAACTAGCGGTTAGTACTACATAACAAAAGACAGATGTGTTGCCGATGTTTCTGCTACTCTCACCGTCAGAACACACATGCGTACAGTGTGTTGCTCTCTGCCAGGCCCGTCACTACTCTACGTATGTACCGTCTGCTGGAGAAGTGGCACGCTACAAAGCCAAAGCATCAATGTACATCAATGTACTAACAAAGGTATGTTGATGTATCATAGCATGTCTGTGTCCCAATCTTGTCTCTGTTCATATTTTTATGCAATCCCTATATTACACTCTAAATTTTTCATTTACTTGTACATTAAAAACACCCGAATATTTCTGGATAACAGAGAGGCCTTGCACCAAAGTGTCCATTATTCAGAGAGTTCACTGTACCTTGATAGCCAGACTCCTCCAGTCCAGGCAGAGCTGGTAGGACAGGAAGATAGAGTTAGACCAGACACCTACAGAGGAGGGAGGGAGAGAGACAACCATGTAATGATATCAGCAAGACAGAATATTCATAGTTAATAGTTTTAAGATGATCAGAATATGACTGATGTGCCATCCTCATGGGCGGCAGCATAGGGGTGGCAGGGGTGGCCATGGCCACCCCACTTTTAGCTAAGAACATGGGCCACACCCTATAACCACACCTTAATTGATTAAGACTCTGGGCCGCATGGTACACAGCGAACGACATTTGTTAATGTTCCCATGGCACCAGCATGTGTGCATTTGAGTCAAAATTAAAAATGTTAACCCAATAGTACAGTCAAGCTCATGAATATTAATTAGGCCTCTCCTGCTGCCTCTGTCTCTGATCCCTACAGTAGTACATGTCATTGTACCTGAACCTCACCCCATTGAGATCTGTCAATAGTACTCTAGCATATCAAATAACAGACGCAGGAAGAGGAATGAGGGTAGGGACATTATGCGGGAATTTCATCGCGAATAATAGGCTCATTTCCATAGAAACGAATTTTAGGCACTTGAGAAGAGGCCACGCCCTTTCCATGCCCCCATCATGGGCCAACTTCCAAGCACGCAGTCACGTAGAACTATTGCAGCAATGGCTGACTACAGCAACTGTTCTACTTCCTACAGTTACAGCTGCAGTTATGGTTCAATACAATAAGTAGATTTCAGTGCTGTGTTTATGTACAACTTTTTAAATGTGTTTATGTACTAGTGTTTCAACTTGTTTTGGGGTTGATCTTGGAGAATAATGGGAAACTGCCAAGAAAATTTAGGAATAGAATTTGAAAAGCATAATATGTGCCTCCCTAACTGAGGGCTGTAGTTACTATTATTATCATATACCATTCCAGAGGTGTAGGTATGTGTGTAAGCTGACCCACAAGGCACCAATGTACTTCATAGGACCTGGGAATGAGGCTACAATGTACTAGTACTAGAAGGGAAAGCTTTTAGAGGTCAGGCATAGTTTGACCATCTTCTTTCAGGACAGGAGAGAGAAGGACCTCTGTAAATAGTACTTCTTCACATGTATGATAGAGCAAGCAGAGAGGCCTCGGATTACAAATGAATGTACAAAGGAGTCCAGTGTACATATTGACAATAGAGGTAGTATTGGACAGCACCACATACTAACATTCCTCATGGTATACACTCACTGTTACATATCAAGTGATGTCTTAGGCAAAGAGAGACTCCACTGAGAGTCAATATGACTTGTGTATAGTGTGTACATGTATGGTACATATATCACTGCAAATACACTGTATAATCAATCTTGTCATAATAGCAAAAATTGTTTGTTGCATAAATATTTCATCCCATACATACATCATCATGTGATACTACAACATTGTACTCTCTAGATAATGACTATTCCTTACATGTGTGGCTGTGGATACAGTAGTCAACTATTCCACAATGCCTCTACACACGTGACTGTTGGCCCAGGGATTACAGTGTATTAACAAGTACAGTAACACTCGCTGTACATGCATGCCGAGGGTTAATAAGTAGTCCCAACCATACAAGACATACAACATATACTAGTGAAATGATAAGCATTGTGGGCAAGCGGAAGTGGGAAGGCCGGCTACGTTTGCGGGCAACCCCTGGGCCCACATCGGTCCCATAAGAAGAACACAGTTTATATGTGGGGGAGTGTCAGTCAGTCCAATATATATATAGTACATGCAAAACCGTCAACAATTTAGGGTAGTGTTAGGGTAGCATTAGGTAGTAGGGTAGGGTAGTAGGGTAGGGTAGTAGTCATAAGGCATGGGACTGACTATAGAGTGTGCGGTAGAGGGTCTGTTGGTTTATCTCATGTAGTACTAGGTGACTATATTATTAACATGTTTAATGATGAGATAATATGGGAAGGTGTAGTGTACCAGCTGCCACTATATCAACTTTATCTGGGTGGTAGAGGGACCGTTTGTTTATCTGATAGTGACTACATCATTCATACATTGAAGATGAGAATCATAAGATTTTGTGCATCATAAATAACAGCTACTACCAATTTTAAGATTACATTTAAGGTTACCGATAAACTAAGATTTTTAAAGTAACCCTTATTATTTACAGTGTATAAAAGAAATACACGTTCTCAACCATAACGAGACATTCTAGTGCTTTTTGGAAATTATTGGCAAGTGGAGCCAGCCCACCTAGTCATGTCAACAGGATGATATTTCTATATATGTATATGTGAGGTGATGGGCACTGTACATACTGTAATGTTATATGTGATTTAGAATTTTACATGTATATTGGTCCATTGTCATGACAAGGTGGGCTCACTCCACTCACCAAAAACACACTTCATTCACCTAGTGGAATTATCAGGTAGATTTAAAACAAGACAGGAAAGGCACTGATATGAGACCATTTAATGACACATGTAGCCACATTCTCCAGAGATAATACTGATCTACTTTCATTTTAGAGAGTAATATGAGAATAGTATAGTAGCTGTAGACATCACTTACATGATATCAACAAAGTAACAATACCTCGTTAACATGTAACAATTTGAATACCAACCACTTAACAATACAACAGTCATTGCCACAGACACATGAGAGAGAGGGAGAGAGAGGGAGAGAGAGGGATGGAAGGAGGGAGAGAGAGGAATAACGAAGAAGACAAATAATTAAGATGGGGACATCATATCATATGAACAGCATGGCTACTGACATTGAGAGAGAGAGAGGTATTATAGCTGAAATCTCGCCTGAAATGCAATATGCTATGTAAACGTACAAGCTAAAATACATGCTTTGTACAACCTACTAACAAGCTATTTTTAATACAAGGCCGGCGCGATGCTATTTTACAAGGCTGGCGCGCGCGTATGTGTAACAGAGTGGCGGAGTGGCAGACAGTGGCGGAGGAACACACTAAACAAGTTGTCATAAAGTACCACAGACCAAACCTTCTAACATAACTCACTTTAGAAAACAAGTCTACGACTCGGAGACGTCGACGTCAGAACATAGAACAGTAGATAGTTCCGCCAAACATACCGTACATTATGCGCAGAGCATAAAGCGCAGGAAGGCGCCAGAGCGCGAAATTCAATTATTAGATCGACCCTCCAAACAGCAATCACGATGAAATCAGAATGTTAATACAACCAAAACTGAACACCTATTTAGTAATACATGATTGTATAGAGACAATACAACTACATTAGTCTATATGGTATAAAAATTTAGTACAAAAAATGAAAGGTATGTAGTAAAAATGAGGGATAAAAATTTAATAGTTGATATAATAGACAGACAGGAGCTACTGCAGACAGGGTAGTGTGAAATGTAGCAGAGGGCAATGATGATCATCCATGGTACAAATGAGGCAAGTCATGCGACAGTCACGTGATCAGTGACCATACCTACACTCAGTCACCTTACATACTGGACGTGTGTGGTTCCTACTGACTGAGATCTCTACACATTCTGTAATCGGTAAACATGGCTCCTCCACTGGAGTCAATATTATTCAGGAGACATCTCATCACCAGTCCCTCGATCATCCTGTCTGTAATTCAATGAAGGGAGAAGACATGAGACAGAGAGAGAGGCTACACTAGTGCTAGAGAACTGACCATTTGGTATTGGAATTGACGATCAGCTTGACAGGTCTCGTTGTGACCCCATCCACTTTTACCGGAAACATCCTCAAAATCCCACATGGCAGCTGAGGAAAGAAAGGGAGGGAGAGAGGGAAAGAGGGAGGGAAGGAGGAACAGAGTGGGTATGGAATATTAGTATGAGAATAAGGCAGTATAGATGAATGGTGTATGCTCACTGGTAATAAACAACTTAGTCTACAACACCTTCAGTCCCTCCAGTGACATAATGGAGTGACACTCACTTCATTATCTCCTGAAACGGGAGAAAGGGAGGGAGGGAGGGAGGGAGGGAGGGAGGGAGGAAGGGAGGGAGGGAGAGAGGGAGGTAGGGAGGGAGAGGGGAGGGAGGGAGGGAGGGGGGGAGGGGGGACTCAGTGGGTATGGTGGATGTAGCACGTGTTATGGTAACATCAAAGTACAAATGAATGAAGTATGAATTTATCAACTCACTGGGTTGTAGACAACTTGCTTTCTGAGTCTACGACTCCTTCCAGCCCTTCCACAGCGACGAACACTATTAAATTTATGATCCCTTAGCTGGTTGCTTATAGCCATAGTAATATCATCTTATAGTTGGGGACATATCCCATCAATTAATCACACAAATAAATACTCCACACAAAAAATAGTTAAGATTAATGTGTGAATGAAGTATGAATTATTGAACTCACTGGTAGTAGACAACTTGTGGTCTGAGTCTTCCAGTCCCTCCAGTGACATGATGGAGTGACACTCACTTCATCATCTCCTGAAATGATCATGAGGAGGAACAGAGGAGGGAGGGAGGGAGGGACAGTAAGGGGGTCCTAATTAGAGGGGTCCCCTGTAATATTCATACCAACAAGTAAACAGGAACCTCTCTAATCACCTACTACTTACCAACTACTATATGGAGGTGTCCTAATTAGTCATGTCCTGATTTCAGGGGGTACAGCTACACACATGGGAATTAGGACAACACACCCTGTCCTGTTCATCAACATGTCCACTTCAGGGAGTCCTCATTGGATACTTCTACTCTATATGTACACACAGTATACCTACCATGTCCCTCCCCTCCCTCCCCACAGTAATGGCTAGAAGATGTGGATCACAGCCTACCTCAGTGGAGATGTTATTGGATACAAGACCCATTTCTCTGTGTTCTTTGTACTCATGAAGGAAGAATTGGACCCCCTCCTCAAATGCCCATTTCACTACAAGGTCAGTTGATGACTGTTTTAGTTTGACACGTTTCAAGTATATATACAGCTCTTCATCTGTCAAGAATTGGGTTAAAATGTCAGCTGCTAATCATTGTTCCCTTGTGTTGTCTCTTTACCTCATCTCCTACCTTCCTTCTCTCTCCTCCCTCCATTCTTCCTCATGCTCTCTCCATCTTCATTTACATTCGTTCATCTTCATCACTTCTCTCTCCCTCCCTCCTTCCCTCTCTCTCATATGTCTGTGGCCATGATTGTTGTATTGTTAACTGGTTAGTATTTCATTTGTTATATTGTGTGAGAACATTTCCAAGATTGGGACACAGACTGTGTGTCAACATATTATTAATTTTCCATTCAACAAGTGTTGTTTTCCCCACAGGTGGCTACCTCCAAGCCCCTCCCCCAGAGTACCCCACACAAATCTAGGAGACTGTGAGGACTGGAGTTGTCGACAGTGGTCAGAAGTGACACTAGCCATTCCTTTCTGTTTCTTTGGGGACAATTTCCACATTACGAAAACCCTGCATCCTTTATTCAATTGTGAAAGCCTCGTAAAATAGCTTGTTAGTTATGTGCAGTAGCTTGTACAAAGCATGTTAATTATGTATTTTAGCTTGTACATAGTATGTTCATGTTAAGTATTCATTTCAGCTACCTCTCTCTCTCAATGTCAGTAGCCATGATTGTTAAGTGCAGAGACCCAGACCGGTGTGTTGTTGGAGTGGCCTTGTTCCATGTCGGCTATCATAGTCTTCCTTCTGCTTTTCTTTAAACTTTTTATTTGAGAGCCAGAAGTTTTCAAGATATGGCCATTGTGGTATATTGGAACTGATGGGTCTCCCCATCAGCAATTCTGCTGGCAATAACCACACCTGCAGAAGTAGTATGGTATAGGTTAGCTTTATTACCTCAGGGAATCTAGAGCAATAGTCAGATACTATGAGGTAAGATGATCCATTGAGCAAGAACAAATCTGATCCAATCTTTTGCCATGGATATGTTGGTAGAGGGGTAGATACAAGTGGTTCTTTGCGAGGTTTTCTTTCTCTTGTGCAGTGTGGGCAGTTATGTACCATTTTTCTGTATCTGTTTTGAGATTCCTGGCCACCACACAGATACTCTGGCTCATAATCAGCATCGTTCAATCCCTAAATGTACTTTGTGGAGTTTCATCAGTGTTTCCTTTTGCAGTAATGGTGGAACTACAATCCTAGACCCATATAGTAGCAAGTCATCTTTAAGTGTTAGCATCCCTTGAGCTTCCCAGTAAGGTGCTATTGCTTCATTCACTTTGCTCTTCTGTGGCCAAGCTGTGTGACAATATTTGATTACAAGGGAGAGAACCCTTCTCTCCACCTCTCTCTCATACGTCCTGTAACCGTGCATCCTTTATTCAGCCTTGTACAATAGTTATGTGCAGTAACTTGTACAAAGCATGTTAATTATGTATTTTAGCTTGTACATAGTATGTTCGTGTTAAGTATTCCATTTCAGCTACAGTACATTCACCTACTAAATCCCAAATCACGTGAATTTATTTGCAGAATTACGTCATGTGGAAGTGTAGAATGGCCGTCTGTCAGTAGTTTGTACATTGCTCAAGTACTTTCACCTACTGGCTGAACACAGCCACAGGAAGCAACATATAGGTGGATAAGAGTCTAGTCCAGAAGACCAGTCTACTTACAGTGGGAGATACAACAGCAGGTGTGACTACTCGGTATCCATTTTGCCGACTTGACGTTGATGACATGTTATGGTCACTGTTTATCCAAGTGCCATCACTACATGACAGGTAGGAACAACTTGATTTTTGGATATGATGTGTTTTAATAAGAGGCTGAAGTTTGACGTGCACAAAGAATATTCAGATGGTATTTGTACAGGTGATTTTGTGGTGACAGTTTCATTAGCTTGTATACGACTGTAGTAAACAATACTGTGTAATGTATGATGAACTGTAACACATATTTAGTCATCTTTAGTCCCTCCATTCCAGTTCTGGTCCTTTTCTTCTGGGCAGTGGTGGCCTACAATGCCTAAGTGCTGACAAGCAAGGTGATCTTACGCCTGCTGCACGTTTTCTCTCTGATACCCAGAGAAGTGCAGATCTACTTGCAATGTTACATTCAGCAGGTCCACATTCAACATATTTGCTTTCACTGTCCACAACACCCATTTGTGATGCAGCAGTACACTCTGTATGTGTTGAAATAGGAACATGTACATGTGCTTAAATAGATTCCAACCCATTGTTTACACATGTATATACATTTCCTGGGTTACTGGGTGGACAACTGCATTTAGACTAACTGGACAGCTTCAACTGTAGTCCCATGCCAGCTACTTGTTTGTGTGCCACAGAATACACGTGCAGAACTGTGCTGAAAGTCAATGTCATTGCTGGGGTATTGAATTCACATTCCTACTCAGGGCCTCTTCTTGTGCTCCTTTACTCTCTACTGGATACATCTAGCTAACATACATATCTGCCGATGAACATACCACTAGCCTGTTAAGCACTCTCATCAACTGTGTTCACCTCCCACAGCTTTTATTTGTGTGTGGACATGTTTGTGTCTGACCACTTCTCAGTGCATATGCAGCAATGTATTTGTTGTGACTGTAGAGTGTTGTAAACCATAAAGTAATGATGCTTACACAGTGGTGTGGGATATGGCACATTCTCACAATGAAGTATGCCTTTAATTGCTCACTGCTAGCAATTTTTGTCTTCACATAATACTGTATCAGTCCATATATGGATGTAACAATATGTTTTTCTTCCTTTTTCCCTCCTAGGTGTATTGGTAGGGTTAGCCAGTAACTTACGAATGTCGTCCCGACACAGTCGACACACTAGGCTGTCTTGTGTGAGGTGGAGCTGTGTGTAGGCTAGTTCCTGAGCCTCAGCATTCTTCCATGATTGTGGAACTGACATCTGAGTGTGTGGGACATTGCAGAGTGTTCACATGTCCTCTCCCACTGAGGATATATGAGCTGGTGCCGACTCCTTACAATCAACTATTTATTTTGGGTATAATATATAGCATTTAGCATTCGTAGAAGGGCCATGCCTTGGTTAATTCTGTTGTTTCCTCTCTAGATTCACTGTTTATATAGTCCACGTCTTATAATTTTTGCGGTAACTTTGACCTCCAATATTTCGACATATATACACGATGGAACACGGTTAATTCTGTTGTTTCCTCTCTATTGATGTTTTGGTAGGTGTATGTCATGTAGTTAAGGAATTATGATGTGAAGAAAAATATATGAATAATTAATTAGAATGTCGATGTACACACTTGAATACTTCCCAGTGGCTGGTGGTATATGTACATATACAGATTGACTGCCACTGTCTTTCCCTTCATTCCAATTGCTCTTCAGTCCTCATATACACTGTTCTATTGTGTAGTGTTCTCTCATTGAAGTAATCATGTTCATAGACTTAAGGTAGTTGATTAAAAAAATCCAATTCTGTCCTTCACTGTATTATACTGTGTACATTGTGTGGCATACTCCTCACACCTCCTGGGAAGTGTCAGACTGCCATCATAGAAAGTGGTGATGCATGTGTTCACAGTCAGAGCCTGCACTAGTGGATGAGTACCTTCTTTACCTATAGCATTATTACCAGGTGGATATTGAGGGTGGTATGTGTAGGGTCAAGGTGGTAAGTAGATATTGAAGGTAGTATGTGGAGGATCGAGGTGGATAATGAGGGTGGTATGTGGAGGATCGAGGTGGATATTGAGGGTGGTATGTGGAGGATCGAGGTGGATATTGAGGGTGGTATGTGGATGGTCGAGGTGGATATTGAGGGTGGTATGTGGAGGGTCGAGGTGGATATTGAGGGTGGTATGTGGAGGGTCGAGGTGGATATTGAGGGTGGTATGTGGAGGGTGGAGGTGGATACTGAGGGTGGTATGTGGATGGTCGAGGTGGATATTGAGGATGGTATGTGGAGGGTCGAGATGGATATTGAGGGTGGTATGTGGGGGGATCGAGGTGGATATTGAGGGTGGTATGTGGAGGGTCGAGGTGGATATTGAAGGTGGTATGTGGAGGATCGAGGTGAATATTGAGGGTGGTATGTGGGGGATCGAGGTGGATATTGAGGGTGGCATGTGGAGGATTGAGGTGGATATTGAGGGCGGTATGTGGAGGGTCGAGGTGGATATTGAGGGTGGTATGTGGAGGGTGGAGGTGGATATTGAGGGTGGTATGTGGAGGGTGGAGGTGGATATTGAGGGTGGTATGTGGAGGGTGGAGGTGGATATTGAGGGTGGTATGTGGAGGGTGGAGGTGGATATTGAGGGTGGTATGGGGAGGGTCAAGGTGAATATTGAGGGTGGTATGTGGAGGGTCGAGGTGAATATTGAGGGTGGTATGGGGAGGGTCGAGGTGAATATTGAGGGTGGTATGTGGAGGGTGGAGGTGGATATTGAGGGTGGTATGTGGAGGATTGAGGTGGATATTGAGGGTGGTATGTGGGGGGATCGAGGTGGATATTGAGGGTGGTATGTGGGGGGATCGAGGTGGATATTGAGGGTGGTATGTGGAGGGTCGAGGTGGACATTGAGGGTGGTATGTGGAGGGTCGAGGAGGATATTGAGGGTGGTATGTTGGGGATCGAGGAGGATATTGAGGGTGGTATGTGGGGGGATCGAGGTGGATATTGAGGGTGGTATGTGGAAGGTCGAGGTGGACATTAAGGGTGGTATGTGGGGGGTCGAGGTGGATATTGAGGGTGGTATGTGGAGGGTGGATGTGGATATTGAGGGTGATATGTGGAGGATCGAGGTGGATATTGAGGGTGGTATGTGGGGGGTCGAGGTGGACATTGAGGGTGGAATGTGGGGGGATCGAGTTGGATATTGAGGGTGGTATGTGGAGGGTCGAGGTGGATATTGAGGGTGGTATGTGGAGGGTTGGTTCTCAATGTCAGTGCCATGATTGTTAACTGTTCATATGATGTCCCCATCTGAATTATTTGCCTTCTTCATTATTCCTCTCTCTCCCTCTCTCTCATGTGTCTGTGGCCATGACTGTTGTATTGTTAACTGGTTGGTATTCAAATTGTTACTTGTTAAATGTTAACGAGGTATTGCTACTTTGTTGATATCATGTAAGTGATCTTCCCAATATGGGATGTGATATTATATCCAACCATATCATGTGGTGATTTATGTATGATGAGTAATGATGATGTGGTGTGGAGTAGCTTGATGATGAGGTGGTCCACATGTTGTGGTGATTGATGTAAACACTTGAATACTTCCCAGTGGCTGGTGGTATATGTACATATACAGATTGACTGCCACTGTCTTTCCCTTCATTCCAATTGCTCTTCAGTCCTCATATACACTGTTCTATTGTGTAGTGTTCTCTCATTGAAGTAATCATGTTCATAGAGTGTAAAGTTGGTTAGTGAAACCAAATTCTGTCCTTCACTGTATTATACTGTGTACATTGTGTGGCATACTCCTTACACCACCAGGGAAGTGTCAGAGAATGTATGGATGTGTTCACAGTCAGAGTCTGTACTAGGTGATGAGTACCCTCTTCACTTATAGCATCATTGCCAGACAACTCCAGCCACTTTAGGTTAGAGTTGTGATGGAGGGCCTGAGCTAGGGCTACTGCTCCAGCATCACTAATACTGTTATTAGACAAGTACAGCACCTTCAGGGTAGAGTTGTGATGGAGGGTCTGAGCTAGGGTTACTGCTCCAGCATCACCAATATTGTTATTAGACAAGTACAGCACCTTCAGGGTAGAGTTGTGATGGAGGGTCTGAGCTAGGGTTACTGCTCCAGCATCACCAATATTGTTATTAGACAAGTACAGCACCTTCAGGGTAGAGTTGTGATGGAGGGCCTGAGCTATGTTGTCAGATTCAGCATCACTAATACTCA
This sequence comes from Theonella swinhoei, assembly GCA_963970385.1. NCBI lineage: Eukaryota > Metazoa > Porifera > Demospongiae > Tetractinellida > Theonellidae > Theonella > Theonella swinhoei. Next base: position 910,485 of record OZ019949.1, on the reverse strand, counting down.
TATTTCTAAAACTAAGATGTGTGACATAACTACACTCAACAGCTAGACATAGTATAGAAGTAGTAATTTCTGTTGCATATTCGTGGCTCCTACATACTACCTCATTCCAGTCTATAACTTTCCTCATATCACGATACTTATTGAAAATGTGCTTTAGATTAACTATATCTTCTGAACAATCCACACAAAATAAAAATTTCTCAAGCTTCTTCTCCTGCAGTCTGGAGCAGTGGTGTATGGCCTCAGTCAGTTCTATAAGTCCTTGAGCACTGAATGTAACACGGCATATTCTGATATATTGCAGTGTAGTACTCCTTGTGATGAACTGTACCAGAGACCTTGTGGCAGTAGTGGTGAATGTACACTTACAGTCAATATCCAGACTCTCCAGTGGTACAGCTATATTGTCACTCAAACCTTTAGTGATTACCTCCATACCATTGTTACTTACATGTGCACTAAATGCCTTTTCCTTATGTTTGGAGAGAGATGAAGTTCCTTCAGATATGCAGTAGATGATAGCAACTTACCAATAGCCTTACATGTTTTGACTCCTAGAGTGGTACCTTTACGACTTGAACTAATGATTAGTGCTTCCAGTGAAGAGAAAGAAAGGTCACAGGATATATTGAAGGCAGATTTATTATTATCTACTTGTAACTCCAGTATGTGTAGTGTAGAAAGGGGTGGTAGGGATAGAGAATTACCATTGTCAGGAATTTTCAAGTAATATAATTCCTCCACATGAGAACTAAAGCCATTCACTAAAATATTCATGTTTTCTGATGTCATTGATGTAGTCTTCACTGCTACTCTGTAGTCACCATCACCAGTTTTAGCTCCACTCACAAGTATATGTAGTTTCTCTTCCTCTGTGTCGCTATCAAATGTCAATGACCACTTGCTATGACTGTGTGCAATGCAATAACCAACAGAATAATATTCCAATGGAAGCATTCCTCTTGTGAAGGTAAAGCTTGCTGTGTGGTTGTGGAATAATGATTGGAGTAGCTCACTGCTCTGGGCTTCAAACAGCCAGTTGGTATGATGTGCACTAACACATAAATCAGGTCTCATTGGATTGCAATATGGAGTCTGGTGCTCATCACTTGGCTCTACTGTAGGCTCTCCAAGTAAACTTCTCAATTCATCGGGAGTTACTTTATTCAGTTTTGTAAGTCCAGCAAGAAACCTCAGCACTACTCTCAATCTACCATCTTCGTGTCTCCAAAAGTGTTTCAGTTGCTCTTCTGGTGACATGATAGAGATGAGGAAAGCAGCTAGATGCTCCTGAACTGTCAGATGGAGGAAGTTGTGAGATGTCTTCTGTCCATCCATAAACAGCTTAGAAACAGACTGCATGAGACCAAGTGTTTCAAAATCATCAGGTATGTCAGGGAATATTAATTGTACACTTTCCCCGTCGTCCCTGCAGATTCCTTTGTAGGCAGTTTTACTGATGACAAGCAATTGACTATATACTGTTTTTGGCAGGTCTTCAAAGGACTTAACGCTCCATTTCTGATGACTGTATTCTGTATGACCATGGAGGTGGCGCAGCAGTAAGATTCGAGTTAAAGCTTGGTAGAGTTCAGTTAGAGTTGTTGGTAGAACCCACTTGCTCTTCATGCTCTCTCTGTATATACTAACACCTATGGCTGCATTCAGAGGAATGTACATGCATGCTTTTATCTGTGGATATTTACCAATGTATGCCATTACATCATCAATATTCTTCTGTGCTTCTTCACTCACTTCACCTGGACCTCCTACACTCTGGTCAATGGCACTGGCTGTCTTCTTACCTTCTCCTTTAAACACACTTGTCACATACTTTGTGATGTTCTCCTCTGTGAACCCCAATATTTCTACATGCTGGAATATCCTGTGCTTAATCTTTACTAGTAAAGCACCAGTTGCCCAGGGTCGACTGGTGACTAGTATGGTAGCAAAAGGTAACAGCTGGCCAAGAATAAGCTGTAAAAATATGGAAGGCTCTTTGCGTTGGGGATCTGGAAGCTCATCAAATCCCTCTAAGATTATCAGAGTATTAACTCCAAGTGTGGATTCCACTTCTTCTACAACAGACTGACATACATTTTTTGAAGGGTGATAAATTAAGTCCTTGAGGCTCTCAGCTCTGCTCATTCTCTCATCTCTCAGTCTGAGGAGCAGCACTAACTGATACTGCTGAGCAATCTCTCCTCTCTCCCACCTCCTACAGCATTCCCATGCAAATGTGGACTTACCCACACCTGGAGCACCCTCCACTAGTACAACCTTCTCTAAAGCAGTGGCCGGCAAATCTCGGACAATATCATCAAAACCAATATTTGTCTTTTTCTTCATTATGACATCAACATTACCATCCTCTACCATAGCCCTCGTGTACTCATCTGCTTCCTCTTTACTCACTACACTTTCCCAATCAATACAAGCCAGATTAATGAATACATTTGAAGGAGTTGGTGGCCATTTCACAACATTAAGATTCTTCTCAATCTCACATTGCTTGTAAGTGACTTTGACATAATGGACAAAGGTGTCCATTGGTGACCTGTGCTGGGCACTCTTTACTAAATGACTGACACTGCTACTCTCTGTGGATGGTGGCCCAGGATTAGATTGCAGGTGAGCTCTCTTTGCAGGAGGAGGACAAGATTCAATGTTAGAACTTCTCTGTGACTGAACACGATTTGTCTCAGGCTGACCATGAGACATGTGTGACTGACTCTCCAACTGACCACCTACTATCCCTACCTGAAGAGGTCTAGTTGGAGCTGACGTATGTGAGGGGATGGGATAGGGATAGGGTATACTGGGATGAGGTGCTTGATACATCTGTTGAGGATACATGTGGGGGACATATTCATAGTGAGTACCCCATGGTGTCATTTGGTGTGGATAACTGTGGGGTGTACCCCAAGCAGACCAATCAGGTGGATCACATGTCACTGAATAGGAATGGTAATGTCCCCTATTTGATGGCCCCCTATCTGATGGGCCCCTCACTGGTGACTGAGACCTGTAATGCCCCCTATCTGATGGCCCCCTCACTGGTGAACGAGACCTGTAATGTCCCCTATTTGATGGCCCCCTCACTGGCGAACGAGACCTGTAGTGTCCCCTATTTGATGGCCCCCCATCTGATGGCCCCCTCACTGGTGAACGAGACCTGTAATGTCCCCTATTTGATGGCCCCCCATCTGATGGCCCCCTCACTGGTGAACGAGACCTGTAATGTCCCTTATTGGATGGCCCCCTATCTGATGGCCCCCTCACTGGTGAACGAGACCTGTAATGTCCCCTATTTGATGGTCCCCTATCTGATGGCCCCCTCACTGGTGAACGAGACCTGTAATGCCCACTCTCTACATTAGCTTTGTAAAAGACTTCATTATTTACTGAAACTTCTTCAATGCTGTGATCAGAAAAAAACTGGTAGCTTGACTTCACTACTTCTATTATTCGTGTCGTTTCACATTGAGGGAAGCACCAGATTATGCTAATACTCCCTCCCGAAATTATTTTTCGAAGCAGCTGATATGGAGCCAGCTTAAAAATTTTCAATAAGGACTCCCATAGCTCTTCAATGTATATTTCAGACAGTTTTATGGGAAATTTGATTTTTAGAGAAGAAAATAATTCAGGATTTGGATTGACTAGGTTTGTATCAGCAGCTAAATGACGTTCTAAGTTTGTTGTGACTTGATATCCAACATAGTCATTCTTATAGCCTGCCATGTCAGCTTTAAGATCAGGAATGAATTCATTTATTATGGCAGTGAGGAAATGATAGTTTTTATAACTCAGTAGGCCATGCCTAGTTAAGAGATCAAAGAGACTGGCTACATCACCTGCTGCTTTGAATTCTGCTATGATACCTTCATGGGTGATAGAGAATGATGATATGATGTAGAGTCGAAGTTTTGAAATATCAGTCTTCTTCTTTTGCAGTTGATCAGATGTTTTTGAGACAAGCGAACTGAAAGTAGGTTGCAGCAGAAGGTCCTGCTCTATCTGACTGGCAAGGCTATTCTCTGCTACAGTAGGTGATCTCAGAGCTGTGACTATGTCATACCATGTGAGAGGTGAGTCTTGTTTCAGTCTCTCTGAAATGATCTCACGTAACTGAGCTCGACAATCATTTCTATTGTCTTTCTCAATTATATCTATATTTGCCTTTTTCACCCCCAACTGGAGGCCTAGGGCAAAGCATTTTGAGGCTACTGGGTTGAGAGTGTTACAGAGGAGTGGTAGGTCACTGATAGTTAGTTGCTTATGAGGTGAGTTAGTAAATGAAGATTGGCTGGTCATATCTACAAGAGACAATTAAATCTAGATGACCATCGTGGGCGAGCAAGAGCGAACCCACCTAGTCATACAGCAGGAAAATACCATGCACACTACGATCATCACTGGCAGATTGTTTCACATATCTAAGGACACATGTCCTCAGATATATTGCTGCCATATATACCCACACTCTGTAGGATAACTGCAATATCCTACTTCTATATCATGGACACATCTATGGGATAGAATATGGATCTCAGACCTGCACAGGAGCTAGTAATGCTCCTGAGAAGGGATCACTTTATACTCTCTCTGGCAGTGTGTAAACCAATGACTTCATGTCATGTGGTTGTACACTAACACTCCACAGATAGCCCTACATCTGCAATAGTCCAACTAGGAACTTCAGTGTCTCAGTACACTGAGTATACTGAGATATGATATTACTGTATACTACCATATCAACATGCTATATTCTGTGGCTGTGCAATTCTTTTGATGCTCAGTCCAGCAATGGCCAGTCACATGATAGTCACATGGAGATTGGAATGTATTATTAAGAGGTGACCAGTTCGTGATCCAGGTCATATCCTCTGTACTTGTACATTACCTTGATAGCCAGACTCCTCCGGTCCAGGCAGAGCTAGTAGGACAGGAAGATAGAGTTAGACCAGACACCTACAGAGGAGGGAGGGACTCCATAAAGATATCAGTAAGCATGTGGAGTGTTCACAGAGGTACATTTTACAAATCGATTAACCAATTAGCAGTTCACCTAAACTGTGGAGATCAATAGCTACATTCTATATGCTGCACTTGAAACTTTGGTACTTGGTAGGTGGTAGGTGCTGACACATTAGTCTCGTAAACCATTCCTTTTTTCTGGTTCACGACATTTCTATCCTAACACACCACCCAAAGCACCCAACAAGGGAGGGTAAGAGTGAGGGGATCAAGACAGGGAGGGGCTTCCACACAGGCGCGTTTTCTCGTAAACAAAGAGGCTGTCAAACGCCAATTTGTTGTACAAGTCAAGGATACTTACTTGGCTTTATGTTGATGTAATTTAGTTTATTCTACCACTCTTGACTACAATTATCAGCTACTGTGCGGAACCGTCCCCTCTGGAACCCTCCGTCCTTTTTACGCTTCGTAGGAATTAGACACGACCTTTGAACAGACTTCATAACTTCATTCACATCATTATTACCTCTCGTGTTTATTCTTAGAGCTCAGTCACTGTCTAAAGCTAGACTACTAAATCTCATAGTAACTCGGTTCTAAATTGTATGTAGATTATTATCAGAAATCGTACAAGTGATGTAGATTATCGTACATATCTTACAAGACCAACCATAGCAACGCGTCCATAGCTTTCTGTAAATTCAAACACGGCGTACCGCTTGCTAAGCGGGTTAGCTACAACGCGGTACCTTTGGAAGCGTAGCCAATAAGCCACGTGGGCATCATCTGTCTTGTCTTCGCAGAACACTTCCATCATTTCGTTGAGCGAAAGCGGTAACCAGTTATTTGTGTCAGTTTAGTGCGTGTCGCTCTAAACAAGTTAGACAGGCTCGTCCAATGAAATCTACGTGATTAAGAAGGCCTCGGAGCCTTAGTAGCGTCCTCGCTACGCTCGGACGCTACAGCCCAGGCCCTCGGCCTTCTAAATCACGTAGATTTCATGAACTCGCTGTCTAACTTATATTTAGTTGTTAAGCTATATGCTATGAATATTAAAGACGCGCGCGCAACTCTCATGTCCCATTGCTGTATCCTAAAAAGGGGAGGGGCTCGTTATAAAACGAACAGTTCACTAGTGCCAGCTCTAGATCATTACTGTTAAAATAACACAAATATATATTAAATAAATTTAACACAATTCATTATACATAACTGTTGGGCTAATACCAACTCACTTTAGAGGCAAGTAGATCTATGATATCGTCACTCTCTTAGTTGCTAGGCTATGAATATAAGACGCGCGCGACTGACAGTTTATAGGTGTATCAAAAAGGGGTGGGGCTCGTTACGCTGTTAAAACGAACAGTTCACTAGTGCCAGCTCTAAATCGCTACTTAATAACACACAATCAATTCATTATATATATAACTATTGGACTAATACCAACTCACTTTATTAAAGGCAAGTAGATCTATGATATCGTCACTCTCCGTCTGGACACTTCAAAATGGAGCTCGTTACGTCCTTGAACTGAGGCGGCCAGGGCTAATTAACAACCGGTCAGGTAAGTACAGCTATATGCCAAATATTTTGGGCTAATGAATACAAATCTGAGTAAGTAGCTTACAAAAGAGGAGTTAGTTAGGCCGCTGGATACACAGCTACAGTTTGTACTAGACTCATTTCTAATACCAACAGAACTCACTCAATTCAAAAGCGAAGCTGCCTATGGTATTACAGAGCTGAACTAAAAGGGGAGGGGCTCGTTGCTAGCTTGTCACTATGCAATCGAGTGTCTAGCGCATGAGCAAGCGGAAGTGATATCTGCGCATGAGCAATACGCGTACGATATATGCGCTGGCGCGAAATTTAAATCAACAAGACAGTAAAACTATTTACAGTACAAAACATGTAGTTACAATATTGAAAAGACAGTAATGAAGATATGTCACTACACTAATTGTGTGTTATAATAATAAAAAGGAGACATATGGTAATAGAGGATGAGGGATAACAGGAATGATCATTTGGTGTTAATGATGATCCATGGTATGAATGAGGTGGGTCATGTGACACTTATGTGAACTACACTCAGTCACCTTCCATACTGGATGGGTGTGGTTCCTACTGACTGAGATCTCTACACGTTCTGTAATCTCTACCACTGAGGAGTCTGGATATTGACGGTAGGACTCTGGAGTCAGCATATGTCAGGATTCTCTACACAAGGACATAGACACACAAATCCTTCAAATTCTACCTTTAATGAGGGAGGGAGGGGAGGGTTCCTTGTAATGGAACAGGACAACCACATGTCAGTACCCATACCAACCCACCATTGGTAATAGGTGTATGTACACTAACCAGCCAATACATCACATCATCTACTGTCACACTAATAGTAGTACTAGTTATCACTTACCCTCTACAAGACAGACACACATTTCTGCCTCTCCTCCAAACCTCTCCCAACCTCACGTCCCAGTACTCTGTAATGGAAGATAAACTGTTTGAACTGAGGGAGAGAGAGGGGGATGACGAAGGAAGGAGAGAATAGAGGGAGGGGAAAGAGTAATGAAGTCCAATGTTGTTTACAACTCATGAGAATATTCAATTAATATGGCAGTATGGGGGAATGGAGTATGGAGGTATGAACTCACTGGGTGGTAGACATCTTGTTTTCTAAGTCTACGACACCTTTCAGTCCCTTCAGTGACATGATGGAGTGACACTCACTTCATCATCTCCTGAAATGATCATGAGGAGGTACAGAGGAGGGAGGGAGGGAGGGACAGTAAGGGGGTCCTAATTAGAGGGGTCCCCTGTAATATTCATACCAACAAGTAAACAGGAACCTCTCTAATCACCTACTACTTACCAACTACTATATGGAGGTGTCCTAATTAGTCATGTCCTGATTTCAGGGGGTACAGCTACACACATGGGAATTAGGACAACACACCCTGTCCTGTTCATCAACATGTCCACTTCAGGGAGTCCTCATTGGATACTTCTACTCTATATGTACACACAGTATACCTACCATGTCCCTCCCCTCCCTCCCCACAGTAATGGCTAGAAGATGTGGATCAAAGCCTACCTCAATGGAGATGCTATTGGATACAAGACCCATTTCTCTGTGTTCTTTGTACTCATGAAGGGAGAATTGGACCCTCTCCTCAAATGACCATTTCAGTACAAGGTCAGTTGATGACTGTTTTAGTTTGACACATTTCAAGTATATATACAGCTCTTCATCTGTCAAGAATTGGGTTAAAATGTCAGCTGCTAATCATTGTTCCCTTGTGTTGTCTCTTTATCTCATCTCCTACCTTCCTTCTCTCTCCTCCCTCCATTCTTCCTCATGCTCTCTCCATCTTCATTTACATTCATTCATCTTCATCACTTCTCTCTCCCTCCCTCCATCCCTCTCTCTCCCTCTCTCGCATATGTCTGTGGCCATGATTGTTGTATTGTTAACTGGTTAGTATTTCATTTGTTATATTGTGTGAGAACATTTCCAATTCTTTAAGATTGGGACACAGACTGTGTGTCAACATATTATTAATTTTCCATTCAACAAGTGTTGTTTTCCCCACAGGTGGCTACCTCCAAGCCCCTCTCCCAGAGTACCCCACACAAATCTAGGAGACTGTGAGGACTGGAGTTGTCGACAGTGGTCAGGAGTGACATTAGCCGTTCCTTTCTGTTTCTTTGGGGGCAATTTCCACATTAGGAAAACCCTGCATCCTTTATTCAGCCTTGTACAATAGCTTGTTAGATATGTGCAGTAGCTTGTACAAAGCATGTTAATTATGTATTTTAGCTTGTACATAGTATGTTCATGTTACGTATTCCATTTCAGCTACCTCTCTCTCTCAATGTCAGTAGCCATGATTGTTAACTGTTCATATGATGTCCCCATCTTAATTATTTGCCTTCTTCGTTATTCCTCTCTCTCCCTCCTTCTGTCCCTCTCTCTCCCTCTCTCTCATGTGTCTGTGGCCATGACTGTTGTATTGTTAACTGGTTGGTATTCAAATTGTTACTTGTTATATGTTAACAAGGTATTGTTACTTTGTTGATTTCATGTAAGTGATGTTCCCAATATAGGATGTTATATTATATCCAACCGTATTATGTGGTGATTAATGTATGATGAGTAATGATGTGGTGGTCCACATGTTGTGGTGATTGATGTAAACACTTGAATACTTCCCAGTGGCTGGTGGTATATGTACATATACAGATTGACTGCCACTGTCTTTCCCTTCATTCCAATTGCTCTTCAGTCCTCATATACACTGTTCTATTGTGTATATAGTGTTTTCTCATTGAAGTAATCATGTTCATAGACTGTATGGTAGTTGGTTACCGAAATGTAATTCTGTCCTTCACTGTATCATACTGTGTACATTGTGTGGCATACTCCTTACACCTCCAGGGAAGTATTAGACCACCACTATATGGAGTGGCCTTGGTGATGGATGTGTTCACAGTCAGAGCCTGCACTAGCCGATGAGTACCCACTTTACCTATAGCATCATTTCCATACAACTCCAGCCTCTCCAGGGTAGAGTTGTGGTGGAGAGCCTGAGCTAGGGCTACTGCTCCAGCATCACTAATACTGTTTTTATATAAGAGCAGCTCCTTAAGAGTAGAGTTGTGATGGAGGGCCTGAGCTAGGGCTACTGCTCCACCATCCCTAATAGTGTTATTAGACAAGTACAGCTCCTTCAGGGTAGAGTTGTGATGGAGAGTCTGAGCTAGAGCTACTGCTCCAGCATCACTAATATTGTTATCAGTCAAGTGCAGCTTCTCCAGAGTAGAGTTGTGATGGAGGGCCTGAGCTAGGGGTACTGTTCCACCATCACTAATATTGTTATTATACAAGAACAGCTTCTCCAGAGTAGAGTTGTGATGGAGGGCCTGAGCTAGGGCTACTGCTCCACCATCACTAATATTGTTATTAAACAAGTACAGACTCACCAGAGTAGAGCGATGATAGAGACCTGGAGCTAAAGCTTCTACTTCAACATTGCTAATACTTTTATTTGACAAATTAAGTGATGTAATATGGCCATACTCAAGAGCTATGCTCAGTGTTAAGGCATTACTTTCATTAATCATCTTTTTAGATTTGTGGATCTCGGTGACCTCCTTCCAGTCTATACTGTTCTTCATGTCAGGATGGTCCTTGATCATGTGCCTCAGATTAACTATATCTTCTGAACATTCTACATAAACAATCAATTCCTCAAGCTTCTTCTCCTGCAGTCTGGAGCAGTGGTGTATGGCCTCAGTCAGTTCTATAAGTCCTTGAGCACTGAATGTAACATGGCATATTCTGATATATTGCAGTGTAGTACTTCTTGTGACGAACTGTACCAGAGACCTTGTGGCAGTAGTGGTGAATGTACACTTACAGTCAATATCCAGACTCTCCAGTGGTAGAGCTATATTGTCACTCAAACCTTTGGCAAATATATCAACATCGTCAAGTGTATCAATGGTTAATTTAAGGTACTGCAGTGTAGTACTCCTTGTGATGAACTGTGCCAGAGACCTTGTGGCAGTAGTGGTGAATGTACACTTACAGTCAATATCCAGATTCTTCAGTGTATTGTCACTCAAACCTTTGGCAAATATATCAATATCTTCAAAGGTATCAATATGTACTTTAAGGTTTTGTATCGTAGTACTCCTTGTGATGAACTGTACCAGAGACCTTGTGGCAGTAGTGGTGAATGTACATGTACAGCCTATATCCAGACTTTCCATTGGTAAATCAATATTGTCACTGAAACTTTTAACAGATATATTAAAAGTATCACTACCTATTTCAAGATGTTGAAGTGAAATATTCCTTGTAATAACATTTAACACATGTTGTACGGTAGTAGTGGTAAATGCACACTTACAATACATGTCCAGACATTTCAGTGATAGATTGTCACTCAAACTTTTAGTGATTACCTCAATACCTTTGTTACTTACATGTGCACGATTCCTTATGTTTGGAGAGAGACGAAACTCCTTCAGAGATGTAGTAGATGATAGCAACTTACCAATAGCTTTACATGTTTTAACTCCTAGAGTGGTACCTTCATGACTTGAACTAATGATCAGTGCTTCCAGTGAAGAGAAAGAAAGGTCACAGGATATATTGAAGGCAGATGCATTATTTAGTTGTAACTCCAGTATGTGTAGTGTAGAAAGGGGAGGTAGGGATAGAGAATTACCATTGTCAGGAATTTGTAAATAATATATTTCTTCCACATTAGAACTAAAGCCATTCACTAAAATATTCATATTTTCTGATGTCATTGATGTGGTCTTCAATGATGCTACTCTGGGGTTGCCATCAACACTTTTGGGTACATTCATGAGTATATGTAGTTTCTCTTCCTCTGTGTCGCTATCAAATGTCAATGACCACTTGCTATGACTGTGTGCAATGCAATAACCAACAGAGTAATATTCCAATGGAAGCATTCCTCTTGTGAAGGTAAAGCTTGCTGTGTGGTTGTGGAATAATGATTGGAGTAGCTCACTGTTCTGGGCTTCAAACAGCCAGTTGGTATGATGTGCACTAACACATACATCAGGTCTCATTGGATTGCAATATGGAGTCTGGTGCTCATCACTTTGCTCTACTGTAGGCTCTCCAAGTAAACTTCTCAATTCATCAGGAGTTACTTTATTTAGTTTTGTAAGTCCAGCAAGAAACCTCAGCACTACTCTCAATCTACCATCCTTGTGTCTCTGAAAGTGTTCCAGTTGCTCTGCTGATGACATGGTAGAGATGAAGAAAGCAGCTAGAAACTCCTGAACTGTTAGATGGAGGAAGTTGTGAGATGTCTTCTGTCCATGCATAAACAGCTGAGAAACAGATTGCATGAGACCAAGTGTTTCAAAATCATCAGGTATGTCGGGGAATATTAACTGTGCACTTTTTTCACCCTCTCTGCAGACTCCATCATAGGCTATTTTGCTGATGTCAAGAAATTGACTGTACACTTCTCCTGGCAGGTCTTCAAAAGACTCAACACTCCATTTCTGATGACTGTATTCTGAATGTCCACGGAGGTAGCGTAGCAGTAAGATTTGAGTTAAAGCTTGGTAGAGTTCAGTTAGAGTTGTTGGTAGAACCCACTTGCTCTTCATGCTCTCTCTGTATATACTAACAACTATGGCAGCATTCAGAGGAATGTACATGCATGCTTTTATCTGTGGATATTTACCAATGTATGCCATTACATCATCAATATTCTTCTGTGACTCTTCACTCACTTCATCTGGACCTCCTACACTCTGGTCAATGGCACTGGTTGTAAACACACTTGTCACATACTTTGTGATGTTCTCCTCTGTGAACCCCAATATTTCTACATGCTGGAATATCCTGTGCTTAATCTTTACTAGTAAAGCACCAGTTGCCCAGGGTCGACTGGTGACTAGTATGGTAGCAAAAGGTAACAGCTGGCCAAAAATAAGCTGTAAGAAAATGGAAGACTCTTTGCGTTGGGGATCTGGAAGCTCATCAAATCCCTCTAAGATTATCAGAGTATTAACTCCAAGTGTGGATTCCAGTTCTTCCACAACAGACTGACACATATTTTTTGAAGGGTGATAAATTAGGTCATTGAGGCTCTCAGCTCTACTCATTCTCTCATCTCTCAGTCTGAGGAGCAGCACTAACTGATACTGCTGAGCAATCTCTCCTCTCTCCCACCTCCTACAGAACTCCCATGCAAATGTGGACTTCCCCACACCTGGAGCACCCTCCACTAGTACAACCTTCTCTAAAGCACTGGCTGGCAAATCTCGAACAATATCATCAATATCAATGTTAGTCTTTTTCTTCATTATGACATCAACATTACCATCCTCTACCATAGCCCTCGTGTACTCATCTGCTTCCTTTTTACTCACTACACTTTCCCAATCAATACAAGCCAGATTAATGAATATCTTTGAAGGAGTTGGTGGCCATTTCACAACATTAAGATTTTTCTCAATCTCACATTGCTTGTAAGTGACTTTGACATAATGGACAAAGGTGTCCATTGGTGACCTGTGGTGGGCACTCTTTACTGAATGACTAACACTGCTACTCACTGTGGTGAGCTCAGGATTAGATTGCAGGTGAGGTCTCTTTGCAGGAGGAGGACAAGATTCAATGTTAGAACTTCTCTGTGACTGAACACGGCTTGTCTCAGGCTGACCATGAGACTTGTGTAACTGACTCTCCAACTGACCACCTACTGTCCCTACCTGCAGAGGTGTAGTGGGAGCTGACATATGTGAGGGGATGGGATAGGGATGGGGTACACTGGGATGAGGTGCTTGATATAGTGACATTTGTTGAGGATACATGTGGGGGAGATATCCATATGGAGTTCCCCAACCTGTCTGTAGGCCTGGAGGCTGTCCAGAGGCAGTGCTAGAGGGATGTACAGAACCTGCAGTTGGCTGTGTATACTGGAGGATGGACTGACTGGTTACTACTGCTGATGAGGGGGTACTACTGGACTGGTCAGAGGATGATACTGACTGATGGATGGAGGGAGGAGAGATTTGGAGAAGTTGTGGAGGAAAGAAGGGTTGCCATGGAGGAAGGAAATAGGAATATGGGTTTACTGGTTGTGGGAGTTGAGGGGGGCATTGATTAGGAAGTAGTGAGTGTAGGGACTGACTAGTACCTGTACTATTATTAACTGAAGGTGGGGGAATTAGTGGTGTAGGTGTTGTGTTAGAGGAGTGTTGAGTTGGTACTAGGTGTACAGTGGTGTGTGTAGCCGTAAGTGAGGACTCAGCATTCTCTTCTTCAGGTTCTGATGATGAATATTTTGGGGGGTCAGAGGACACATGCTGTTGATGGTCTAATGATGGAGATATGTACTGAGACTCAATGTCTCTGGCAAGATGGGGATGATTTACTGCTGGAGATCTCAGAGCTGTGACTATGTCACACCATGTGAGAGGTGAGTCTTGTTTCAGTCTCTCTGAAATGATCTCACGTAACTGATCTTTAGATTTTCTGTAGTCATTCTCAATAGTACATATTTGTGGATACTCCACCCCCAACTGGAGGCCTAGGGCAAAGCATTTTGAGGCTACTGGGTTGAGAGTGTTACAGAGGAGTGGTAGGTCATTGATAGTTAGTTCCTTAACAGTTGGGTTAGTGGATGGAGATTGGGTTGATTGGCTGGCCATATCTACAAGAGACAATTAAAAGTAAATTCTCACATATTGTGGTACAGTTTAGGTCCCACTCAGAGAGGGAATGGGTGACTGTCACTCACTGAAATGAGGTCAGTGAAATAATAGTCTAGTACACATACTTACCTTGGGATATCAAACACTATCTAAGACACAGGAAGAGGAATGAGGGCTGTGGGTACTATTGTTATCATAGACCATTCCAGAGGTAGTCACGTGATGGGGGTCATAAGTACTACAGAGAAGGTTGGACACAGTCACGTGAATCATGCAAGAATGCAATTATCGTGTAGAGAAATGCACGCACGAGTGACGACCTCCTCTGGTCATTGTTTAGTTCTACTAGGCTTCAATTTGAGAATACTTCAGAACTCTCCAGGTAGCTAGAACACATGTCAAAGATTAGTGTGAACGAGGCAGCCAAGTAAAAACTGGTACATACAGAGTTCTAGAGCACTTCTAATATACACTACACTGTAACTCCCTACAACGAGGGGTAGGCTGGGGTAGACCCTATTTTTCTGATTACCTAGCCTAAGGTAAATATAGCTAGCTAACTAACTTTATTCGATCCTTCCTCAGCTTCGCTTCAACAGGCATACAAGTTTGCCACACATTTTCAATGACGGAGTAGATGCTGCATCAGCAAAAATTGTAATACGATTACGTCATGTATTATATGTGTCCAACCTCCTCTGATAGTACTACATTTTGGTGTGTGTGTATGTATACATATTGTGTGTGTGTGTGTGGGGGGGGGGGGGGGGGGGGTGGGGCTACGCTATCTGCTAGTGTACTGTATACATGTATTTTCATGTACCAGTTATGGTCCTGTGTGTGAATTGCCTACAAATATATGGAAGTGGCTCTGTACCCAGTTAGAGGTGACCAGTTTATGTGTTAAGATGATTTACTGATGGAGATCTCAGAGCTGTGACAATGTCACATGATGTGAGAGGTCAGGCTTGTTTTAGTCCATCTGAATGTACATAACTGATCTTCACATCTAAATTGCAACCTTCAGTACATTAAATACTCCAAATATATGCAACAAGTTGTAATTTATTGTAGGTAAAAGAGATGCCTTGATAAATTATGACATTTACTTTGAAACTCCGCCTCTTATCTATAAGTATACACAAAATAGTGAAGGATATACTTAGTATTTCACTATGAAAGTGTTACAGAGGAGTGGTAGGTCATTGATAGTCTGTTCCTTTAAGATGTGACTTAGTAAGATATGGAGTTATATCAGGGGGTGTTTAGGAGCTAGTGATCTCTGAAAGCAGAGGGTGCAGTAGACTGACTATAGCATCCTAAACGTATTGGAAGGTGAGTGCCATGGATACACTCCCTCATGAGTGATGTAGGTGATGGAACCTCCTTGTACTCTCGTGCTGGAAAAGGTTGCTGGAGAGCATGTAGAGCAAAGTGCTAATTCGCTGAGCATGGAGGGAGAATCGTTGGACTGGTATTAAAACTCCCACACATCTACTGTAGGCCTATGTAACTTTATGTATAGCACTGTGCAGCAAGAATAAAGAATAATTTTTTCGAAAGAAAGTGCATGGGAACAAAGATTACCATTACAGTTTATTTGTGTGCAGAGGAATCTGCTTGGAATGTCATGAATGTCATGTGACTTTCACATGAGCGCAGAGCTACACATGTATGAGCTTGTCCTACCCCCTGGAGTTATATAGCCATACCCAGTCACATGATAATCACATGGAGATTGGAATGTATTAATTAAGAGGTGACCAGTTCGTGATCCAGGTCATATCCTCTGTACTTGTACATTACAGTAACTCTCTTTTAACGGATACTCCAAATAGTGGACTTCTATCAAATAACCGACGACCCTTCATGTCCTGGCCAAATTCACATTAGACATATCACACAGTACGGTAGTACTGTGTATATAGGGATTGCTATGGTCTATCCCATTGAAAACAAGAATTTTGTTCATTTTCACTTTCAATTTGAAGTTGATTTCACTTTTAATGATTAGCCTCGTTCCCAGGCTCTCCCTCCGTGCGTATATGGAATGATGACCTTTGACCCCACGTAAGAAAAATCGGAGGGAGAGCCTGGAAGATTTTATCACATGAGTGACGTCAAGGGTAGAGAGAAGGTAGAGAGAACTTAATTGCGCGTGGGATGGCAACCGTTTTCGCCTACGCGTTTGAACTGCTCAGGCAAGTAGATCAACTGTACTGTACGGACCCAACGCATGATTTTCCGAGGGTAAGCTAGAAGCTAGGGCTAGCCCCTAGCCTTAGCTCTGGCCCCTAGCCTTAGCCTTAGCTCTAGCCCTAGCCTAGCCCCTAGCCTTAGCTCTAGCCCCTAGTCTTAGCCCTAGCCTCTAGCCTTACCTTATACGTTCGGAGAACTTCGGAAGACATTTACGCGTCTTAGTTCTAGCCCCTAGCCTTAGCCTTAGCTCTGACTTACAAGCCAGGTAAGGCTAGAAGCTAGGGGCTAGGGGCTAGGCCTGAGGCTAGTAGTTAGGACTAGACGCATATTACTATATATAAATGACTTCAGTAGCCCTCCGAACGTATAAGGGAAGGCTAGGGGCTAGGGCTAAGGCTAGGGGCTAGAGCTTCTAGCTTACCCTCGGGAGCTGGGAAGTCATTACCTGTTGAGTCCGTACAGTACAGTTGATCCGTCCAGTTACCCACTCCACGTGTTTTTGAAGCTTGAAGTAGATCTAGCGTTTCTAACGCAGTTACTAGTATACTCTCGTGCAAGTAGTCCTGCACCGTCTCAAAGGACGTGGGCGTAGTATATATTGCGGTTGGTTTTGCCCACGCACAATTAAGTTCTCTCACCCTGTGACGTTACTCTCGTGATGAAATCTTCCAGGCTCTCCCTCCGCTTTTCGACTTGCGGGTCAAAGGTCATACGCAATATTGTGTGGAAGGAGGGAGAGCCTGGGAACGAGGCTATTTAATGATATCAAGGTGAAGAATGTGTGAAAAATAACCAGTATACAAAAATTGGTTGTGTTGTGATGTAAGATGTACATAATATCTGAAAAATGATTTTCACATTTTGTCCACGTTTTCCATCTTCTTCTTCTTCTTCTTCTTCTTCTTCATCTCCTTCTTCTCCTTCTCCTTCTCCTTCTCCTTCTCCTTTCTTCTTCTTCTTCTTCTTCTTCTTCGTCGTCGTCTTCATCTTCTTTTCTTCTTCTTCTTCTTCTTCTTCTTGAATCAGCGTAACTCAATAACCATAAAATCAATGAACTTAATCTTTGTATGTAAAATGTATCATTACATACAGGTTTAATTCTTTTGTTAACCCTTGTAGTTCATGTACTACTGATGGTTATCTCTCCCAGCAATGTATTATGAATGAGGATAACTAATGAGCAAAACTCAGCAACCATGGTAACCATAAAACTGAAAGTCAGCATGTGTAAAAGTATCATCACTAATAGCAACATAACAAAAGCATATATTGTTAACCCTTGTGATTCTTGTAATACTGATGTTAACACTCCCTCAATGCAATACATCTGAGGAGGTACAACAGGATGACGTCATACAGCAAAGCCACATCTCTAAAATGCCGATATTGTGAGACAAGTGCGAGTCAAGAGCAGAGCTGCTAAGTAGAACATTGGAATAGACTATAGAGGCAGTGAATAGATTTAGCCTAGCTGAAAGGCTGACTACAAGTGCCAAATGTTCTATTCTAGACACGGTGTGTAAAGGAGTAGCTCATCAAACATTTCTAGTGTTTTCAGCAACTTCCTGTGGGGCCTTCTCGAGGCCTTCAATCTAAATAGAATTTAAGATGATACTATTAAGTCAACATCCAAAATCTAGTTCCTTAGCTCTCTCTGTGAGAACACAGGAGGCTCTGCTAAGTTGACTGTTATATACATGGGATTTACTATGTAATCGTTTTGTTGACATCAGCAATTTATGTGATCACGTGATGCTGTCATACCTCCTCTGGCAATACATATACATATATATATAGTGATTACGTGGTTTCATTTTGAATGTACGTGCATAGTACATACATTGTATGTACATGTATATAGTAGCATGTGCCATATAATAAACCAATTACGTAATGACACAAGACTCGTGGTGTCTTACATCTGCCGTGCATGCGCACACGCTTAGCAACTAGCACGTAGCAACTAGGTGCAGAGTGAACTGGCTGATAATAGAGAAATGTGTTGACAATTCATATAGCAACTAGCAGTTAGTACTACATAACAAAAGACAGATGTGTTGCCGATTCTTGTGCTACTCTCACCGTCAGAACACTACATATGTGTACAGTGTGTTGCTCTCTGCCAGGCCCGTGACTACTCTATGTATGTACCATCTGCTGGAGAAGCAGCACACTACAAAGCCAAAGCATTAATGTACATCAATGTACTAACAAAGGTATGTTGATGTATCATAGCATGTGTGTGTCCCAATCTTGTCTCTGTTCATTTTTATGCAATCCCTATATTACACTTCAAATTTTTTATTACTTGTACAAAACACCCAAATATTTCTGCACAAACTGATCCAGCTCCATAGAAGAGTTATCCTGAATAACGAACGGTGCATGTGGCTACCCCTAACCACACCCAACAACTGCCCCCACCATCTAATTGTGTGCAAGCACAGCAAATTAGGGCATTAAATAGAATCCTGTCTCGCTCCGCTGATATTCATCTAGTAAAATTATAGCAATATGAGTTCTCTGTCCACTAAAGATTGGATGTACTCACGTAGCCTTGAGATATATTTAAGCAGCCCATATAGCCTATATTTTCAAGGAACGTGAAATGTGAGATTACAACAATAATTCCCCAATAAAGGACACTACCAGAATAACTGACAGTAGGCCTTGCACCAAAGTGTCTGTTATTCAGAGAGTTCACTGTACCTTGATAGCCAGACTCCTCCAGTCCAGGCAGAGCTAGTAGGACAGGAAGATAGAGTTAGACCAGACACCTACAGAGGAGGGAGGGAGAGAGACAACCATTTAAAGATGTGACTAATGTGCTATCCTGACAGCAGTTCACAGAGGTCAGTGAAATAATAGTCTAGTACACATACTTACCTTGGGATATCAAACACTATCTAAGACACAGGAAGAGGAATGAGGGCTGTGGGTACTATTGTTATCATAGACCATTCCAGAGGTAGTCACGTGATGGGGGTCATAAGATGATTAGACCAGACACCTACAGAGGAGGGAGGGAGAGACAACCATTTAACAATTGAATACAGAGTTTTTATGGGGGGGGGGGGGGAGATGTAATACCACATGTTAGTGCAGCTTCTAGGGGGGTCTGGGACATGTCACCCCAGAAATATTCTACGTTGTATGAGATGGATTCTGACACAATCTGAGGTGCATGTTTTGACCTAATTCTGAGAGGGGGGAACTCAAGCTGGAGGGGAGAAATCCCAGTACCCCACCCCTCTGTATGCAACCCTGGAATATGACTAATGTGGTATCCAGACAGCAGCACATGACATCATCCACAAACCTCACAGACTACAAAGGTCACTGGGATATCACCACACTATCTAAGACACAGGAAGTAACTGAGGACTGTAGCTACTATTGTTATCACAGACCATTCCAGAGGTAACATATCATGTGTGTCATAGGATGATGATAGTACTACAATATAGAAGGAAGGCTTCCAGGGCAGGTATATGTATATGACATACACACATAATATCACGTGTGTCATAGGATGATAGTACTACAATATACTTATACTAGAAGGAAGGCTTCCAGGCATGAGATCACAAGATATTGGAAAACCCCCTGTATCCAGACAGAACCCATACCATCATCAACAAACCTCACCACAGTTACTATTGTTATCACAGACCATTACAGAGGCAGGCATATCTATATGGCATACATACAATATCATGTGTGTCATAGTACTAGAATGTACTTGTACTAGAAGGAAGGCTTCCAGAGGTTTGGCAAAGATCCCACCAAGGAAAGGAAAGGGCCTTGCTGATTAGATCATTGTGTACCTCACTGAGCACACACACACAACACAACACAACACACACACACACACACAGACACACACACAGACACACACACACAGACACACACACACACACAGACACACACACACACAGACACACACACAGACACACACACACACAGACACACACACACAGACACACACACACACACACACACACACACACACACACACACACACACACACACACACACACACACACACACACACACACACACACACACACACACACACATACACACACACAAATAGGCGGAGCATGCTGCACTGCTATTCCAAACACTGACCACAGACACAAGCCACTCCAAATCTTCTACTCATCCTTTCATTCCTTCCCACATCTCCACATACATTTGTACTCCTCTTTCTCCATCACACAGTCTCTAACTTGAGTCACGTTAATTACTTTATGACACAGTACATGACACAGGACTAGTAGGTGGTCTGGTATCTACCATCATAGATGATATAGTACTGGGTACTGTATCATCATCTGTGGTACCAGTACTAGTGTAGGGGCCGTCGACGTGTATACAGCTATACAGTCTCAGGCTATAATGGTAGGACCAAGTTGAGATGAGGGGGGGCAAGTTAAGATAGGGGGTCCGGGGGGGGGGGGGGCATTCTCCCCTGGAAAGTTTTGAGAAAGGATGATCTTCTATTTCTTCTTATATAAATATTCTGGTGAATTCTAAGCTGATTTTCTTGCCTTGCCTTGTGCAAAAGTGGGGGGACAACTGCCCCCTCCCCCCGCCCTCCTTCACCTCCCCTTCTCCTACCCCTCTGTCTATGCTACCAGTACTACTAGATCTACTAAGTGTAGGGGCCGTCGACGTGTATACAGCTACACAGTCTCAGTCTAAGGATTTGTCATGGCCCAAGTACCACAGACATCTCAACACAATACAACTCACTTTCGATCACAAGTTTCTTCAGTCAAAGAGTCAGGCAATAGACGGTTTGATCATTGTGGACTGTTAGCTTCATCGCTTCAACGACACTCGTTTTGCCACGCCCACCAGGCCGGGACAACTCAACTTTAGTGCATGCGCAGTGCAACGGCGATGTAAACATACTTCAGCGGGAAAATTAAAAATTACTAACTGTTTTACAACACAAAACACTAATAAAATGATAGCAATAAAAGATGAAAGTTGATAACAAAGAGACAGACAGTATGGAATTGTTTCTTGAGGCACTAGCAGACAATTTGTATGTACATATCATTCACATGAAAATACTTGCATAATGTACAACATAGTAGAGGTCAATTGGTGTTGATGATGATCGATCCAGAGGCAAGTCATGTGATCATGTGATCATGACCACACCAACACACAGTCACATTCCATACTGGACGTGTGCATGTATTGCTCTTCTGGCTTGGGACATCTGCCACCACATCTCCCCACGTCCACCATTCTAAAATGATCATGAGTAAGTGCAGAGGGAGAGAAGGAGGGAGAGAGGGATGGAGGGATGGAAGAGGGACGGAGCGAGGAAGGAAGGAGGGAGGGAGGGAGAGGGAGGGAGGGAGGGAGAAAGGGAGGGAGGGAGGAAAAGAACAGAGGAAGGATTCTTTTTGTGATGGAACATGACAACCACAGATCAGTACCCATACCAACCCACCATTGGTAATAGGTGTATGTACACTAACCAGTCAATACATCACATCATCTACTGTCACACTAATAGTAGTACTAGTTATCACTTACCCTCTACAAGACAGACACACATTTCTGCCTCTCCTCCAAACCTCTCCCAACCTCACGTCCCAGTACTCTGTAATGGAAGATGAACTGTTTGAACTGAGGGAGAGAGAGGGGGGGGGACGGTGAAGGAAGGAGAGAGGAGAGGGAGGGGGATAATGAAGAGTAATGAAGTCCTAATTAGAGGGGTTCACTGTAATATTGATACAAACAATGTTGTTTACAACTCATGAGAATATTCAATTAGTATGGCAGTATGGGGGAATGGAGTATGGAGGTATGAACTCACTGGGTGGTAAGAGGCTGTAGTGGAGGCTCTGTTACCACATTGTGGCAACCTTCAGTTAGTAGATTGGCGGTCAAGTCTCTGATCTCATTGTGTCTCAATATTGAAAAATCTCCTCTCTCACATATCATTGCATGATCAATAGAGAAGAAGGAACCACAGACATATGATTGTGGGGCATTCTGTATGTCCCAGCCATACCAGAGATGTAAAGTATTTGTTGGCATGGCAGTTAGCCAAGAGGATGAACGGTTTTCTTTGGTGAGGATAATTAGTCTTTTCTGTTCAATAGAAAGTTGTCTGTCTATTTGATTTGTTAGCTCCATCACTTCCTGAAAAGGGCAAAGTATTTATCTGTTGTCAGTGAAGTAATATTGCTAATGTGGAAATTACTACTTATATCCAACCATATCATGTGGTGAAGTAATATTGACTAGAAAAGCAGCAGTTAGAAATGCACGGTGTTCAAAGGAGGTAAGTGGAGAAAGCTGTAGTTCTACACAACTCTGCTTACGTGATAACAGCACAATTGATGACAATTGTCACTATTGGCCATTATTATATTGTGTGAGAACATTTCCAATTCTTTAAGATTGGGACACCGACTGTGTGTCAACATATTATTAATTTTCCATTCAACAAGTGTTGTTTTCCCCACAGGTGGCTACCTCCAAGCCTCTCCCCCAGAGTACCCTATAGAAATCTAGGAGACTGTGAGGACTGGAGTTGTTGACAGTGGTCAGGAGTGACACTAGCCATTCCTTTCTGTTTCTTTGGGGGCAATTTCCACATTAGGAAAACCCTGCATCAATTGTGAAAGCCTTGTAAAATAGCTTGTTAGTTATGTGCAGTAGCTTGTACAAAGCATGTTAATTATGTATTTTAGCTTGTACATAGTATGTTCATGTTAAGTATTCCATTTCAGCTACCTCTCTCTCTCAATGTCAGTAGCCAGTCGTTCCATCAAATCGTAAATCACGTGAATTTATTTGCAGAATTACGTCATGTGGAAGTGTAGAATGGCCGTCTGTCAGTAGTTTGTACATTGCTCAAGTACATTCACCTACTGGCTGAACACAGCCACAGGAAGCAACATATAGGTGGATAAGAGTCTAGTCCAGAAGACCAGTCTACTTACAGTGGGAGATGCAACAGCAGGTGAGACTACTCCACATCCATTTTGCCGACTTGACGTTGATGAAATGTTATGGTCACTGTTTATCCAAGTGCCATCACTACATGACAGGTAGGAACAACTTGATTTTTGGATATGATGTGTTTATAAAGAGGCCGAAGTTTGATGTGCACAAAAAATATTCGGACGGTATTTGTACAGGTGATTTTGTGGTGACAGTTTCATTAGCTTGTATACGACTGTAGTAAACAATACTGTGTAATGTATGATGAACTGTAACACATATTTAGTCATCTTTAGTCCCTCCATTCCAGTTCTGGTCCTTTTCTTCTGGGCAGTGGTGGCCTACAATGCCTAAGTGGTGACAAGCAAGGTGATCTCACGCCTGCTGCACGTTTTCTCTCTGATACCCAGAGAAGTGCAGATCTACTTGCAATGTTACATTCAGCAGGTCCACTGTCAACATATTTGTCCACAACACCCATTTGTGATGCAGCAGTACACTCTGTATGTGTTGAAATAGGAACATGTACATGTGCTTAAATAGATTCCAACCCATTGTTTACACATGTACAGCGTAATTCACTTGTGTTCAAATTTTCCGTATCCATACGGAACTTTCATATACATGTAGCCGTCCAGTATTACTGCGTACAGAAGTGCGTGTGGTATCCGCAGTATGCTCGAAGCAGGAAGTTTAAAATGTCTGCAGAGCCAGGGAGGAAAAAACCATACTCGGTTGACATTAGATGGCGAGTTGTGTACCAGAGAATCGGAATGAACTCTCAGTTTAGTGACATAGCCAAGTGATTGAATATTGCTACAAGTACAGCTCAGAGAATCTACCAACAGTTCGACCAGACAGGGTGTGCGTCATAAATCAAGACCTGAGTTGCAAGCACTACATGAGCAAAATATGTTGCTTATCATTGGTTTAGTCATGGCAAATCCAACTCTGTACCTTGAAGAACTGTGCAAGGAGGTGCAGCTTGTCTCAGGTGGTGTTGTCTCACCAGCAACAATTTGCAGACTACTGAGGTGACATGGCATGACAAGGAAGCGAGTGTGCCAAGTTGCACTGCAGAGAAGTGATGCATTGCGTGGAGCATTTATGGCACATTGCTCCTTATTTTCTAGGGATAAATTTGTATGGGTGGATGAGACAGGGGCTGACACATGCGACCACATAAGGAGATATGGTTACGCCATTAGAGGGATGAGACCAGTAACACATCGCTTTGTGAAGAGGGGTACAAGAGTGAATGATATAGCAGGATTTTCACAAGATGGTACTATTGCATTGGAACTAACATCTGGATCTGTTAATGGAGTCAAATTCACCATGTTAAGCTATACTACTTCAGGCAGGTATAGCTGTACTCTTTCTTCCACCATACAGCCTTGATTTTAATCCAGCTGAAGAAGCTTTCAGCTATGTTAAGGGTTATCTCAAGAAACATGACCAACTGCTACAAGCAGGAACCACTTATTGCAAGCAGTGTTTGAAGGAACATTGTGAATCATGGATAACCGACTGTGGATACAGCTGATAGTGTTAGCAGCATACATAATGCAAATGCATTGGTCCATATGATACTCAGAGTCAAGTTAGTGATTTCATGTCTTTCAGAATTACATCTTTCATCTCATCATATTGCAGTTGTGAGATAGCACCACTTTGAAATAGATCGTGCCATTTACTAAGCTGGTCTATGCACGTAGTATGAAGACAAAGTCGTTTGATAGGGGTTCCAGATGATGTATTAGAACCAGTCTTAGATATCAGATCAGAAATTGATAATTAACAAAGAGAGTCAGATTGCTTACCACTGTCACATTGTGCTCTCCCCAGCTGTATGTAGGACAGTGTCACAAGTCATTTGGTAGGGGTTACTAGAACCATCTTCATGTGATTGACTGTTACTTTTCTATTTGCAGTGAGTAAAATAGGGCAAATCTGGTGGTTCGTCATAGGAACTATGCTTACCACTATGGATGGTATGAGCCCAGCAGGCATATCGTTCAGTATCATACTGTTGACCGTGCTTCTCCTTTAGTTCAGACATAATTGTTTCCACTTCTGTAATTGTTTTGGCATACTTTGTAGTTGGCAGTGCTTTTGGCTCTTCATTTTGCAAGTGACTTGAGCAGAGGATTGCCACCTTCGACTTGACGGTCTACAAACACATACAGCATTACTTCACACTTATTTTTGTGTACAACATACATCTGGGAGACAACACTATCATCAAGTAGCCACTTCTGCTTCCCCTTCAATCTGTGCCCTGGCTCAATATACCCAATGTTACCAAGAATGTGATCGAGCTCTTTAAGAGCAGTCTTGATACTCTCAAGTGACCCAAAAGATGTTGTTGCACTCAATTTTTCAACTTTCCTTTTGGCCTTATTCATCACCTTGACAGAGTGAGAAATTGATGGTGTAAGTAGTACACGAATAGTTGTTGTATTCTCCGAACTACACTGTTGTGTGTGCATTAAAAGCTGATAGGAAATGCCATCAGACACACGACTAACTTGATTTCATTCCCAGACGGGGTTAGGTCTGGAATACAACTATACTGCTGCTACAGTATATACTATTACCTGGACTGCAACAGGGCTCTTTTGGGGGTAGAAGTGAGTGTGATGCATGGTATCACAATAAGGTTGAGGAGCCCCAATCCCAGCATTCCAATTACAATATGGAAAGAAGTCCTGTTCCCATTCTCTCTCTTGCCACGAAACACCATCGTGCTGATCGGACTGATCTACTCCTTCTGCCATCATTACAGTCTCAGTACAGTGACTCTTTCACGTGTGTACAACTTCAGAGAAGTACATGCGTCTAAACGAGATCAAGTGTGTACGTAACGATGTTCAAGCATTTGGTTCTGTACGGGTATGGAAAATTCGAACGCAAGTGAAATTTGCTGTATATACATTTCCTGGGTTACTGGGTGGACAACTGCATTTAGACTAACTGGACAGCTTCAACTGTAGTCCCATGCCAGCTACTTGTTTGTGTGCCACAGAATACACGTGCAGAACTGTGCTGAAAGTCAATGTTATTGCTGGGGTATTGAATTAACATTCCTACTCAGGGCCTCTTCTTGTGCTCCTTTACTCTCTACTGGATACATCTAGCTAACATACATATCTGCCGATGAACATACCGCTAGCCTGTTAAGCACTCTCATCAACTGTGTTCACCTCCCACAGCTTTTATTTGTGTGTGGACATGTTTGTGTCTGACCACTTCTCAGTGCATATGCAGCAATGTATTTGTTGTGACTGTAGAGTGTTGTAAACCATAAAGTAATGATGCTTACGCAGTGGTGTGGGATATGGCACATTCTCACAATGAAGTATGCCTTTAATTGCTCACTGCTAGCAATTTTTGTCTTCACATAATACTGTAACAGTCCATATATGGATGTAACAATATGTTTATCTTCCTTTTTCCTCTCCTAGGTGTATTGGTAGGGTTAGCCAGTAACTTACGAATGTTGTCCCGACACAGTCAACACACTAGGCTGTCTTCTGTGAAGTGGAGCTGTGTGTAGGCTAGTTCCTGAGGCTGAGCATTCTTCCATGATTGTGGAGCTGACATCTGAGTGTGTGGTACATTGCAGAGTGTTCACATGTCCTCTCCCACTGAGGATATATCAGCTGGTGCCGACTCCTTACCATCAACTATTTATTTTGGGTATAATATATAGCATTTAGCATTCGTAGAAGGGCCATACCTTTGTTAATTCTGTTGTTTCCTCTCTAGATTCACTGTTTATATAGTCCACGTCTTACAATTTTTGCAGTAACTTTGACCTCCAATATTTCGACATATATACACAATGGAACACGTTCATTTTTGTAGGAGAGCTAGCCCCATCCACAATATTTCTGTAGGTCAAATCACAAAATTCAACTCTTTGCACAAAAAAGTTTGGACGGGTCTTGTGAACCTACTTTGAATTGCACCGTGTACATGTAGCACCTCCTTGCCAGTGTTTAAAGCAGCTGCTAATTCATTTTTGGGATACGGGCAGCTAAAGAGTGCTGGACTGTGGATGCATGATTTGGTAGGTGTATGTCACGTAGTTAAGGAATTATGATGTGAAGAAAAATATATGAATAATTAATGAGAATGTTGATCGTGTCCTTAGGCTCCACTTCTGGTGCAAAATTGTACGTGGTTCAATGGACTTCTGTTTATTTGGTGAAACGACTGTAGCCATGATTGTTAACTGTTCATATGATGTCCCCATCTTAATTTTTTCCTTCTTCGTTATTCCTCTCTCTCTCTCTCCTTCCATCCCTCTCTCTCCCTCTCTCTCATGTGTCTGTGGCCATGACTGTTGTATTGTTAACTGGTCGGTATTCAAATTGTTACTTGTTAAATGTTAACCAGGTATTGTTACTTTGTTGATATCATGTAAGTGATGTTCCCAATATGGGATGTGATATTATATCCAACCATATCATGTGGTGATTCATGTATGATGAGTAATGATGATGTGGTGTGGAGTAACTTGATGATGAGGTGGTCCACATGTTGCGGTGATTGATGTAAACACTTGAATACTTCCCAGTGGCTGGTGGTATATGTACATATACAGATTGACTGCCACTGTCTTTCCCTTCATTCCAATTGCTCTTCAGTCCTCATATACACTGTTCTATTGTGTAGTGTTCTCTCATTGAAGTAATCATGTACATAGACTGTAAGGTAGTTGGTTACCTACAATGCCTAAGTGGTGACAAGCAAGGTGATCAGTTGGTAGTTGGTAAGAAAAATTCAATTCTGTCCTTCACTGTATTATACTGTGTACATTGTGTGGCATACTCCTCACACCTCCTGGGAAGTATCAGACCACCATCATTATATGAAGTGACCTTGGTGATGGATGTGTTCACAGTCAGAGCCTGTACTAGCTGATGAGTACCCTCTATACCTATAGCATCGTTGCCATACAAGTGCAGCCTCTCCAGAGTAGAGTTGTGATGGAGGGCCTGAGCTAGGGCTACTGTTCCAGCATCACTAATATTGTTATTAGACAAGTCCAGGCATTTCAGCGTACAGTTGTGATGGAGGGCCTGAGCTAGGGGTAATGTTCCAGTATCACTAATATTGTTATCAGACAAGTACAGCCATTTCAGCGTACAGTTGTGATGGAGGGCCTGAGCTAGGGCTTCTGCTCCACCATCACTAATATTGTTATTAGACAAGTATAGCCACTCCAGGGTAGAGTTGTGATGGAGGGCTTGAGCTAGGGCTACTACTCCATTATCACTAGTTCTGTTATTAGACAAGTGCAATTCATTCAGGGTAGAGTTGTGATAGAGGGCCTGAGCTAGAGCTACTGCTCCAGCATCACTAATATTGTTATTGGACAAGTACAGCCAATTCAGTGTACAGTTGTGATGGAGGGCCTTAGCTAGGGCTTCTGCTCCAGCATCACTAATACTGTTATTAGACAAGCCCAGCCCCTTCAAGGCAGAGCAATAATAGAGACCTGGAGCTAAAGCTTCTACTTCAACATTGCTAATACTTTTATTTGACAAAGTAAGCAATGTAACATGGCCATACCCAAGAGCTATGCTCAGTGTTAAGGCATTACTTTCATTAATCCTCTTTTTAGATTTGTTGATCTCGGTGACCTCATTCCAGTCTATACTGTTCTCCATGTCAGGATGGTCCTTGATCATGTGCCTCAGATTAACTACATCTTCTGAACATTCCACACGAATTAACAATTCCTCAAGCTTCTTCTCCTGCAGTCTGGAGCAGTGGTGTATGGCCGCAGTCAGTTCTATAAGTCCTTGAGCACTGAATGTAACATGGCATATTCTGATATATTGCAGTGTAGTACTCCTTGTGATGAACTGTACCAGAGACCTTGTGGCAGTAGTGGTGAATGTACACTTACAGTAAATATCCAGACTCTCCAGTGGTACAGCTATATTGTCACTCAAACCTTTAGTAATTATCTCCATACCTTTGTTACTTACATGTGCACTAAATGCATGACTCCTTACAGTTGGAGAGAGATTAAATTCCTTCAGAGATGTAGTAAATGATAACAACTTACCAATAGCTTTACATGTTTTAGCTCCTAGAGTGGTACCTTCACAACTTGAACTAATGATCAGTGCTTCCAGTGAAGAGAAAGAAAGGTCACAGGATATATTGAAGGCAGAGTTATTACCTACTTGTAACTCCAGTATGTGTAGTGTAGAAAGGGGTGGTAGGGATAGAGAATTACCATTGTCACGAATTTTTAAATAATATAATTCCTCCACATGAGAACTAAAGCCAGTCACTAAAATATTTTCTGGTGCCATTGATATAGTCTTCAATGCTACTCTGTAGTCACCATCACCAGTTTTAGCTCCATTCACAAGCATATGTAGTTTCTCTTCCTCTGTGTCTTCATCAAATGTCAATGCCCACTTGCTGTGACTGTGTGCAATGCAATAACCAACAGAATAATATTCCAATGGAAGCATTCCTCTTGTGAAGGTAAAGCTTGCTGTGTGGTTGTGGAATAATGATTGGAGTAGCTCACTGTTCTGGGCTTCAAACAGCCAGTTGGTATGATGTGCACTAACACATACATCAGGTCTCATTGGATTGCAATAGGAAGTCCTTTTTTGCTCTACTGTAGGCTCTCCAAGTAAACCTCTCAATTGATCAGAAGTTACTATATTTAGTTTTGTAAGTCCAGCAAGAAACCTCAGCACTACTCTCAATCTACCATCCTTGTGCCTCTGAAAGTCCTTCAGTTGCTCTGCTGGTGACTTGGTAGAGATGAGGAAAGCAGCTAGAAACTCCTGAACTGTTAGATGTAGGAAGTTGTGAGATGTCTTCTGTCCATGCATAAACAGTTGAGAAACAGACTGCATGAGACCAAGTGTTTCAAAATCATCAGGTATGTCAGGGAATATTAATTGTATACTTTTCCCACCCTCTCTGCAGACTCCATCATAGGCTATCTTGCTGACAAAAAGCAATTGACTGTACACTTCTTTTGGGAGGTCTTCAAAGGACTCAACACTCCATTTCTGATGACTGTATTCTGCATGTCCACGGAGGTGGCGCAGTAGTAAGAATTGAGTTAAAGCTTTGTAAAGTTCAGTTAGAGTTGTGGGTAAAATGCACTTCCCATTCTTACTTTCTTGATGTATACTAACAACTATGGCAGCATTCAGAGGAATGTACATGCATGCTTTTATCTGTGGATATTTACCAATGTATGCCATTACATCATCAATATTCTTCTTTGCTTCTTCACTCACTTCATCTGGACCTCCTACACTCTGGTCAATGGCACTGGCTGTCTTCTTACCCTCTCCTGTAAACACACTTGTCACATACTTTGTGATGTTCATCTCTGTGAACCCCAATATTTCTATATGCTGGAATATCCTGTGCTTAATCTTTACTAGTAAAGCACCTGTTGCCCAGGGTCGGCTGGTGACTAGTACGGTAGCTAGTGGTAACAGCTGGCCAAGAATGAGCTGTAAGAAAATGGAAGGCTCTCTGCGTTGGTGGTCTGGAAGTTCATCAAATCCCTCTAAAATTATAAGAGTATTAACTCCAAGTGTGGATTCCATTTCTTCCACAACAGCCTGACATACATTTTTTGAAGGGTGATAAATTAGGTCCTTGAGGCTCTCAGCTCTGCTCATTCTCCCATCTCTCAGTCTGAGGAGCAGCACTAACTGATACTGCTGAGCAATCTTTCCTCTCTCCCACCTCCTACAGAACTCCCATGCAAATGTGGACTTCCCCACACCTGGAGCACCCTCCACTAGTACAACCTTTTTCAAAGCAGTGGCTGGCAAATCTCGGACAATATCATCAAAACCAATATTTGTCTTTTTCTTCATTATGACATCAACATTACCATCCTTTACCATAGCCCTCGTGTACTCATCTGCTTCCTCTTTACTCACTACACTTTCCCAATCAATACAAGCCAGATTAATGAATACATTTGAAGGAGTTGGTGGCCATTTCAAAACATTAAGATTTTTCTCAATATCACATTGCTTGTAAGTGACTTTGACATAATAGACAAAGGTGTCCATTGGTGACCTTTGGTGGGCACTCTTTTCTGAATGACTGACACTGCTACCCTCTGTGGATGGTGGCCCAGGATTAGATTGCAGGTGAGGTCTCTTTGCAGGAGGAGGACAGGATTCAATGTTAGAACTTCTCTGTGACTGAACATGGCTTGTCTCAGGCTGACCATAAGACATGTGTGAGTGACTCTCCAACTGACCACCTACCTGAAGAGGTCTAGTGGGAGCTGACATATGTGAGGAGATGGGATAGGGATGGGGTACACCGGGATGAGGTGTTTGATACATCTGTTGAAGATACACGTGGGGGAGATATCCATAGGGAGTACACCATGCTGTCATTTGGTGAGGATAACTGTGGGGTGTAGCACAAGCAGACCAATCAGGTTGATCACATGTCACTGAATAGGAATGGTAATGCCCCCTATCTGATGGCCTCCTCACTGGTGACTGAGACCTGTAATGCCCCCTATCTGATGCCCCCCTCACTGGTGACTGAAACCTGTAATGCCCCCTATCTGATGGCCCCCTCACTGGTGACCGAGACCTGTAATGCCCCCTATCTGATGGCCCCCTCACTGGTGAATGAAACCTGTAATGCCCCCTATCTGATGGCATCCTCACTGGTGACCGAGACCTGTAAAGCCCCCTATCTGATGGCCCCCTCACTGGTGACCGAGACCTGTAATGCTCCCTATCTGATGGCCCCCACACTGGTGACCGAGACCTGTAATGCCCCCTATCTGATGGCCCCTTCACGGGTGACCGAGACCCGTAATGCCCCCTATCTGATGGACCCCTTACTGGTGACTGAAACCTGTAATGCCCCCTATCTGATGGCCCCCTCACTGGTGACTGAGACCTGTAATGCCCCCTATCTGATGGCCCCCTCACTGGTGACTGAAACCTGTAATGCCCCCTATCTGATGGCCCCCTCACTGGTGACTGAAACCTGTAATGCCCCCTATCTGATGGCATCCTCAGTGGTGACCGAGACCTGTAAAGCCCCCTATCTGATGCCCCCCTCACTGGTGACCGAGACCTGTAATGCTCCCTATCTGATGGCCCCTTCACTGGTAACCGAGACCTGTAATGGCCCCTATCTGATGGCCCCCTCACTGGTGACCGAGACCTGTAATGCTCCCTATCTGATGGCCCCCTCACTGGTGACTGAGACCTGCAAGGCCCCCTATCTGATGGCCCCCTCACTGGTGACTGAGACCTGTAATGCCCCCTATCTGATGGCCCCCTCACTGGTTGATGAGACCTCACAGGTTGTAGGAGATATTCCTGCTCTATCTGACTGGCAAGGCTATTCTCATCTACAGTTGGTAATTTCAGAGCTGTGACTATGTTAAGCCATGTGAGAGGTGAGTCTTTCAGTCTCTTTGAAATGATCTCACGTAATTGAGCTTCACAATCATATCTATTGTTCGCTATAATTGTTCGTATTCTTGCCTCTGTCACCCCCAACTGGAGGCCTAGGGCAAAGCATTTTGGGGCTACTGGGTTGAGAGTGTTACAGAGGAGTGGTAGGTCATTGATAGTCAGTTTTTTGAGTGCTGAGTAGAACTGGCTGGCCATATCTACAAAAGACAATTTAAAGTTACATAATTCTCACATATCGTGGTACAGTTTAGGTCCCACTCAGAGAGGGAATGGGTGACTGCCACTCACTGAAATGACATCATTACTGGCAGATTGTTCCACATATCTCAGGACACATGTCCTCAGATATATTGCTGCCATATATACCCACACTCTGTAGGATAACTGCAATATCCTACTTCTATATCATGGACACATCTATGGGATGGAATACGATCTCAGACCTGCACAGGAGCTAGTAATGCTCCTGAGAAGGGATCACTTTATACTCTCTCTGGCAGTGTGTAAACCAATGACTTCATGTCATGTGGTTGTACACTAACACTCCACAGATAGCCCTACATCTGCAATAGTCCAACTAGGAACTTCAGTGTCTCAGTACACTGAGTATACTGAGATATGGGGTCAGGATATTACTGTATACTACCCTCTATTCTATGTGTGTTACACTTCTTTTGATACTCAGTCCAGCAATGGTCAGTCACATGATAATCACATGGAGATTGGAATGTATTAAGTAAGAGGTGACCAGTTCGTGATCCAGGTCATAACCTCTGTACTTGTACATTACAGTAACTCTCTTTTAACAGATACTCCAAATAGCGGACTTCTATCAAATAATGGACCACCCTTCATGTCCCGGCCAAATTCACATTAGACATATCACACAGTACGGTAGTACTGTGTATATAGGGATTGCTATGGTCTATCCCCATTGAAAACCAGAATTTTGTTCATTTTCACTTTCAATTTGAAGTTGAATTCACTTTTAATGATATCAGGTGTGAAAAATATAATATATACATAATATCTGCATTTTGTCCATCATCTTCCTCTTCCTCCTCTTCTTCTTCTTCTTCTCCTTCTTCTCGACTCAATAACCATAAAATCAATGAACTTAATCTTTGCATGTGGAAATCTATGATTACGTACTGGGGAATAGAGGTATAATTTTGTTAACCCTTGTAGTTCATGTACTACTGATCATTACCTCTCCCAGCAATGTATTATGAATGAGGATAACTAATGAGCAAAACTCAGCAACCATGGTAACCATCAAAC